>JAMXBD010000065.1:1200000-1535000 GCA_024138025.1 Combretum micranthum
CATGATCCATAGTAATGCTTTATACAGGGTCCCATAACACCATATAACATGTCACAACTCTATATCTACTCTTAGCCAGTTGTTCGATCTAAAAAACTTCCCTATAAACTATCCGTCAAGCCCAACCACGCATCCGTAGGGGCTTAAGCACCTAAACTATCACATCATCATGAAGTTATGATTAGGCTTGCAACCCAGTCCTAAGATGCTACTCCTAAAGTAAGTGGTCAAGTAGTAACCGACACTCAATCAAGCTGAGTTTAAATTCTTAGTCGAGTTATTAAAACTACTTAGCAATTAACAAGTAATTATTGTGTACTTGTTGGTCGATCTGAGTTTACTATCCCTTTTAAGCTCGATATCTGATAACTGTTAAAAATTGAAGTTGGGAATTTATGAAGCACCATAATTTTATCCTACTCAAAAGATAGAATTTAGCAACTATTGGCAACTTGGGTAGTGATCAAACCTAAAAAATACTCAAAACCTTAATAACTAAACCCATAAACCCTAATTCAGGAACCTAAAACCCTAACTTTATATTAAACCCAAACACATAACAAAGTCAAATTTTTTAAGAGTTTTTATTTGAAATTCCATACGGTTGTGATCAGGACTCCAAATTAGTAAGCACCCAAATTTTTACCTCCAAACACCATAGGATATATGATTGTGATAGGATACCATATCGCGTAGGAATTGGATCTGTATTGGAAAAGTATCCACCATGTTTTTAACCGCCTCAATTGCATACTTATACTTTGCTCCACTAATTGACCACACCTTTTCATTTTCCTTTCACTTTCCTTCTTCTTCCTCTAGAAAACTCACGGATTACGATTGCCTAAATCAATAAATTCCCAAAACTTCAAAAACCCATAATTCACAAAATATATCTCCATTTCCAAATCCACAAGAGACATTATGATCCTGGTTTCTTGTTCTTCAGACACACTTGATAAGGTTTATTTAACCTCTAATTTTAGGACGAATCGAAGTATAGAGTTTTCGGCGAATAAGTCAATTTAACATTCTTAAGTTTTATACGTAAATCCTTAGTTTTTACTTACTACATTGTATTCCTTCAGCTTAGAAGAGTGTTTTCTTGTATTATATAAGTAAGAAATTTCACTTATCTAGCCAACCTTTGGATTACTTCGATAATTAACGATGCCACAATGGTGAGTGGGATTTCTAATGATTTACTACTTCATTGTGTTATACTACTACTGTAAGACTGTTTCATGTTGAATTTGTGGTAATTTGTTAGTTAAAAAGAAATATAAAGATATTATAAGACTTGGAAATACAAATTGGAGTGCCTACAGTGAGTTTGAAGTGAAAATAACCCTACACGACTACCTTACATGGCCATGTCCATTGGTCGTATACTATGTCTTTATTTTTCGAGGTATTCATATCATAAAATGTATCCTACACGATCCTCATACACGACTTGTGTACAAAGGTCATGTATGTGTATTTCTATACCAACGTGTATTTTTTTAAAGATAAATGTGGTTCTACATGACCCCGTACACGACCCATGTATGTTGTTCACGTATGAGTAAAAATGCATGAAATAAATGAAAATGGATGCCAAACCTAGTCTACCCCACCCCGAGCATTACCATGCATAAAATGATTATGTAGAGTCTTTGGAATATGTTTTAGTATCTTCAAGCCATGTAAGTTATTTCCACTATTAAATAGCCATCTACACAAGTTGTGTTGCTTGGTTGTGTATGTTATAAATTTCTCATTCTTGAGGAATTCTTACTACCACTTCGATAATCCACTTAACTCCTTTCATTAACTTAACTAAGCATTTTAAGGTGTGGAATTAAGCTTCTAAAGTGAGAACATGGGTTTAAGTTTGAAAAGGATTATGTGAAGAACATAAAGCATGATAATGCATTGATATTGGTAAGTGAATTCTTGAATTGATGCTTGTGTGAATTGTTGTTTTTACCAATATCTTACTTATCTGGAGGGAATGCATAATGGTTGATTACCCTAATTTTTTATTGATTATTAGGTTATAATTAAAATGAGGACGTGCATTGCACGATATTGCGTATTATACGCCGTCATTGTCTAACGATGGAATAACAGGAAAATTTAAACTATTGATATAGCCACTTCATTTAAGTTGAGCTACCTCCGGATTGAACAATTAAGGCCCCCGTGAGGAAAAATTAAGTTAAGTTCCGGTTTCGTAACACGAACTAAATGATATGGGGGAAGTCGCGGTCTATGAAACCATGTCAAACCATCATCTTGGGTCTAATAGTAAGCCACCCTGGCTTAAGCACTTAAGGCTGCCATGGGACTTATGATAAGTCAATTTAATTTTGGATGACCTAGATATTGACAGAACTAAGTATTCCCCAAACCCTAGGTTAAAGAGGGGTTAAATCTTGTATCTCACGCCAATGACCGGAAGACTAAGTGCGATAGTTGCATTGCATATAATTGTACATGTGTAGCATATGTTCGATAACTTGTTTGCTTCCTTGTTGAGTAGTAATGAGGATATTGCACCCCCATCTCACTGAGCTATGGTTTTACTCATCCCTTGTAGTGTGACTCGTCTTGCAGGTATCCTAAGATAGGTTTATAACCAGGCCAAGCGTACCACTTCGGTAAGCCAACTAATTTTGGGATTCTTAGGGAGATTTTTGGCAAGAGAGGCTAGATAGAGAAACTACCTATATTATCTTCTAATATTTAAGTCTTCTTGGACATACTATAACTTTGGTTGTTAAGTAATTTCAGTTAAGAAAGACAACTGATGTGATAATGAGAGGGTATTTGTAGAGCCTTGCTTTTGTTAAAAGTATTTGGTTTAATTCATAGGTATTGTTGTTAACTCATAGGTATTGTTGCAAAGACGCTTCGTGAATGCTATTATAACTGGTATGAGCATTCGTAATGGGTTGTCATAACCAGGATACCCTCCTAAATGCGATAGAATTAGTTCAAGATTTACTACATTTATTTCGTTTATATTGTTTGTTATATCTATGTCACTTTAATTTAACCATATCTACACGAATATAATGTTTAAGGGGTCATTGTTTCATTTAGTTAGGTTATCTAGTTAATTATGTAGGTTAAGGTTGGCTTTAAGGCTCAGGTTAACCAACCCTCAGTGAGCTATACTTTGTGGGTCTCGACTCTTGACCTTTCAAGAATAAGTTCCCATAGTCTACTAATATCGTTTAGTTTTTAGTGTCCTACTCTAATTATTAAGTATGAATTACTTTCATTTATGTTAGGCATTTGGATTAAATGTGTTTAGATGATATACACCATGAATATGGTATTAATACTTGCTAAATATGTATTTTGAAGGTCTTATAATGTTACTTAAGCTTAAGGCAAAAACTGGGACAATTTTTGTGCGATTCAAGTGAGAATTAGCAAAGTTAAGAGGGGGTTGGAAAAGAACACGAGTGGTACATGGTAGACCTATCTTTCATGTTCTTGTACACGACTGGACACATTTAGTCATGTTTTGGTCGTGTACTTCATAGGTTTGGGATGAAAAAGGTACATAAGGTGAAACATGACATCACGTTCCCCCATGTTGTTTTGGAATCAAAAGGTGTTTAAGGTCAAAGAGAAGCATAGTTGAAACATGAGTACATGTATTCTCTCGTGTTTTTCTGGAAAACTCGATTCTTTGAGTTTTGAAGGTAGTAAGAAGCATGAGCAAGTACGCCACCTCATGCACTTGCCGTGCTTTTCTGGAAAGCATATTTCTTTGAGTTTTTAAAGGTTAAAGAGGAACATAGGCATGTACACAATGCCATGTACTTGCCATGCTCTTCTAGGTTTGTGATATTTCATGTTTAAAACTTGATGTTTTTTATGCGAAGGGGCTTTATGGCAACTTTTGAGGCTTCAAAGGGGTAGATGACTATGTTAAATTCTAAATTTCATTTATGATATGTTCTCTTTCTTTCTAAATATGTTTAATCAAGAATTTGAAGGCTCAAAACATCAAATTTGATAGTAACATCAATTTCTTCATGGTTTTTTTATAATTTTATAATATGTCCATACAAGACTTCATCATTTTGCATTGCTAACATCAACTTGCAACAAAACTTAAACCCAAATCATGTTTATTCTCTAGTTTACACCATCAAGATAGTTTTATCTGCTTTTTTATTGAAATTTCTTAACATAAATAGTTAGTCTTAAGATCTTACCTTAGTTCAAAATATAGTTCCTTTCCTTGTTTCAGCTGGAATGAAGATTCTAAACTCCAAAACCACTCCAACACCCAATTTCTTGCAATCCATAACATGAACCAGCATACTTAAGTAAGTTTTCATGCTTACATAGCTATAAAACACTCAAAAACACCTTGCAATCTCAAGCTCTTACTTTTTTACGAATTTTGTGAAGGTTTTGATCCATTATCTTCTTCTAGCACACCATCATGTTTGAAAATCCCTAGAGGCAATTGGATAATCTCAGTTGGTTAATGTTAATGCCCACTAATTTAGCTTAATTAACATCAAATAGGAGGCTAGGGTTTATAGTAGCTTACCTTAGGGTTTTGGTAGGCTTCCCAAAAGGGTAAGAGCAAAAAAAAAAAAAAAAAAAAGAGGAGTATTATATGGGACTTAGTAGGGTAGGTTTGTAGGGTTTTAGACAAAGGGAAACGATCTCCTTTTAGGGTTTTTGCCACGTATTATGATCTTGTGCATCTAAATCTTACGCATGGAAAGACCTTAGTTATTTTTTAACAATTCATGGCTTTTAATTAACCACTTGAGCTAATAATGATTGGAATATCCAAATAATTCTAATTTAACTATAATTTTGAATTTTTATTTCGCATAAGTTCCTAGTTTGGGGTAAAATTGTAATTTTGCAAAATCAAAGTTCCTAACAACATTGTTTTTATTTTTCTTATAAAACTTTTCATTTAAAGAACTATTATGAAATTATAAATTATTTATTTCGATATTTGAATTTTTGAATTTTCAAATTTTAAGTTTTTGTTTTAGGGGCTAATTTTGGAATTTTGAAAAAAAAATTAAAAATTTAAATCTATACATAAATTGGATTCCATTGACTTTATTGATTTTGATTTATGATTGGTGTCTAGATTATTTTAACAATGATATCTAAAATCAACATGAACTAAAGTATTCATTAGAGATTTGTTGAAAATTATATCTATGTATAAATTGACTAATGTACTAAGATACATGTAGTATAAGTAACCAATGTGAATCCAAAGGATGGCATAGTTAAGCACTAGTTTGTAGCCCACAACTTTATTTGAGGGTAACCTAATTATGCATTTTATTTTTTCCCTTTCTTAATAAAGTTGAACAATAAATTACTAAAGGTATTTGGAAAATTCTAGTTTATAAAATATATGGGATTATAATGCCTTATAGTTTAAGAAATCATGCCATTTATGTTTTACAAATATGTTGAACATTGATTATGTAGTTTTTGGCTAGATTCATTAAAATTCATCCACAATCATAGGACAACATCCACTCTATAGCAAAATCTTATCAAGGTTGTTTATCTATAGGATCCACTAAACATTTTATTTTTATAACAAACTACATATTCTAATCGGATATGTGTTGTAAAACACTTAACATTGATGAATTTAAGTATTTATGACCAAAATCCTATTGTCAAACGCAAATTTTGAAGTCACTTTAAACTATTGAAATGAATATTAGGTAATGTTGGTTTCTCTTTTTAAATAAACTTTACAAAATGTTTATTTCTCTTTATAACCACTCAAAACCTTGGGATAAAGGTAGACCAAGTGTTGTAAAAACTAAACAACACCTAAAGAATATGGATTATGCACTAAAATCGATTTCTTTTTCAAGCTCAATAACTAATTCATGCACAAAAACAAATATAATAAATAATAATAAATAGAGAGATAAAGAAATGAAAGTTTGCATTGCGATTTTAATACAGAGTTCGGTCTGCTCCCTAGTCTCTACGATCCACAACAATTGCCTCCCTCAATGGAGGTCTTCATCACTTTATTCACAATAACAATTTGCCTCAACAGAGGACTTCAACACATCAACAAAACATGTGCTTGAGTTGAGTCCTTACAAATTTGAACGTACTAGAATCAACTTAAGGCTTTACCAACTTACTTACAACTTACTTAGTATAGTGCTTGACAATAGATAGCAATTACAAAGCAAGTAGCACTACCCTTTATTCTCACTCACAAAATATCACAAATTACAATTAATACTTATAGAGGTGTTTACAAAGAGATGCTTGCAATAAAAAAGCTCTATACTTTCTCTTCAAGTCCCTAAATACTATTTATAATATCTCGAAGCCTCCAAGCCAGTACCAACAAAACACAAAAAAAAAATAAAATAAAACGGTTGAAAAAGTAAAGCTTTAATAGGTATTTTTCTATCAACTGACATCTAGATGCTACGAGCCTACAGTCTAGACGCTACCTGTAAACAGCGCAACAAACCATCTACCTTTTAAACGCCATACCCTACCATTCGAATGGTATACCATTAGATTATGATCAGAATGTTTTTTATCAAACTACCGTCCAGACCCCATATGCTATAGTCTGAACGGTATATTCCAGTGCTTGATTCCAGCATCGATGCTGTTTCGTATTTTGATCATAAGTTCTCCGATGGAGGTAAGTCAAGATGCTATGGAAAGATTAAAGAGAGATCTACATGTTTTATGCTTTAACAAATTCTAAACAAAGTAAGGTCGAAAAAGAGTTTGAATCGGGATATAACAGCAAACGTATACAAGTTCAAACATATTCAAAACAAATTCAACACTTATTTCACTAATTAAGTGTAACTTAAACATAATTGAGTGATTAATTGTGCATTTCATTTCCTCATCAAAACACACATTAAACACCACATGTTCAACAAGTGCCTATACTTTTACTTTTTGGCAATGTTGTATTTCATCTTTAGATTTTGGTGAATTGGTGCTCGTACTTTCAAAGTATGCATCATTCATTGCCTACATTAAATAATTTGATGGACATTCATTTTAATGACAAAAACTTAGCAAAACATTACTAAAATATAAGAATGAGGTACTAAACTACCAAAAATTAAAACTATAGGCACTTTGTCGGGTATTAATTTATTAAAATCTAAAGATGAGATATTAAATCGCACATACTTTGAAAGTATGGGTATTAATTTGTTAAAATCTAAAGATGAGATACTAAATTACAAAAAAATAAAAGTAGGACACTTGGTCTGCCATTATCCCCAAAACATTAATATCTTAAATATCTTAAGTAAACTTATCTCTAAATATCAATATCTATTTTGATGTAATTTACTCAACGAATATTAAATTTGATCAAGGCATTGTAACATTCTCCTCATCTAAACCGATGGTCCACTGTGATAACAAATTTTATGAAATTATACTAAAGTTCAAACATTAAATTGTCATAAAAAAGTTCGAAATGACTCTAGCATAGTCTCATTGAAACATTACAATCACACACTAAAATATATTTAGCTTATGACAAATAAAAGAACATGGTAACAGGAAAAAATAAATAAACATTGAAAATAAAAATAACATAGCAAATGCGTTTTAGAGAAAATCATAATGAGTTGCAAAAACCTAAGAGTAATTTGATTAAACCTTGGTACCTCGAAAAAATCATGTAACCACTAAATACTACCAAAATTTATACTAACCTAATGATACTAACTAGAGAGAGTACACAAAAGTGACTAGTGAGTAGAACAAATTGCTTCCTTAAAATGAGAATAAAGTTCTATTTCAATAATTTGATTTCCATCAAGGCATTCGGAGATAATTATCTCACTTGAAAATTTTCTAAAACAACCTACCACATGGTAACACACGAGCATTGATAGGGGCAATGTACCATACTTATTAGGGTTAGATATGAATGAATATTGCTTTAATTCATGTTTAATGTAAGAGGATTGGAACTTAATTAGAAAATACATTCATTTCATTTTCAAAAAAGGAGAAACATCAACATTTGGATCGAATTGAGCAAGGATTGAAGTGGAGAATATTGCCTAGACATGATAACGCTTGTTACAAGGATAGTGACCATCGTGGATGTGTTATAAAGGAGCTACAACGAGCGTGACAATGGAGAAAAGAAGAGAAATTAAACCACAGAGAAGATCATGAGCATTGATGCGGCAATAACCTCGGCAGTGATCTTCTCGAACCTCATAAGCACATGTGATACGACCGTTATTTGAGAGAGAGAAAAAGGCTACCGAGGCGATAATGACCTTCATCACAATCATAACCAATAGGGAACCATATTGCAGAGTTTTGTTAAGTTCAATTACGGGCGTTATGGTTACTTTCTTTTGTGATCTGAGGAGGTAACGAGCCATATCACTATCGTGATCTACCTTGAATAATGTGATCCAAGAAGATAACAAGCCTTCATATGGCTGTGAAGGTAGTTATTTATTTAATATTTTTAAGCCAATTCCGATTCAAGTATCTTTTTGAAGGGAGATCAAGGCCAATTGGTACACTTATTCTCCAAACAGACATACCCAATGGGGGAATCATATAAATAGTTCTCCAAACATTGCAATGGATCATTCACAAAGACAACAATTGTTATCATTTAGACAACACTTTTGATGATTCACCATCCGTTATCTTTGTAATTTTAAAAAAGTATCTTCGGTGTATAAGCGAGGGTATTATACAAGTTTACAGAAACGTCATTGTATCAAATCCTCAAGTGAATCCAATTATAAGAGTTGTTTTCCATGTTCTATTTTTTTAAGTTATACTTTTATTATGTTAAGTTGTGTCTTTGCATCATGTATGACTAATAGTTGAGGCTTGTGAAGCTGTGTTTATCATGTACATATATGGGCTAAATGCTAGTTGTTATTGATTTTGCTAACCCTATAGTGTGTTTAAGCATCCTAATTCTAAGTAGTGCACGACTTAGGATTAGATCATATTTCCATAGGATGCGATTGTGAAATCTACATGTGGAATAGATCTAGACTATAGGAAGAAGTTGCTCATGATCATAGAGATAGGTTCGTGAAACTTTCTACATGTAATTGGAAATTACGTTGGGATTATATTCTTAATGCGATCCTAGTTGGCTATTAATTCAAAAGAGATTCCAGTTAGACAAGTCTAAGATTAGGGTTTAGTAGTCTTAAGAGAGATATTGATCTATTTGGTAGAATCCCGTAGTTAAGAAAAGCACAACAGGTAATAATATTGTAGTATATGTTAATTCATCGCTGAAGCAAGTCTGATGTATTGTTGATTGTTAGAGTAACCTTAATTTGTTGATTACTTTCGTGAACATAATTGTAGTTAGTAAGCATTTTAGTTGATTAACTATAATTGTTTAATTCAATGTAATTTTCTAGATAATAATCAATAAGGGGAGTAATAGTACTTGTTGAGGGCCCTAAGGAATACGACTCTATAATTTGTTCCTATACTATATTTGATAGGTATATTTGCCTAGTAGTGACCAAATCTTAAGAACAAATCATAGGAATTTATCATCTAAAACTCAGTTGAAAATAAATGCATCAATCATCCTGCCATTGGTACATCTTCGCTACTATCTAAATGGCATTTGGATAACCATTCGGATGGCCAATTCTTGTTCTTCAAGTCTTTAGCATTAGGTGATGAATAGGTCAATATAGCTAGTACTAGCGCACTACTCTAATTTTACCTAAATAAATAAACTTCTTTTCATAATTTTTCCCATTATCTAATGGTTAAGAAAGCTATAAAATAAATGCAATGAATGTAGCCCATTTTACACGTTATTAACCCATTTTAAATAATTTCATCAATTTTTAATTAATTACACATGAAATATAGCTTTTAAGTTGGAAAAAAAAACACATAATTTTATAGGTTATGATTTATTTCAATTCGAAATTAAACCCAAATCTTGATAATTGAATGCTTTTAGTGTTTAGGTGGGGACTCAATAGGTAGCAAGAACTTTGATAAAAATGGGGAATCACATAGTAGGTTCATAATTATGGGTGTGGTAGAGTCAAATTTGATGTAATTTTTTTTCTTTTAAACTTTTTATTCGATTTCATTTATCTAGTGATTTTAAACACTTACCTATTTTTAAAATATGATTAGATTTAATGTAAGAAGCACTAGTGTTGTCAAAACCAGACTGAAGTTTAACTTGAACATACCAGGGGGTCAAGGATCACATGGTTCAACCAAGGGACGAACCGAAGACAATAAAAAAATAAAAGTATAAGTTATATTTTAGTATGAAAGACATATAAATGTAATTTACACAATCACATCCATAATCAATTAATTATATTAGTTTAAACCACTTATATATCGTTGGTTCAATATTTTAATTATTCAAAGAATCAAATTCTTTATTTTAACCATTATATATAATAATTATTTTCTATTTTAATAATTAAAATTCAATCATTATTTAAATTTAATTATTAATATCAGTCTTCTTACTATAATTTTTTCTTGGGTCAAATGGTTAAACCACCAGCCAAGCATGTACCCATTTTTCAATTTTTGCCATAAAAATCTTATCTTTTTTTTAACATTATAATTAAATTTTACAACCACATACAACATCATCTCACAACAACAACAACAATTACAACAACAACAACCACCACAACGTAGACCAACAAAGTCATCAACTTTCATACCAAACCCTAAGCCTCCAAGTATCACACCCCCACATGGTACCTTAATAGAAATAATACATCATGTAACTAACTGAGGATTCCAGAAAGTTACATGGGTATTGTACAACTAGCATGCCCTGTGGCGTGGATAGATATAATAGGATCGAAAGTTGTTTAGAACAAGAAAGATATTGCATATATATAATCCATATATAAAAATAACTTCACTAAGTCTAAAGAAAACTTATCATAAAAGCTTACAACTTTGCCTTCAAGGGCTTCCCTTAAGTCTATAATAAAGAAATACAATAGATAACACTCAAACTATTATTACAAAGGGTAAATTACACCAAAAGGTCTCAACATTTGGAAGTAAGTTCATTTAAGGTCTCAATGCTTCGAGTGGTTAAAAAGAGGTCTCAATATTTGGAGATAAGCTTATTTAAGGTCCTAACATTTGAAGAAGTAAGTCAATTCGCTTCTTTAAGGACACATGTCAATAGAAGAAGAGCCTTCTGACTTTTAATTAAATATTATCTCCTATTGAAACGGGTCTTCAAGGACCCAAATTGACCCACTTCTTCAAACATTGAAACATTAAATAAATTTATCCCCAAACGTTCGAACCTCTTTTTAACCACTCGAAATGTTGGGACCTTAAATGAACTTATCTCCAATGTTGGGATCTTCTAGTGTAATCCACCCCTATTACGAACATTAAACTCTAAGTCTCTACTCCCATGCTTAGTCTCGGTCTCGATCTCGGGCTTCTCACTTAATTTCCTATAAACAACAATCGAAAGGAGCATAAGCATAACAAGCTCAGTGAGTCATAGAATCTTAACACCATGTAGACATATCCATACAATGTTTAATTAACATTCATATACAATGCAACAATTAAGCATATGTATAAACAAATTTTGGGTGATCAAAACCCAAACTCATGGAGATTTACACATTCTCTTGGGGGTTGAAGGACCAATACTACTAATTCATGTCCAAGAAATCCAAAGAACTAAGGAAGGAGTAACAATATCTCCTCAACTCCATTAGTTCTTAGAATTTTCATTAAGCATTATCATTTCAAGCCAACCCTCATCAGGCGACATCCTTTAAGCCTACTTAGTTCCTATAGAACTGGCAAACCAATGATAATCTTCACCAGATTCACTAGATACACTCAAGCATTACCATAGAATAGAATATGTGTAACGTGAATACTCAAAATGCAATTATGTAATGTAGTGCAATGCATGTTTGATTCATTTATAGGCCATTTAAGATTTATATTAATTTTTTTGGCAACCATCAATTTCCAAACAAACAAACATACATTCACATTTAATATCAACCAATTAGTTATCACTTTTAGCGTTACAAGCGTTTTTCAATCAATAGTTAAGCAACATGCATTATTTCCCAAATCCCATACATATAACCAATTTTAGTTATATTTAAAATTATATGCAACTATATTACAATCACACGCAAGTGAAAGATTCATTTACTCACTCGTGCATTCTCTTCGGTCATCATAGTAATCGATTTGGAAGTCCAAGTCTTGATTTAGGGTTCCTATAAAATAAAGAGACTTATATTACTAAAGATCCATATAGGATGTATTAAAGATCATATACCCATACCCCTCACCACACCCCGTATGGAAGGGCATATGAAATACTCATGGAATAAGAGCCACCATGCCCCGTATAAAAGGGCATATCTAACCAGGTTGGGCATAGAGGCTATCACGCCCCTTACCACGTCCGTATAGAGGAGCATATCTAATCAAACATGGATATAGGGGCTACCACCCTGTATGGAAAAGCCAGCAGAAACACTTTCAACTTCACAATCTTACACATTTCAACCAACTTTAAAGGGCTTATTACCATCAAATACACTTTAACATCAACATACAAGACTCATATCCACCTGTTTCATCTTCACATCATCCAACGCTTAATCATTCTCAACATCACCTAACACACCAACATAGTCCATAACATCCATACTTTAAGACTTTAAACCACAACTCTATAACTCTACTTCACATAACCAACAACAAAACTCATAACAACCCTATATATATCATAACTAATAAGAACTCTAATTTATACTTACTCATAAAAACAAAATTAACAAGGTGATATCAAGAGTTAACTTTCTTATATATTTTCTTGACTTAATGATAGAAGGTTAACCCAAGTTTCTTGTTGATTTGAGAAGAGAAATTGGAGAAGAGTTGTAGAGTGTGAGTGTGTGTGTGAAAATGTGTTTTGCTAAAGGAGAAAAAGAAGAAGAAATTTTTTGATAACTTAAAAGATAATTGTATATATATAGATAAATTAAAACTTTGACTTTTTAGGCATTCAAACATTACTCAGTGTGTGGTGTTGTATGATAAGTATGGTGGGCTAAAGAGCTTAATTTTGGTAGCAAAATTAAGCTTGTTTTATGTATTAAAATGGGATTGATTTAATGCATAATTTAGCCTCTACACATCTAAAGCATTAAAATCAATAGTCATTTGAAATCAATACAAAGATTAGTAGATTTGATTTCTAAATTCTATTTAATTAGAAAATTTTTTTAAGAATCTATATTGATATTCTCGATAAACTAAGAGTTAAGTTTTGGAAAATCAAGTTTCTAAAAGAATTTGTAAGCAAAATTTAATTAATAAAAAACTTGAAATGACTTAATTAAAATTTAAGTTTCTATTCTCACTTGAACCATTTAACAAAAACTATTGAAATTGAAATTTAGTCAATGTATCATTCATTCAAATTATATTGAAACTTCATTGATTTAATCTACTCTTTAATTCTATTCATGGAAAAACTTGAGGGTTACACCAAGACCACTACACACTTGGAAAATAGCCAGGTCAAGGCTAGTTTGGTTGTACGTGCTTGTGGATTGAAGTCTAGAATTTTGAGCTTCTTTGAACAATCAACACGACATTTGCTAGTAGCTACAATAGTTACCCTTTTATCGTCGCGTCAACCAGGTTTAGCTGGTTCAACCGAAAAACTAGCTAATACCATGGACCTACCCTTTTCTTTATAAGTTCAAGTTGGTTCTTATTTTGATTCAATTGACAAATTTGTATAACCTTTATTTTATTATTATTGAATTTGATGTTTTAATCATATTCTAGATCATTCAAATGCATTGTTAATACTTTTGCAAATGAAAGTGTAAAACTAGTCCTAATAGATAGACAATTCCATAGTTTCCTTTAAACATCATCACAGGTTGGTTTAAATCATGAACCGACTTGACCCGACCCATCATTGGCAATTCTTGAACTAAGAACCAAGAACCGACTGGATGGCGAGTCCAAATCAGCTAAGGAACAATTCCACCCCCTAAAATCACCTAACCTAGTGATTTTTGGAACGTGGAACAAAAGTTTTTTTTTAAGGAAAAAAAGAAGAAAAGAAAATTACAAAAAAATTGTTATTAAGAAATAAATATTTAAACTATTTTCACATTAATGGTGAAAATATATATTTTCTATTCACAACATTTAATATGTTGTTATTAACAACACATATAATACATATATTTAAATCATGTATTTTTATGTGTATATAGACTTCTAAGCAAAGTAAATTTTTCTTTCTTAACAACGTAGGTTTGTTTTTGTGCTTATGAGATTTATTTGTATCTTGAATATTTTATAGTGTCATATTGCTAATATGATAATTAAAAAAGTGTAAGTAATTGTATATAAATAGATGCATAAATGTAATTTTTTTTAACTAGTAGGCTATAAACAATTATTGTTAGGCTCAATGTTATTTAAAAAATTAAAAGTTTGTTTGTATTTCTTTTACTTAAATTAAGTAAAGTGGTTCTCAAGAACCGAGAACTAGATCGACTTCTATGGGTCCAATTTCGGTTCCACCAATTTTAGAATGAAGGTTTGGGTTTGGTTTTGGATCCAAATCAATTTGTGACAACATCTAGTTTCCATCACTCACAAAATAGGAAGGGAAGTACACAAGAAAAGAAAGAAAGGGAAGTTGAAAGAATGGAAGGACACATAACAACTATGTATGCCATGTATCCAAAGCTTTTATTATATTTAGATAAAGTTAACTTTCGCAAAAGAAGCTAACGAAGACACTTATGATGAGAAATTTAAACGGAGTAAAATTCAAAAACACGACTAAAGTAAATAATGCTTGGCCTTTTGACACAAGACTGAATCCGATTGAAGATTTTTCATCAAATTGTGCAAGTAATTACATCAATAAACTAGAAATTGAAACATAAAAAAATAACAGAGTTTGAAAACATTGGAACTAATTTGTATGAGTTAAACTATAAACTAGGTGTTCATAAGAATTTTGAAATATGAAATGTTCAGTATTTCACTAAGTGTTGAGTTAAACAAGATTTGTACTTTCCCCAAAATCATATGAAACTCAGACTTCTTTTAGTGCTTTTTGTCATGATTCAAACAAATTCAAGTTGAATGAGAGAGATAAAGTTTGGTATCAATTAGTCTAAATTCTTCCTTAAAGTACTCTAATCAAATTGTTACAAAAATGTATGTCACCAATATAATTTGTTCAAACAATTTTACAAAGTGATTTAAACGAATTGAGTATCTTACAAAATCGATTGGTTCTTGTTTGCTTAAAGAGTTATATCATTCTTAAATTTATATGTCATTTTAAGTATTTTGATTGTGATATTTCATAATAGATGGTTTAAGATTAGTTGGCAACTAACTTAAATCCAATTCAATGATGAAAATCTAAATAACTAAATATCATTATCCCAGCATACGTATATTTTCTTTTCTTTTTTTTTTCTTTTTAATGTTTCTCTTCTGTTTTTCCTTCCTAGTATACCAAAAATTAATATTTTATATGTATATCTTATTCTTATAATATTTAAGTTTTAATGTGTCATTAAAAATGAGAGATTACTTTTTTTTTCTTCTCTATATTGCTTAGCTATAGTTAAAGATGTGAGCTAAAACTTAATATATTACCTCTATGGTGTGCAAATCTCTTTAAAAATTTTCATACAACCTATGTTTCATTTTTCACCATACTTTCTAGAAAATATTCCAACACAACTCGACCCATACTACATCTCTTTTTGAAGGAATGATGCTATAATTCTCTTCCTTTAACTACAAATCTCACCAAGTTAGTATTAAATATTAGTAAAATATTAAATTCTAGAAAATTAATGAATTAGTTGGTTAGTTAGAAAATTGTAAAAAATTTAACTACATTTATGAAAGACAGTCTTATTATACAAGTTATATAGTTAAAAAAAAAAGAAATCAACATTTTGTATAGTGAGTTAAATAAAATATTCATTAAGAAAAATTGAAGAAAATTAATAAAAAAATAATCTAAAAGTTGATATTGTAAATTAACATTATAAACATTGATACCCCATATAACTCACTTTTATAAAACATTATTTTTTCTTTTTAGCCACTTAAAACGTCGATATTTTAAATAAACTTAATTTAAACTTTAATACTTTTAGTGTAGTTTACCCAAAAACATTGCATTAAAAATTAAAACGATGCGGTAAAAAATATAGTATAAGATTCTAACATTATTATTTCATAAGCATTAATAGATCACCAACTATGATGATGATCAAATTAAAATGAAGAATGGTTTTGCAATGTGTTTTTGGAGCAAAAGTATACAATACTAGTATCTATGATGATGCTTTTATTTGTTGGTTGGGCAAATTATGCCGAAATATTATAATGTTTAGAGTAAATTTATTTAAAATTACAACATTTCAAATGGTTCATTCAAGGTCTCAACATTTAAAGAAGTGAGCTATCGATTGAGGTTACAACGTAGCAGATCTTTTGAGTTTTAATTAAATTTTTCTCTTATTAACACATGTCAATAGTGACCTTAATTGACCCATTTGCCTAAACATTGTGACCTCAAATGAACCACTCGAAATGTTATGATCTTAAATAAATTTACTCTAAATGTTGTAATCTTCAGGTGTAATTTACCCTTTACTAATTTGAATTAGTTAAGTGTTGATTTATGTTGTATTTATTTAATTTTTTCCTTTGAATGGTCGAGTGCATTAAAAACACACACACACATATATATGAATAAGAGTTCTAATGCAAGCTACTCAATAATTTCTAACAAAAAATAATTAAAAAAAAACTAAATAAACTCCCTTATCCTCTTTCCTTTCTATCTTCCTATTACCTAATAATTTTCATACATCTCTTTTCTCTTAGTCTCACTGTAGGAAATAAATATTCATTGCAGTTTACAAATCAATATTATATTCAATTATAATCATCCATAACACTTAAACATAGCTGCTAGCTATCGTCTTAAATGTAAAGGGATGAAGAAACAATGCATCATCTCATCATCAAAGTTACTCAAGGAAAGAAGAAATCCTCTTTTAGAAAGGTAATGTAGAAATAGAGAAAGAAAATTGCATTATATGAGACTTTTGTCCATGGAAAATTTAGATGGAACCATTTATTTATATTTTATTTATTTTTATGTATATTCATAAATAGTCTCTGTCTCTAATTTTATAATTTTAGATGACTCACTATTGAGACTGAATATTTTTCCTTTTTCTTTTACTTAATTTGACTTGTATGAGGTCTCACCTACTTAATATAAGCTACATAACAAAAATTAAGAAAAATGAACCTTAAGTCACCTTGGGTTTTGGGAGCTTTTGTCAATGTTGTCAGAATCGGACTAGAGTTTGACTTGGATATGTTAGAGGGTCAAGTAGTCAAATAAGGTTCCACCGGGGGTCGAACCGAGTTCACAAAACAGTAAAAAAATATAAGAAATAATTTAATTATAATAGATAAATATATATAGTATCACACAATTAAATCTATATTTAGATCAAAACATTCAATTAATTATTAAATAAGCAAAATATAATGATTATATTTTATAAATTCATAATATAGTATGAACACATATTTAAACTTCTAGTATTTTTTTTTCTTTCGATCCCAGTCAACCAGTCCAAGTTAGTTGGTTCAACTTGGTTTGACCACTTAGGTCGACTGGGTCAATCTTGTTCAATGCAAATCCAGTGAATTGGTGGACTGGCCCACCAATATGTTCGGTTCCGATTAAACCAAGTCGAACCAGCCATGTTGGTCAAGTCTAACAACATTGGCTTTGTTAATCTCATCTTGTCAAAGGAATCTTAGTTAACCTAGGTTATATTAACTTTGGTGATCTCATTCTTATCAAAGGAACCTTACTTATCCTACATCTTGAGAACTTTGGTTATCTTGTTCATATAACATCAACTTGACTGTCCTTAAATTTAGGAGCTACGGTTATAATTTGATGAAATAGGAATTTCAATCATATTATGCTATTTGAACCCCGTAAAAATAACTCTCTTTGAATCCCAAATGGAACTTGCTAGCATGACTAACCCATTAAAGCATAAAGAGCATGAGTATTCACAGTGAGTTTAACAATGAAGCTTGACAATCTAACCTTTCTTAATGGAGGGTAGCAAATTACCAATTACCCTAATAAAGTCAAACAACATGCTTTTTCCAAAAAATGTAGTAAAACCTTCCTCAAAGTGAAACTTGATGGCATGAGTATTCGCAAGCAAAGTCCAATGACTTAGATCTCCTCATCCAAGTTCTCTTTCATATAGTGAACCCCTTTGAATCTCCCGATGAATCCCTTGAAACCTCACAAGTGACCTAAACACTTTTAGTCTAAACCCTCATTAATTGACTTTTTTTTTCTGATAGGGTACCTATCTTGATATCTTGTAGAGTGATCTAAACCTCTTTTCTATTAAGGTGCCAATCCAAAATTTCATAGAGTGACTTAAACCCTTACTGATAAGATACGTATCTAAAACCTTGTACAATGGCCTAAACCCCTTTTTAATAGGATGGTCCTTTAAAACCTCTTTCACATAGTAACTCAAACACCCATTTAGAGTGATCTTCCTCAAATTCTATAGGATGAAATTTTGTAACTACGATCACTAAGTTTTAGGTTTGGAAAAAACTAATGTCTTTCTTTGTCTTTATGTAAAGTTTTATTCAAACTCCACCACCAAAGGGGGCAATTGTCAACACCCTATTTTTATCCCTTTTAAGAAAAAAAGAAAAGAAAAATTTAAAAAGTAGAAAAAGAAGAAAAAAATAAAAAAAATTAAAGGGAAACTAGAGATTTATAGAAATTAGCGAACCCTGTCTCTTTAAACAAATAAATTTAGATATTGCTTATAAATAGAAGATGAAAAATAGAAAAAATAGAAAAAGAAATTATATATAATAATTTACTATTATTAGCATGTATAATAAATATATATAATATTCTTGTCACCATGTTTGTATAATATTACATATTTGTAAATTAGTTTTTCTATAGGTTTAATATTGAGTTTATTGTATAATGAGCTACTTTTATATATTGATTTAGGTGTTAGTCCTATTCTCTTTTTGGCCCAACCTAGCTAAGGCTATATTAGACTTAGGCTTTTTAGCTTGGATGTATTTTGATGGACTAAAATGGCTGAAACAAAGCTTGAACAATTTGGTCAAGGCTTAGTGTACATATCAAGAAGGACATGAGCATGGAGGATATTTTTTTTTCCTTAAAGAGTGTGCATTAGAAAAGATTGGCATGTAGGGTTATATGCACGCATGTATTGTGACATTAACCAAAAATTGAGGTACCCAATAGCATATTTTGCCAAGTAATCAACCATTTGCGACATCAACCCAAATAAAAAAGGGAATGGGAATCTAAACATGAACAAAATTAGAAAGAGAAGAGGGAGAGAAAAAAAAAAAAAGGAAAGAGGAAGAAAACGGAAACTCAATATTGGATTTGGCTTTACACAAGTTGAGTCGAGACGAGACTGTACGGTACGGTGTTGAACTTGAACTTAATCCAAAATTCAAAAGCTCGAGATATTATGATTTAAGGTCAAGCCTGACTCGAAGTAACTCTACCTAAGCTTGAGGTAGCATTACATAAGTTTAATCTCAACTCCATTTAGGCTAGATTTGTGAAAAATATATATTTTAATTTAAGTAAAAAAATTTAATACCCAAGCTTGATTCGAATTCAATTGACATCTATACTCAACTTGACTTCGATAAAACTTAATTAAGCCCATAAGCTAATCATGCTAAACCAAATATAAAGCTTGAGCTTGGCTCAATAAAATATTTGAGAAGCTCGACTCAACTATTCTCAAATCAAATTCAAGTAAATATCTAATTGAGCTCAAGTAGTGTATGAACCAACTTAGTTCATTTGCATCCCTCATATTGGACAATGCTTGATCTTTTTTTATCAGATTTTTCCCTAATCTTACAGAAGATTAATAACACTCGCAAAAAAATTGAAGATTCAATTAAAAATTACAAAATAACAAGATTCAAAATCTTAAAAAATCTAGGGTTTCTATTTATTGAAATTATTTGAATCAATCAATAAAGAAATCCTAATAAAAGTTACGTACAGACACACACATATATTTCATCAAAGATAACATAAGAAAATGAGGGAGTTGAACTCTAAGGTGAAAAAGGAACTTTAAATGGCTTTCTCTCTTAAACTACCCATTTTCTCTCCCTAGGTTCTTGACGTTGTGAGTTGATCCGAGATTAAAAAAAAAAAAAAGATAGTTAAATTTGGGGTTCAAGTAGTGAAGAGACTAACGAAGTTGTTAACTCTCATCTCAATCTAGTCTATTGTGAGCGACAAAAAAAAATTTAGTCTATTGTAAGAAATTTAGATCAAAGAGCTCATCCAACCTCCATCCACCAACACTAAACGACCATTACGTGCCATCATTTTCATTGTAGAATAATTCACTAGTAGCATAGTCTTCGTTGCCTTTGAGAAGCATAATCTGACACTCTTACGGCCTCTAAGGACCATCAGTGTTGTGCAGTGAAGTCGAAGAAGATCTTCCTATTTGTTTGAAGTTTAAACTAATGTGGAGGAGTGCAACTTGAATGCTTGACTTGTCTAGAACCAAAAAACTTTTCTAGATCTTCTTTCTTTTTTCTTCCTTTTCCCTTTGTTTCTTTTTAATTTCTATTTTTACTTCTTTTTATATTTTTTAAATATTTATGCATATTATATAGAAAGAGTTACTTTTTAAAATTGAAATTGATACATTGTGCTCGTTGATTGAAGGAATTGTCCAATTGGCAAACAAAGTTAATGAAATAGTGAGAGTGACAATTGGATACTAAATTGATATACTGAGGGTGATGAAGATTAAAGCAAATCAAAACGCTAACAATAAAGATATTTTTGTGTTAAGTTTAGAAGGGTCAAAGAAGTTAGGGATAATGTTGGATCCTGTTTGGAACTTAAAGTTTTGTCTAAGTCAAGGCACTGTGTAATTAAAAGATGGGCATGGACCTAGGCCAAGTATGACAAATGGGCCAAAGAAGAAAAATGAAGGAAGGTATAGTAGACCTAGTAGTAATAGGTTGTAAACTATTATAGCCCATTATTATTATTATAGCAATAGCACTAGTGATCAAAATACGTTGGAAATAAAATATTAGTAAATATGATGTGGTAATTGTTACACATACCACCTTACTAAATTACCCATGTGAAGAGAGCAATTTTGTCATGCATATATATCCTCAAGTGTAACATAAAAAAAATAAGAGAAAATATTAAAAAAAAAAGTTCTACTCTCAAATTATACTTGTATTCGAGTATAGTAGGCTTACATTCAAGCATAGAAATCGGCATTCAAATTTCAATTTCATCTTTTCATTATTAATTTTGCTCTTCCGCTTAATTGATCAAAATTCCATAGTTCATTATACTTTTTATGGCATTAACCTTTTTTTTATATTTACTCTATTATAAACTTGTATTTAGTCTATCAAATCATCTTTAACCATAAGGATCCTCTTTAGAATTTTTAAATGCCACATCAACATTTCAAAAACTCTCATTTTCAAAAACCTATAATTTATTCCTAAGAATCTTAAACAATAGCTTTTAATAGCTAGCTCTTATGGAATTCTTGTCAGAAGATACTAATTTACTGGAAACCAGACCTCAATGTTGAAGAATGGGGTCCTTGGCTTTAGTTAGAAGGAGAACCAACGTTAATGCCGGTCTTGGGAATAAAACATTCCTCCCTCTCATATTACACAAGCCCATGAAGAAGTCATTGGGCCAAAAGAGGCCCCAGTCATGAACACGATGGTGCTTAGCCGCGCAAAAACAACAAAAAAAAAATTTCCCCCCGGGTTTCTCTACTCTTCCATTTTATTTTATTGTAGACGACAAATCGTGAGAGGCAACAATCTAAGATCTCCCAAAATACTCAGATACTCTAGATCTACAACATCTGGGATTCGTCAATTTCTATGGCCAAGCTTGAACTTTTAGACGAACCCAATATCAAGAGCAGAAAAAGCAATCATGGGTCGACAAATTTCTTCGTTTTCGTTGACTATCTTTTCCTCTTCATCTTCTTTTGTTTCCTCTGTTTTATTCTTTTCAAGATGGTTGGCTTTTGATCCACAAAGCCTAATAGGAATTTCCCAATTCATTGCCACTTCAGGTGCGTAAATGCAATTTCCCAATTGTTTTGTTCTGTTTAAATAATCAAATTTGATTTCTTGCTTATCACCTAATGCAATTGTTATGTTTAAATTTAATGACACATTCTGTGTTGTTATTTTACAACTGATTGGTGTTAAAATATCACAAAGGACAATTAGATGATACAATCTTTGTAATTTTATGGGATTTTATGCTTCTGAATGAAGTTTGATCCGCGAATGATGCTGCTTTATTGTAATGATTACCTGGCTCTTAATTGTGTAGTCTCTTTCTTTATTAACGAGTGATTTTGTTTTGTACCATCACCATCGGTTGCCCAGATAAAAGGGGACAGAGGTTTTCTGTTCATGTTTCCTGCTATCACTCCCGGTCGTGTAGCTATAGTTGTTTTTGCCATCAACAAATGTACCTTGCTATGTTAGCTAGATTATACCACCAGTGCATTTTGTCTGGAAAATGCTCGAAGTGATGATATAAATAAGCGAACTGCCATGGATTACGAGCATATGATGCTGCTACGCAGGGCACATTTTGCCACTTCACTTGATTTGTTCCATGGATTTCCATAATTGAGAGAAAGAAAAGGAGTTTAACAGTTGATTTATCAATTAAGAGACTTAACTTGTTGGGTACTGCTTGTTTGGGAGTGTGTGTTTGCATGCCAAAAACAGTGACTAGTATGATGTCAGTCACTTCGATTTGGCGTAATGCGTATGTAATTGTTCCCGTTCATTCTTTAAGCCCCCTGTACAAATTGGTTCTTTGTTCTGGGACTCTAATCTGGAAGTAATTTTAATACATGGAGGAGTAGCTTTGAGCTTTGTGAAAGGTTACCGTAATTCTTTCAAATATAAGCTGGAGTAATGAGATCAAGCGCAATGCAATCCTGAGGAAGATATTATATTTCCTGAAATATCTATTCAACTTCTCATCAAAGACTACTGGGGCATTTGGTCCGCATGAATATGTCGGTCTAAACTAGATAAAAATCTAGCCCCTTATTTGGTTGTTGCATACATTTTGGTACTAGATAAGAAACCTTCAATATACTAGACAAGTTTGAAGAAAAAATAGCATCATGTAGAGAGTGAGACAATTTTTCTTTTTACTAAACAACTCAAATTCACTATATAACTCAAACATTTTACAACATTTTTGTACTGTAGTTGTATATACCAAATAATGGATAGCACAAAAATTTATTTAGTACCATACATACGAAAGACTGTACCAATAAATTGTACTATCCAATATTCTTTATACTATGTTCTAATGGATAGCACAAAAATCCTTCTCCAGTACCATACGTATGAAACACGGTACTAGTAAATGATACCACCTAGTATTCATTATACTATATCATCTAGTTTCTTTTGCTCTCTTTAGTTCTTAATCAAATGTTATATATCTTTGTGGCATAGCATATGAATTCTACATGTCAGTTGTGGAGAAATTTTTTCATTATGACAGCATAAGCGGACTAGTATAGTTGTGGGTTGTGGCCTCCCTCGACCATGAAAATTTTTTCCTTGCTCACAAATTTGAAACAGCTGATGATCGGAAATTTGTGTTACTATGGGTGACATTTTACTACAGAAAGAGGGCTATAATTCTGAGTAATGTCTGAGTAACATACATGAATTCTCCTATACCATTGCCATTGATCAGATGATGTTTCTTTTCTAAAATTCATGCATATGCATAAGGTGTCACCAATTGGATGCGTCTTTTTCTGAAATTCATGTGTAATTTTTTTCCTTCTTTGAAAGTCTATGCTAGATTGTTTTGGGTTGAGTCTTATATCACCATTCCCCACACTGGAATAGGACTGCATGTTCTTCTGCAATCCTCTTTTCTTCCTTCAGTAGATTAAGAGAATATTTTTTGCTAAATATTTTGTTCATCTAATATTTACTTTGTTCTGCAGGACTTTTCAAGAAGGCCAACATGATATCAGAGTGAAGCTGTTTGCATCTGATGCTTGATTTTTCAGATTCAAGATCTTGTAGATTTGTCTTCCCTCTCTATATTAAGAATTTCTCATAGCCCAACATGATCTTGAATTTTTCAGCATGAATGTCACTAGCCTTCCTTGCGCCGTGTATTCTTTTCTATACCGTTGCTCATCTAGTAAGGAAGCCAGTCATATAACTCGAACCCAGTATTTCATTTTGCAGCCTGCGTGTATTAGCAGTTGAAAATGAGGCAATAGATTGCATCCTATATTCCTATGTTCATATGTTTTTTGATGGCTAACATTCTTGTGCAATCTTGGATGAGGACTTCTAGAAGAGATGGCTCCATGATAATAATGTCTTTCTGGTAGAGCCAGAACATCTACCCTTAGCACGTATATAGTTCATTATATCAGTATCCTTTAATTTATACATATATCACTCCGGGGAAGGCAATGATGCTTGAATAAATCATGTAAACTATATAAGTAGGTGATGAACATTATTTGAAATGATCCTTTAAATTTAACTAAATGGTCATGTTGAGAGCAGGATTCCAAAAAAGATGAATATGGAATCTTGAAGTGAAGGGAGCCATACTGATGAAATTGTCCCATAAAAGCTTTTTCTGATGCGGAACATTTCAACATGTCAAAGAAAGCATAATTTACTTCAACCACCTTTTTCCTATACACAGCCATGATATAAGGAAAAGGTCCATTCAAAATCTACTTGGCTCAAAACCACAGGAATTACAATTGCAAGAAGCAACTTTGGTTCTTTAGTTACTTTGATGACAAGCAGATTGTCATAGGACTGGCCTTTCTTCTGAGAATCTTGGAAGTTGAACAAGTGAATTGACTCGCGTAACGCCTTCTAACCCGGACCAGTTTTCATCTTCAGTGGCCTCCCTCTCTTCCATTCCTTCAACCTCACTAGATGCGATTCCGTAAGGATTGTTTTCTTCAGAGGATCTCACAGTGAAATTCCTCGTCAATGTTGGCTCAGATTTCTGGCCTTCATCTGGTTCTAATGCATTACCTGAATGGTTGCTCTGCTGTGTTGCTGAAGAAAAACACTGTTCATCATAATCAGATTCCGAGTCCATTTTTCCATCCAGAAATAAACAAACCACTGCACAATCATCCATCTTCGAGGTGGGGTATTTGAGTTTCCACTCCCGAGCTGCTGCATCCACTAAGATCCTTGCAGCTGAAGACCGAGTTGGTGCAGAAGCCACAATCTCCACCACCTCTTCGTTGCTTAAAACATCCCAAACCTGTTTGGCCAAGTAAGCTTGTCAATGCTACAAACCATGAGATACAACCAGTATTTCATACAGAAATTAAAGGCAAGACAAAAATATTTCAGCATTGACGGAAACAGCATTCCGAGTTGAGAACTTGAGATGATTTAAGAATAGCAACTTCTATTTGCATCTCATCTGCTAAAAGCTCAAACTTTCCTCATTTTCAGCACAGGTTTACCGCAATAATTAATCATCATCACCTACCACCTTCCCTTTCCATTTCCCCCATTACTTGCAGTTAAAAGCCATTATTAACTGAAACCTCCATATGCTATAATAACATTTGACAATAGTAAATCCTAGTTCATAACAACTGTTGAAAAAAGTCCTAACCATTTCCTGCAAAACCAAGCACAACCTATGGTCATGAGGACTTCAAATCCAAGGAAAATGGAGAAAACATCTCTGAATGTTTTTACCCCCAATGCTTTTATCTTGATTGCACGGTGTACTGCCATTCCATTAAATTTTCTTTCATATTATACACACAGTTTTCTAGATAATCAACGTGGCATAATTCAATCGAACAATTACAAGAAATCCACTAATTTTTCTTTTAGAATTATACTAGTTTTCTTCATAGACGGTAACAAGGAGATTATCTATATAGCAATACAAAATAAGGTGGTGAGAACTAGATTTGACTAACCCCATCAGAGGCAAGGACAATGAATTGATCTTTCTCAGTCAGTATGCGGTGAGAAAATTCTGGAATAGATATTACTCCATATTCCTTCAGACAGAAGTCGCCAAAAGCTCTGGCCATTGCTAATCCAGGAGCATCATCAAATGGCAACCAAACTCTAGGCACTTCAGGCTCATCTTGCAATGCGAAAACTCTACCCTTGCACCTTTTGATCCTTTCAGCTTCCCCTGCACCCAATTAACAGATATTAAAAAGGGATTCATCTGACAAGACTGAAATCAAACTCAACTTTCTGGCTGGCAAGCTCATCATAATGAACATGACAGAATTACTTGTGTGACAAATAATGGGAATATCTTACTTGGCAAATCAGGTTTCATATCCACAGATAACTGGATTGCCACCATTGAATCTGCATCGTCCTTGGAGCCTAGAACCGCTCGAGAGTCACCAATATATCCCATAAAGAGATTGGACCCCTTGTATTGAGAAAGCAAAGTTGATATTTATACAAGGACAGCATGGAACCAAAATAGTGGCAGGCAATATGGGCAAACTTTACGTTGAATACACATACCTGTTTAACCATTGTTACTGCAGTGCTACCACTGCAGAAACAATCCAGGTTAGAATGTGATTTGAGCTCTTTATCCATTGCCTTGTATGACTTTACAAAGGCTTCTCTCCATAAAGAAAGCACTTTATCTTCTGCTGTTCCATCCTTTTCGAAATCAACTGCATCTGATTTCTTTTTATTCCCATTGAAACAAGTGGCAGCCGTCTCATTTTGCTTACCCTGAAAACTATGCAAAAATGATTGAAGTTTTAATGGAAGGAAATCTCTCACTTTCCGTGCAACAAGATGGCCATAAGGTCCATGGCCATCAAAAACGCCACAAAAGGTTGTATCTTCTGCCATAAAATCCTAATATAAACGCCATGTTAGAATCCAGCTGACATTATTCCTTAATCAAAACAATGTTTAATCAATTAGATAAAGAACTTACTTCCCATACGAGCATCGCATCTTGATTAATGCCTTTCCGACCCTGTTGTGTAAAAATACAAGAACTTCTACTCTTTCCATTCATGTAAACCCGGTTTGGTACAGAAGACAAATGCTGTGGAGCAACATGATGCTCTGAAAATGTTCTTTTAGCTCTCTTTTGTCCACAAAGTCCAAGATCGAAGCATCGAGGAGAAACGGTTTCTCCATTGCTCCTGCTACTACAAGTACTCCGACTACTCGTCGACACACAGCCACCCATCTGTATCAGCAATAAGGAGAACACATCCAAAGGAAACTAACAGAAACCGCCCTTTACCGGTTCGAGACGCGATGCGGGCGATCGATCAGTCAACAAACCAAAAACCGATATCATCAACCCAACATCAAAAGATTCCTACACATGACAACAGGGCACTTTACAACTCAATAGAGAGGTTAAAATCTGCTAATGTTGGTCAAATGAAGATTCTTGAACCTCATGACCATGACTAGATAAGGAAACAAGCTTAAAACCCCAGGAATATAGTATTTTAATGAGCCCATTATTTCATAGTCTGAGTTAGTTGCAAATAAAAAAACACACAACAAGACCAACCAACATGAATTCAATAAATGGTCCATGTGACCCATGTAATATAATATAACTGTACACTGTCCTGATCTTGTCCTTAATCCAGCATCACAATGTCTGAAGTCAAATGTCCACAATATGCATATGCAAAGAAAATGTATAAACAAGAAATGGAGATCCATATTATATAAATATCAAAACTACAAAATAACCATGAAATTTGTCCTATCATATAAAACTAATCAGGAATAGTCAAGACAAATTTTATTTACCTATAAGAAAATGAAATAAGCTCTCTAAGCACATTTTGCAGAGAGACATTGAGAGAAGGACCCAGATGACCAAAATGCCCTCCAACACGCCCCCTTTTTTCCCTTGATTTTCAATTCACAAAATCAAAGAGATCATAAAGGAGCTAGGATATTCACTGCGTTTTGCAGATTTTACTAGATCGGACCTTGAAAAAACAAAAGCGAAAATCTACATGAATCAATCCAAAGAAGGTAACTTTGGAATGAGTTTTTTTTTTTTTTTATTTGGGGTGGGGGGTGGGGGGTTTGGTACCCCCAGAAAAATGTTTAGAAAAAGTACTAAAGTATGCAGGAATTTATTACTTTTTTGGTTTCCTTTGAGAGAAAACAAAGACAGTAAGCAGCCGTACTGCCTTCACATTGCAGAGAGTAAAGCAAGCAGGATAAAGCATAGATACATATTTTCAGTTTAAAATTATATAAAAATTTTCAAATTTATCAAAATATGAAAAAGAAAAATTCCTGCAGTTTGAAAAAAAAAAAAAGGCACAATTTTTTCAGGTCATGAGAGACAGCAAATATTTATAATTTTGCAGAAGGAACACAGAAAAAGTATTAATAACTTATCAACTTTAAGCAGATGAAAGAAGAGTTTAGATATGCATTTGAAAAAAGGGGAAACAAGTTTAGAAAACTTGGATATGTGAGTGAAAATCTTACTTTGCATGAAAAAGCTGGAGTAAAGAGCAAAAGGGTATGCATTGTTTTGTACCTTCTCTTCGTAAATTGAGTAAAGTTTGCGTCTTGATACTATTTTAGTTTAGCTTAGTGAAGCAAAAGTTTACAGACCAGAAGAGCAGGAACAGACCAGGAAGAAGGGAAGAGAGAAGGGGAGAGAGAGTGCGTGTGAGTGTGTGAAAATTAATTACTCTGAAACAGCGGAGGTTGGAAGGGAGCATTAATTAGTAGGCTACTTCTTTTTGCAATGGCAGAACCGCAGAACTGCAGCAGGTGAAAGGAGAGAGAAGAAAAGTTGGTGTCCTGTAGATGACAAAGCTTATACTAGGTAATAAGTATACGTGAATAGTGATAACTGATAGACTGATCAAAATTTTAGAATTTTGATTTTTTTTTTAATTATTGATTTTTTGCACGGTAATGTTAATTGAAAACCGGTAGGAGCTTTTTATTGGTTGGACTTAGTTGTGAGGGAATCAAGAAAGGGCATGCAAAACGGAGCACAGTCAAGGGGCACTAAGGTTTTCGGTACAATCAGTTTTATGCTTAAATTAATATTTGTTTGAAATGAAGAATAGAAAAGGTCGGGCAAGTGAGTTACCAATTCAGCCATGGTAACATATGTCAGCATGGGTTGGTTTGGCTCTAGAACTTAATCGAATCATTAGTTTTTGGTTTTAAAAATGTTGAAATTAGAATAGAACCCATAGGTTCAGTTCAATTCTTGTTACTTAAAAATTGCTAGTTTCTATGATTTGATTTTAACTCCAGAGAAATCGAGAATTGTGAAATAAAAAATTTGAAAAAATCAATTAAATACTTTACTTAATTTAAGTAAGATAAAAATGAAAATAATTTTTAACTTGAAAAAAATATTGAACCTAATAATAATTATTTATAACCCATTAGTTAAAAGAAATTTTATATTTATATATTTATTTATATACAATCACTTGCACTTTTTTAGTTATCATATTTGTAAAGTGGTATTATAAAATATTCATAATACAAATAAGTTCAAACAACACAAAAACAAATCACACATTAACAAGAAAAAAAAGTCTATTTTGGATAAAAGTCTACATAAACTCAACAACACATTGAATATCATGAATAGAAAATAAATTTATTATTATTCATGCGAAAATAGTTTTTAATATTTTTTAATTTGTAATTTTTTATAATTTTATTTTCTTTTTCTCCCTCCTTTTTTTTTGTATTTTTGTGGCATAGAGCCACGGAAACAGTCAATTCTCAACCGATTTATGAACCAATGATTCCAAAACCGCTAGGTCATGTGACTTTTGGAGGTGGAACCATAAGGACCTGCCAGAATTGATGAGTCCTTTGTTAGTTTAGACTCGCCATCTTTGGGCCTGTTCTTAATTCAAGAACCGCCGATGATGAGTTGGGTCCATTCCCGGTTCAAAACCGACCTGTGATAATTAAAGAAGTAAATGATGAGTAAAGAAATGATGCTAAATCTAATAATTTCAATCTTTGATGTTTTATAAAAACAAAAATGACAAAAAACGCCAAATCAATATAATAAGAGATAATAAAACAATGCAATCCTATAATACATGTAATAAAAAAACCTGAAATATGAAAATAATTGCAAAATAATATCAAGTTTCAATATGCTTTAAATAATGGAAAATAACAAGAAATATCAAATAGGTATGGTAATAAATACAAAAATATAATATATATATAAATTTAATAAATAATAGATTATCAAATAATTCCAAATTTACAATGGAAGTGAATCATAATATCAAATTTTAATCTAAATTAATTAGAATAACACAATGAAAGCATGAGTGAAAGAATAAAATCTTAAAACGATTAACAGTTTTTGAATTATACAATTTAAGGCTAATATAAAGTCAACTACCAATAAATGATTAATCTTAAATTTTGTTTATAATGGAATTTAATGACTAAGATTAGATAGTTTAATTAAAATAAATAAATTGAATTATTGGTTATAAATAGATAGATTGATGTAATCAAGTTAGTAAATAAACTCAATTGGAATTGAGATTTCTAATACTCCTTTTTATTCGTTTATTTACTCCAATTACCTATTTTATCAATCAAATTTTTAATCTTTCTAATTATCACATTTGAACTCTATTTCCTTCAATTTATTTATTTACTTTAATTATTATTCCAATAAATCAAATTTCACCATCATCTCAGCAATTTTAATTAGAACATCTTTTCTTCCAATCATCAAATAAACCAAATTTCAAAAATTCAAGCATTTAAATTTTACCAAAAGATCCTACCTAGTCAATTTAACATAAATACTATTTTCTTAATTCTCATAAATTTTGAACTCAATTGCTTGTTTATAAATATTAGTTCTTAAACCTAAACCCGAACTAAATATCAAGTTTTTACCAACTTAATTTCTAAACAGGGTTTCCAATCCAAGTTATTGATTTTACTTTTGTATATTCTAAAATTTCTTTGCAATTGCTTTTAAGGCTTAAGATAATGATTATAAAAGCCTAAATCAAAACCCTTATTCTTAATATCTTTAAAAACCTCTTTATATTTAATCCTTTTTCTCCTTTCCCTTTTAAAAATCTGTCACTCCTTTTCCTTTTATTCTCCCATACATTTTCTTTCTTTCCATTTCCTTCACTTTCATCCTCTCTTCTTTCTTTCAAATCTTTAACCTCAAATTCTCAAATTTCAAGAAGATAAAAATGAGAAATAGGAGATGAAATAAAGAAAGAAGATGAGAAGCATCCATGAAAGAAGCTATAACAACTAAAAGCAGTAATAGTAGTAAAAAACAAGCTAACTAATTTCACTAAACATGTAAGTGTGCTTGTTTCCGTGTTTTGATTGTTATAAATGCATATATGTGATGAGTTAGTATTAGGTATAAGTAAAATTTAAGATGAAACTTATAAACATGTGGGATATAAGCTTATACCTTAAGATCTAAGTATATAATATTTCAGGAAATAAGATGTAATGATAGGTGTAGAAATGTTGTGAGTTATGGTGGAAAGCTTGTAAGGTGCTTTTAAGGTGTTGTGGGGTGGAGTTTTATGAATGAAACATCTAGAAAAATGACTTAAAGGAGTAAAGAAAAATAGAAGATGTGATATGGGTTGATACGCCCTTTGATACGAGACATGGCATGGGACGTGGTAACCTCTATATATCTATGTCTAGATGGATACCCCCTTGATACGAGGCGTGGCAAGGAGTGTGGTAGCTCTATCCTCTTGCTAGATTCATATGCCCTTAGACGGTGCATGGTGGAGGGCATAGTGGACACCACCACCTTTGATACGGCATGTATGGACCCAAACCCCTCTTGTTCTTCTTTTCTTTGTCAATTTAACTTAGTTTGATCATAACTTCTTCATCTGAACTTGGATTGAGGTGATTTAGAATGCTATAGAAAGCTTAAAAGGAACGCTATAACTTTTAAGTTTTAAGTTTTTGGAAATTCTAAAAATATCAAGGCCTAAGATATATTTGTTTCAAATGAAAACATATGGGCATAAACAAAGACAATACAAAACAAGTCCAAACATGACCAAATTTATTGAACATTTGTTTCTCACATTATGTATATGTAGTTAATTATAACATTTCATGATTTCTTGAAGACCACTAGGCTAAGGAGTTTATAAAACAAGTTTAGAACTCTCAGATATATAATGAACTTAATTAATCAACCTAAGTCCAATTTAGGTTAATGAATCTAAATGAACTAAACTAATTAAGAATTTTATGGTTATGTGATAATGGCTTAGTAAAATACTTGAATAGGACTTAGTAGCTAGATTAGATGATCAATTCCAATCGACTTGGCTAAGAATAAGTCAACATAGACTTAAGTTGATATAAAATGAATTAGTAATATATCTAAGCACAACTTGACCAAAAGGACTTCATTAAACTAAAATGAACTAAATTGATTAAGTTTAATCAACTTAGCTAAGTTAAGTTAAAATAAATTTAAAACTTGCCAGCGACTTAAAGATGGTATGTCATAATTTGATGGGTCATACCATGTTTGGTGGAGGGAATAAGATGTTTCTAAAACATGTTTATTAAAATGAGTTTTTCAAGTAAGTTAATAAATCATTGGGATGTTTACAAAATGATAAGAAATAGTGGTATCTTTATAATAGATAATAGTAAACAAAAGAAAAGAAATAACTTGACAAATAATGAGAACTATTCATATCTTGGACGGACGGTTTTTGCAGCCATGGCGAGGTTCATACTTAATGTTTGATTAAATAGGTTTAATATAAATCTATGTTTCAATCAAGTGAGTACTAAAATTCAATAATAAATACATTACAAAAAGTGATGAATGAGCACTATTTGTTTCATAGGGGGAGTAACTTAATCTTTAGTTTTCATGGGAGTTTCTATGACTTAACTTGGATGTAAGGTAGGTAATATCAATCTTATCACCTTGTTTTTATGTGAAATATAGTTGCATTTATATTAAATAAACATAATTTATTATGTGTGGGGATCGGATATTTGCCTGTTGTTTGTTGACTATATTATTTGATAAAACATTAAAATCTAAGTGATCACACATTGCTTGAAATGATTGCATTGTTATTGTTGATGAGTGTTAATGACGCAGCGTGGAAGCGTTAAGTAATAGAAACCAATTCAACGATTGATTTCAAAACGTAAACTTAATCACACAATTGCTAAACAATTGCAAATTTAGAGAAAATCTTCTCAATTCAATATCAAAGATGTCAAATATCAATTGCCTATACGAAGATAACCTTAAAGCCCTATTTTTATTATTACATGAGGAAACCCTAAAGACAAATAATAAATATAAATAAATTGTGTAATAGACTATCAACACAGGAAATAAAAGCTAGCGGCCTATAATTAATATTGGCAATTTCAAAAACTGAAAAGTTGAAACCATCAATAATAAAGGCTGACCTTAATTGAGATTTCACTGTTGCATCATTCTCTCCCACCTGCAAAGAACTCAACTCGAGTTCCCTTCTGGATATATTACTTCATTCTCTCTCTCTTTGGATCGTCTTGATTTATCCAATTTATCTTGTCGTTTGATCGTGATTCGCACCGCATTATTCACCCCTACCATATTAAAATTCATCATTGAGTTTTCTTTTGAATTGGTTCGTACCTAATCTAGATAGATTGAAGTGATGACTGGACAATCATTTTTATGTTGATATGAAGCAATAAGACAAATGCACTCACTGATTCTGGTATTGCCTTTGGGCCAGGATATAAGTTTTTGGGTAAATCTTTGAGCTCTACATCTTTAATCTTATTCATCGGTGTAATGAATCTGCTTGGAGTCTCTTCAGCCTCCATCTCTTCGGTAACTGTCAACACCTGTTCACCAATCAACAAAGGCATCTTCACAATGACTTCCTCACCAACATAATCTTTGTAGGTGTTAGCTTCTTCCCTACTATCCATATCGTCATCAGTCTGAGCACTATGATCCTCAAGGGTTGAGTTATTCTCTTGTTGCACCAATTCTTCCTTAGGTACTTCTGGAATTAAGTTTACCGGTTTAAGCATCCGTAGAATTTTCTAAGGATTTGCTTGTAATCTAAGGGAAAGAACTCTCGCTCATTAGGTATTTCATCATAAACTAAGTCCTCATAGGCTCCTTGCCGTCAAAGCGTCTCACTACCAAAAGTTTTTCCCACCAATACTATGCATCGCCCCGCAAATGACTCTTCCCCAATTCTATCATCATACCCTCAGAAAACCTTATGTAGTTAAAGAATCTCTTAACTTCCTCAACCCACACCTAAAACTCATCCAGATTTCCAATACTATCAAACTTGAAAATAGCATATCTAAATTGAGAAAGGATTTCATCTTTATACTTGTAATTACTCATGCCATATAATCTTCTGCCACCATGACCTCTTTTCCAGGCCAGATTTTCAAAAAACTAATTTTCATCATCAGCATCATAAGTAACAGATTTGGTCATTAGGTCGCCTTCCTATTGTCTCCAATAATCCTCTATACTATTGTTGTATCGGATCGATAAATCAGGGCTTCACGACGTTGTTCCTTTTGCCGGGTTTTTTGACCGATGGTCCTCTACCGGCCTTCGTATCAATCGCCCGTAACGTAGAACTTCCGTATCCCAAACACCGTCAGGAATATAACCACCTCCTATTCTACAATCTATCGATATCTCCGTAGGATTTTACCTCTCTGATACCAATCTGATGTAACGTGGAAGCTTTGAATAACAGAAACCAATTTAACGATTGATTTCAAAATGTGAACTCAATCACACAATTGCTAAACAATTATAAATTCAGAGAAAATCTTCTTGATTCAATATCAAAGATGTCAAATATCAGTTGTCTATACAAAGACAAGCCTAAAACCTTATTTATATTATTACATAAAGAAACCTTAAAGACAGATAATAAATACAATAAATATAAATAAATTGTGTAACCAACTATTAACATACAAAATAAAAGCTAGCAGCCTATAATTAATATTAGCAGTTTCAAAAACTGAAAAGTTGAAACCATCGGCAATAAAAACTGACTTTAATTGAGATTCTGCTACTGCATTATCCTCTCCCACTTGCAAAGAACTCGACTTCGAGTTCCCTTATGGATATATTACTTCATTCTTTCTCTCTTTGTATAATCTTGATTTATCCCATTTATCTTGTCGTTTGATCGTGATTCGCACCACATCAGTTAGCTACATTGGTTGACCACCTTAATAAATTAACTTAATACTATTTGACTATTTAATTAAACAAGCATTCATTTCACGGCAATATACTTGCATTAGCATAGTATTTCACATCGCGTGCTAGCATCTCGATTCTATTGTAATCTTAAGCTATGTCAGTGGATTTGTTTCTTCAATAGGATACCATAGGGTTGTTCATATCTTACGAACTAAAAAGGCATCGAAGGACGTCACCTATGTAGGTATTACCTTAGGAAATGCTAGTACTTAGGGAGTTTCTGAGGTTATAAGGCGAAATGGTATGTATGTTAATAATATGTATATACAAGAACAAATGAGTTTCAAAAGAAATCCTCCCTCCTTAGTTCTTTCTAATGAGAAGTTTAAGGTAATGTTGGTAATAAATATGTAAATAACGATGAGTTGATAAGATACCCCTTTCCTTAGTTCTCAATTTCTGCTGGGCGTGAATGACTTGAGCTGGTCCTTCAATCCCAAGAGAGAGCACAAATCTCCATTAGTTTGGATTCTGATCATCCAAATTGTGCATATCGTATGATTGAGTGTTGCATTACATATATTTATAATAAAACTTGTTTGACATTTGCTTGATGTGTGGTTTGGTTATGCTATTCATTGAGCTATGGATTAAATCACACCCCTATAGTTTTTGTGTAAGAATAACTAAAGCATTAAGAATAGGCTAAGATTGTGTGGAGAAGATCCCTTGAAGATAGAAGACTAGTTTGAAGTAAGTATTAGACAGATAGTGTAGATGGTTAAGATTATGTTTCATGTAAAATAAGTTTAGATTATGGATTAGATTAGTTGTATAATAGTTTAAAGTTTATGAAATGTAGATAATCTATTCTATTTTACTATTTGGTGGGGGATATCGATTCTCTGCTGTTCTAGTAGACTATAGGCAATCAGTTTCCTTTATTTATCACAAATGTATTTATATATTAGAAATTTGTAAAGTAATTATTCAGGTAGAGTCTTGCAAACTTTGACTTGCAAGACGATTCTCATAATGCAGATGCACATGTAATATGATAACTACAGGTTAATCCTTCTAGATTTGGGTCTTAACATTGACCCTTTAATATGTTCGAGTAAAAACCAGGGCTGAGTTTGACAACATTAGTAATGGCTCTATGTTCACATATTTCTTACCTCCAAAAGCTTTTAATGAGGTATTTATAATAGAAGAACTCATTACACTTGATGGCAACATAGAGAATATAAAGTAATGAAAGGTTGAGAATGGTTATTACAATCATGGACATTGAACCATGACGTCAAGTCTTAATTCAATTGGGAGTGAGATAGTGGAAATTGTGGAGTACGTGACTAGTGACTTAGGTTAGCTTGGTCGAGTGCCCAATTCAAAGGTTAACTTACTGGACCAAAGAGCTAGTCTTAATAACATATGAGTCAAATAAGATCAGACTTAAACCTAATGAGTTAGCCCACGTTCCAATAGGCCAGACTAAGTTTAAAGGTTCATGTGCCAAAATTGATCATCAACACCGATTAATCGTTAAATTTGTCTTAAATTTTAAAAAATATATTAAGATTTCATAATGACACAATTTTTCTATAATCTTTACCGTTGATTATATATAATAGTATTTTAAAATTTAAGTTTAAAAGAAATTAAAATAATTAATAAAGTATCCATTTATAAAATTATAACATTGAAGTTTTATTTATGAAATATTGATAATATTATTACCGTATAATCGTAAGTAGTTGATATCCCATTGCGTAGATGTACAAGAGGATGCTATACTAATTTTATAACCTTTTTTCCTTACGTGATGGAAATAATAAATGTACTTAAAGGCAAAGTAAAAAATAATAATAATTTTCAAAATTGATTTGATATGACCTACAATTTTTGGAAGCTTTTATTCTCTCTCGTCCTATTGTTAATTATTATATTAATAAAATAAAAAGTAAATGCCATACATATATATATATATGTGTGTGTGTGTGCGCGCATAGATACATATTTTAGAATCTAACAGTATCTATCATTATTAAGAAAAAAATTATTCATATACAAATTAAATGAATTAATTACCAAAATGCCATTCTAAAATCATTTCCATAAGAAGGGATATGAAATTTTACACATAAATCAGGAAAATAAGATGGGATGTAATGTTTATGAGCTTGGGGAGTCTATGACTAGTGAGTTAGGTTAGCTTTGTCGAGTGTCCAATTCAAAGGTCAACTCACTGAATCAAAGAGTTAGTCTTAATAACCTGTTCATGTGAAGAGTCGAATAAGATCAAACTTAGACCTAGACATCGACGCGGTTCGGGTCGGTTCCAAACCGAATCGGAACCGCTGGTTCTAGCGGTTCCGGTTCTGCGCGAACCTTTATTTTTTTTGAGACAAAATGAAAAAAACAAAAACCCTAAAATCAAGCCCTCCTCCCATGCGCCTAACTTCCCCCTGTCGATGCGCCCTTTTCTCTTTCTCTCCTGCAATTCATGCGGGCCATCATGTGCAGGTTTTTTTTTTTTTATAATTCAAATATATGGCGTGTCTGAACCACCGGTTCCGGGTTTGGAATAGCGGTTCCAGACCCGGTTGAACCGCCAGTTTCAACACGCCTAACCGCTTGGACCCGCCTAACCGCTTGGACCCGCTGGTTCCGGCGGGTCTTGCACTGTTCGTAATGGTCACCGATGGGGCAGTCCCGGGTAAGGAACCGTCGGTGACGATTTGGGGCGGTTCGTGGTTCGAAACCGTCCTGCGGTGATGTCTACTTAGACCTAGTGAGTTAATCAATGCTCCCGATAGGTTAGACTAAGACTAGAGGTCCATGTAACAAAATTATCATCAACACTGATTAATCATTAAAATTGTCTTAAATTTTAAAAATATATTAAGATTTCATAGCGAAACAATTTTCCTATATTCTTTACTGTTTATTATACATAATAGTATTTTAGATGATAAATTAAAAGAAATTCGACACTTAATAAAGCATTCATTTATATAATTCTAACATTGTAGCTTTATTTATAGAATATCATAAATGTAATCAAAGGCGAACTGAAAAAAAAAAATATTTAACAATGATTTGATAGGACCTGCAGTATTTGGATGCTTTTAGCCTGTCTCCTCCTATTTTTAATTGTTATATTAACAAAATAAAAAGTAAATGCCGTATGCATATATATAAATGGATACATATTTTGGGAATCTAACATATATCTACTATTGTTAAGAAAAAAATTATTATTCTACAAATTAGACAGATTAATTACCAAAATATCATTCTAAAATCATGTCCATAAGACGGGAGATGAAATTTTACACACAAATCATAGGAATAAGATGGGATGTGATATTTATGTAGTTGGGGGAGTGTGTGACTAGTGTCTTAGGTAAGCTTTGTTGAGTGTCTAATTCAAATGTCAACTCACTAAATCAAAGAGTTAGCCTTAGTAACATATTCATATGCAGAGTTGGATACGATCAGACTTAGATATAGTGAATTAACCGATGCTCTCGATAGGTTGGACTAAGTCTAGACATTCATGTGCCAAAATTATCATCAACATCGATTAATTAATAAAATTGTCTTAAATTTTAAAAATATACTAAGATTTCATAATGAAACAATTTTTCAGTAATCTTTACTATAGATTATATATAATATAATTTTAAAAGATAAATTTCAAAAAATTAAAATAAATTCATTTATAAAGTTCTAACATTGTAGCTTTACTTATAGAATATCGATAATATCATTACCATATAATCATAAGTGGTTGATATCCCATTGCGTAGATGTACAAGAAAATGCAATAGTAATCTTATAACTTTTCTTTTTTCCTTGCTTGGTGGAAATAATAAACGTACTCAAAGGCAAAGTGAAAAAAAAAAAATGATATTCAACTTTAATTTCATTTGACCTGCAGTTTTTGGAAGCTTTTGGTCCCTTCTCATGTTATTAATTATTATATTAACAAAATAAAAATTAAATGACATATATGTGTGTATATATATAAATGGATACATATTTCTATAATCAAACATATATCTACCATTGCTAATAAAAAAAAAATTATCAATATACAAATTAGACGAATTTATTACCAAAACATTATTTTAAAATTGCATCCATAAGAAGGGATATAAAATTTTACACATAAATCACGAGAATAAGATGGGATATAATGTTTGTGTGTTGTTGGTAAATCGCATTTGGAAAAAAGGATAATAGTTTTGCACATATATCACACTTTATCTCCGCAATAAATGTCACTAGAATTGATTTTTTCAAATGCCACGTGTTTGGTCAACGATATACACATGCGCATGAATAGCACTTTTCAACCACAATTTGCATGCTTCTAATTTCCCATTAACATCTTTGCACATAAAAACATAGTGGTGATTTATCTAGTGTTTACATCGCATCTTCCAAACGTGATTTTGGTGATGAATTTTAGTAATTAATTTTATTTTAATCTTATTTAAGTAATTAATTGTATTAAGAATCTGAAACAATAAATATTTTTGATATTTTATTTTTCACTTGTATCGTATGTATAATTCTGGAGGATTGTATGTATAGCTAAACCTCCATAAATTAATACTTAATAAATTAATAATATTTCTAAAATATTTTTTTCAATCACAACTTTGGGTTAATGTACAAAATTAGCAATTTAAATAAATTAATAAAAATTAATTTTTTAGGAAAACCGTATATATAAATCTATGGTCCCCTCAACACCATAAATTACTAATTCTCTAAAATTACAAATATAATTAGGACAATTTCATAAAATATTGTAGAGTGCTAAATCTAAATTATGTGTTTTAATGCTCAGTAATAACTTAAGCATGGCTCATTAGGTTGAGTGACAGGGTCTAAGGAGTTAAATTTATGAAATATAGGTGGGGGTGGGCATGGTTCAGTTTGGTTTGATTTGATTTTAATAAAAATCAAACCAAATCACAATTTAAGTTTTACTTTTTTTTTCCATTCCAAACTAAACCATGAAGTAACAACTTGGTTTGAATTAGAAAATTTCTAAACTATTAAATAACAGTTTGGTTTTGTTTTGTTTGGATTAAAAATTAAATAAAAATTTTCTTTATTTTTGTTTTTTTACATTTATGTATATACTTAAATATTTATATCACTTTACAAAGTTTATATTGCAAATCACAACAAAATACTTTATGAATTCATCATACTTTTAATCTACAGTTCTCTATAAAATCAGTTATTCACTCATAAAATAGATTCACTAATTAATACATAATAAGTCATAATTTATATTTTTTAGTAAAACCATTAAGTTAATCATCTACCAATAAAATTAGTCAAAAATAAAAAATCATTTATCAACAAAAGCAATTAACGACTAAAATGATCCGTTAACAAAATACATTAAACAATTAATACATAATAAAAGTTTATAAATAAATAAATAAATTTCATACTTTATAAAGTTAAAAACTATTACAAAAATAGCTCATCATCAACAAAAGAATATATGTCACGAGCCTAAAAAATAAATTTAACAATGAATAGTTGATTTTAATCAATATTCACCAAATAATAAATATCAAATGAAATCATATGAACATATATGACCTTTAATCAATGATCATAAAAAAATATATATATAGTTACAACTTATAAGTAAAATATTATTATATTTTTCTAAAACGGTTATCGATTTTATGGATTAGTTTAGTTTACCCATCTAAACCAACCATAAATTTATGGATTGGTTCGGATTAGAAATTTTTTGAACAAAATTGTTAAAAAAAAAAAAACCTTATTTTCGGTTTAGTTCGATTTGGTTATGTAATGCATCTTTAAATGCATGAGCTCTTTGAGAAAAGGTTAATAGTTGATAGATTGGCTTGGTCCAACAATTCCCTGCTTTAAACTCGCAATACCAAATTTCCCTTCAACTATTACAATTTAATAAACCTGACTCTCTAGACCTTGTCACTCAACCTATGGAGCTAGGTTAAATTATTATTAAGCTTTAAAGCCCATAGATTTAGCCATCTACAAATATGAATCTAATGTCGTTTGTTTATTCTTCAAATTCAAAACTAGGAGGTTTCATCTATAACTTTTCTCATTGCATTCAAAACTCATGTGTCGCATTTTCGAACTATAATAAAAAAAAAAAACTATGAGGAGTTATTGCCACTATAGGTGCTTCCTTTCACGTGGTTGGTTTTGAACGTGTGTGAATCACCTTCAGCGTCATTCTCAATAAGATTTTCAATGACACTAGTCACCATTTCTTCAAAATTTTTAACTTTGAACATTCATCATTTTCATCCAAGTGATCCAACATTCATTCTACTGTGGTAGTTAAGATCATTAAATATTTCTCAAACTTATGAATTTCTTCTTTAGAAGTTACTTTATTTATTTTAAGTTCCTTGAGGCTACTTCATCCCTGAATGAATTTTGCAATGTTGAAAACAGTGAATTGTCTCTTATTGAATATTTACTATCGAAGCTAAAACTGCAAGATTGATGACTATAAAACATTAATCTTTTCTAAATCAAATTTGATATTATCTTTTGTTGAATACTTATTTTTTAAGTTAAACTACAAGATTGATAACATCTAAAACATTAATCTTTTCATAATCACGTTAACCTAACTCATAACCTTCTTACATTTTGTTGTAAAATCTCTTGCGGTAGTGCATCTTGAAACTTATTATCCTAGTGTCATGTAGTTGGCTTTTTATGTTATTTTTGGTGGGAAAAAAGAAGTGACTTGGAATTTTGTCACTCTTCAATAGGCTAGATAATTATTACCACCAATAAAATTTTTCTATCATGCGATTCCTTGGTCTAGCCAACGAACATATTCATCAAAAAGCACACTAGTCATCCATGTTCTTTTGTTGGTACAATATCAACAATTCAAATCTCATGTTAGCATTCTTGAAGCAACGTGACTTTGCGTACTTCTCAATAATTCATAAAAGAAATTTTTCCAGTCAGTCATTCTCCTTGTATAAAATAACAATTGTAAGTCTTTCTTTATCTTATTTTTTTCCTTCAAGTTGTTTTGTTGCATCGGAATGATTAACTTATAACTTGTAAATAAAAGTCAATTTCATCCATGTGATAAACGTCTTTCATAAGGAAAATTTTTATTGTCTATTTTTTCCCTTATAGACTCTATTTTCTTCTCAATGTCATATGTGTCAATCGAACCACTATCTTTGAAATGACAAAATGACTTGATGTCATGTCTAAGCTTAAAATTCTCGAGCCAACCTTGAAAAGGGTTATACTCAAAAGGCTACTAGGGGTATTAAAGTTTTATTATCTCCTATAGCCTTCTATTTAGTTATATTCACATGATCTTGATGTTGGAGAAATCACTCAAATAACCATCTCTATGTCTAGAAATTTCGCTAGCTTGTGTCACTTGATATTCCTTCTTTTTCTAAGTTAGTCAAAAGGTACTCAGATAATTTCTTGGGAGTTTTTTATATTGTACCTTGACTAAATTTCAAATGACATTTTTTGTATCAAGCCACTACTCTAAATTTATTAAGTGCACGTGGGATGATATGTTTAATACTAACATTATGTTATCTATATTTGATTAATCATACTTGATTTCTGGCACCTTTTAAATGAGAAACGTTGGATGATTTTAAGAATATTTTTTTGTGTTGTTTATATAGCAATTCCCTTCAACATCGTGAACTAAATTTATTTAATTCTAGTACAATAAATCCCATAAAATTTAAGTAACTTGTATGAAACTTTATTTAATTAGTCAACACAATCAATGATGTTTAAGTATTAAATAGTAAACACCATTTATGTATTTTTTTTATTAAGTGTGTAATGTATAGAGATTATGATCCATATATTAGTGATATACAATAATTTTTTATGTAATTAAATTTATATCCTTTTTTCCATTATTTAAATTTATATTTGCTAAATCGAAAAACATTCTTTAAATTAATAAATTTTTAATTCATGGATTAACTAATAACACTGGGTGGATTACATTAAAAGATATCATCATTTTGGGAAAAGTTCATTTAAATTATCAATATTTCAAATGGTTAAAAATAGAAATCACCTTTGAGGATAAATTTATTCAATGTGTGAACATTTTGAGTGGTTCGAAAGAGAAATCAATATTTGGCAAAGATAGCCAATTAAAGTATCAATAATCGACCAAGGAGAGTTAATTGAAAATTCATATAAATATTGATAACTTAAATAAACTTTGTTAAACATTCATACTTTATTTGATTCACTTCGGAAACATTGATACCTCATTCTAATCATTAGAAATGTCGATACTTTAAATAAATTTATTCAAAATGTTGATACCTTATAGTATAATTTATTCTAATAAAAATTCATAATCCCAATATTATTATTTTATAGTGATTTTACATGTATATATATATATATATATATATTTATATAAATTTGGTGGAAACCAATTGCATAACTCTTTGAAATGTCCCCTCGTGTGTGTGTGTTTCTATATACATACATACAAACATACGCGCGCGCGCACACATGCACACACATATATATAAGTTGAAAGGATACCAATCATGGACTTTGCTAAAGAGACATAAAGAGAAAAGAGATAATTCATTAAAGATTTCATTATTTAGACTATATATGTTCGTTATATTTCTATTATATTAATAGATAAATCACATATATAATGATTAAAAATAAAAATTTCTAATATTAATATATTTTAATAGTTGTACTTTGGCATCATAAAATAGAATTATTAGGAGTAAATAATTTTAATCTTATAAAGGAAAATATTGAATTTGGTACTTGAACTTTACACAATAATTTAATTTTGTACCTAAATTTTTAAGTGGTTAATTTAATATCTAATCAAATTTTTTATGGCTATTTTTATTTTTTACTACCTTACTAACATCATTTGCTATGTTTGTTGACGTATACAAAACAACCTAGGAGTGTTTGACATTGTTCGAAGAAATAGTTCCCACAATGGGATAAGCAAAAGGTGCTATATCAACTATTGCATACAAATATATACAATATTATGTCACACCACATGCAATTTAAAATAACTAATGCCACAAACAGCTAATCAACAAAATACGAGTTAATTCAATTATAATGAGCAATAACCTTAAATATAAATCAATTGAAACTAGACTCTTAAAAGAAATATTTAGATACAATCCTATGGCTATGGTTAGCTCCAGATCGCATATAGCACTAATTTGACAACCCATAACGATATTACAAAAATGATCTCAAATCAATTTTACAAATTTACAATGAGATGGGTTAAGATTTCATTACTTAGAATTCATCATTTGCAGGATCTTATTATCCTAAACAAATTTAAGTTTTCACGTTGCTTCTATCAACTCCTACATATCGAGATTTCAACTTCTATTAAAAATAGCCTACCCACTATATACATAAGTAAGAACTTTTATCATTTCCACAAGTTTCTAATTTTTAAAAAAATCTATGTAAAAGAAAAAAAAATTACATTTGAATTCTAAATTATGGTAAAAGAACCTCTTTTCAATCTTTGTAAAAAAGGTGAAGAATTTGATCGACAAAATTAAAAGCTTAATGACTCATTTATACAAGGTCAACATCTACTCCAGTGTAATACCACTATTATATAGATTATAAAAATTAATATAAAAAAATATTAGAAGTTTCAATCATAGTTGAATAGATATGAATCGTTCGGATTTATCCCATTAAAAAGACACACATAGCTTATACAGTTTGCAAAAAATGAAAGGGGGAAAAATACTTATAAGGTAAATATTCAAGAAAAATAAGAAGGATCATTGTCATTTTATTCTGTTTTTTCATAATAGTACCAATTTGTTAAGAGAAGCCATTGGAAGAGAAAATTTTTATTAGTTTTAATATATTATGTGTCTGAATAAGTGATAGATAAATATCAATGATAATTCGAAATATAGAAAAAAATTATTATAATAAACTTCCACATGTTTAAATATTACTGATTTTATATGTCATTAATCAATTAATATGATGTATTACTATTAAAATCTTTCTTAAATAGTTTTTTTTTTTTTTTTTGGTGTGAACAAAGCAATCTTAATAAATGGGTGAATCTTATTTTTATGTTAACGGAATTATTTTCATTTACCCACTATTTCTTTTGAGGATTAAAACTTTTCAACTTTTCATTTTTCAAGAAATAATTTGTCTTATCTAACATAGGATGTCTGAAATTTTCCATTTTTAATTTATCCATGCAAGGTTCTTTTAGGGATGGTCAAGCACATTTCATGTGAATCTCGTGCCTTGTACGTGACTTCAAAATATTATTGAGAAGATGACACTTGATAATGGGATAACTTAGAGAGAATGATGGGGAGGAAAAACAAACAATCTTGGCGTCTCGAATGCACAAATATTAAGTAAGGGAGTTTACGTAGACCTTGCGTATTAATCTTATTGTTCTTGAGCAATTGAAGTAGAAACACACTTGAGTTACCTTATTCGATTTTTTGAATGAAGCCTCCTCTATGGAATGTTGTTTGTTTTCTCTCTCCCTGTGCCTTGATTTGTGGTACTTCTTCCTCTTTATTCTTCTGATCATGATTAACAACATTTGTATTACCCCCTTGAGCATTACGTATGAGGAGTGGATTATTACATACATCACTGTTCAAAATGATAAGCTATCCATTGTGAACTTATTCATTAAATATCTTATTGAGGGTCCAACATTCCTTAGTGAGAGAGCCCCGGTTCTATGATATCTATAACACTTAGGATCATTCCTTTCATTTGCATAGGGAAGGCACTCGACCTTCAAAACCTTGATGTATCCATCCCTCAGTCATTGGTTGTGTAACGACCCTACTTAAGGGCCTAGTAGAAACCACTAAAAGCTATCATATAACGTGTGCATCCATTACATGAAAGTCGCCTCATGAGTCAATGATCATAAGACTGTACCTAAATATTTAATTATTTCATCAATTCATAATATACATATATTTTCTTGATACAAAATAACTATGAAATCCTAACTTCCCACAGATCGGCAAACCATAAGAGTCGGTATCCCCTACCAAGTAGTGAAACAAGTTTATGCCAATTCAAGAAAAATAAAACCTATCTAAGACTATGATATTATAATTATCACCTATGTTACTACTTTGTCCTTCTAGGCTTTGTGAAAATTGTCTTGGAGTTGAATAGCTTTTATTCGCACCATTCATATCCCACCTTGATCTTATGAGATTACTGCAATACCGCCTATTGGCGGGTGAGCAAAACAATGGCTCAGTGAGATGGGAGTGCAATATTCTCATACTATCTCAAGCACAAACAAGTTATCAGTTATATGCTATGCATGAACAAGTGTATGCAGTGCAATCATCGCATACGGTCTTTCGTAACTAGCATGAAGTCTAGGGTAGCTACCCTTGACCTTGGGTTAGAGAATTAATAGTTTCATCAGTGTACAGGTCATCTAATCCATTTCTCTTATCTCGTAACTTTCGGGGTATCTTAAATGTAGTCCTAAGATGGAATATCCAAAATAGTTATCTTAATACTTTGGATATCTTAAATGCAATCCGAAGTAGTTCAGGATAATACTTCAACATGCTCATAAGAAGATTTCAATGAAACTTATATTCAAAAACAATTTTCTTATTACTTGCGGATACCTTAAATGCAGTCCGGAGTAAGCTTAAGATACCTTAAATATAGTCCTAAGCCAACTTAAATTTCCTTCCTATCCATCGTGTGGCAGTGATGGCCTTAAAAGATGTAAGACATCGTGCATGCATGTTAGATTTTATTATATTTTGATATTCATTAATAGGTTCAAAGGTGACCAATAAGAATATAATACAAGCAACACAAATAATATGCAAGAGTCCACAATTCAACAAACAATTAAATTCATATCACAATTTTCACCAATCAAATGAATTCAAGGACAAGGCAATTATTATAAGTTTTTGTTACACATCTCTTGTAAAATTCCATGGTAAAACTTTATAACTTATATCTTACACAAGTAATCTTCTTAGTATAAAAATCACAAATGATCACATCCATAGTATACGAATTATGCCACATGACTTATATTTTTAATAATCCATATACAATAAACGTCATATTCCAAATGGATGATTTTTCATTTTGTTGAACAAAACTCAATTTTTACTAATTAAAACATGGAATACACACACACATACTAGTATGTCATAATATTATATCCTTATACAAACATATATATATTTTTTTTATTTTGACATACTATAACATAAAAACGTAACATTTATATATATATATATTATACACACACATATTTCCAGACTCCAGATAACATTTATACATATTACAAGTGATATTTGACAAGCATCAACAATCAAAATATCATATAAACACACGACAACATACAACCAAAAGTGGTAAATCATTGAATTTCCCACTCACCTTAGCCTTATTGTGTTTAATTCTAATAATTGCATGGTAGATCTGAACAATCAAAGTTCCAACCTAAAATATGAAAGAAATGTATTTTTCTAAGCTTAATATATCTATGTATATATATAATAATATATAGAAATAAAGAATATCATAGGAATTTCTAATCTTGTGAAAACATGTATGTTCATATCATATTTATGTAATTTTAGAGTGACCAAAACATTATTTTGTGTGGTCTTAAATAGAAGAGTGCATCACCATGATTACAACCGCGCTTCCAGAATTGAAAATAGCTGTAGTATATAAAAGATATAGGTTTTTAAAGTTTGTAAGAGCTTTGGTTTTCCTTTTCATTTTTTATTTATTTTGCTTTTTCTTTTTCCATTTTTTTCCTAATCTATGTAGAGAGAATAATAAAGAAGAAAGAAGAAAGAGAAAAGAAAGAAGAGTAAGAGAGAGAGGGTTACACTTAGGTCAAGTCACACTAGGAACAAAATATACTGACCTAAGACACACCTAGTACATTTTGCACCTGAAACAAATATATTGACCTGGGACAAAATATATTGACCTAGAACATTTTGCACAAAAACAAAAGAACAAAAATATACTACACTTGAAACAAAATACACTACTAGAACATAACTACTTGTACACAAGTCGTCGTACATAAAAAAGAGCAACTTGACCTAAGAATTTCCGAGAGAGAGTGAGAGAGAGAGAAGAAAGATAGGGAAAGAAAACCAGAGAATGAGGCAATATATAAGGAAATTGGACTTGGGCAGCAAGTTAACAAACTTGCCAAGAAAGTTTATGTTTTTCAGGTTTAATTAGCACTTACAAGAAATATTTATCCGATAACATTTTTGGATGAAAACTTATGTACCTACTATTTTAAATATTCTGAACATTATGGTATACTTCAAAAATTTAGTTTAAGACTTTTATTTTTCAACTTTAATATCTATTATCATAAATTATAATTTATTCATTAAGGTTTTTTTAGTATTTTAATATTTTATGACCTCAATTAACAATTAAATTGTCCTCAATTTGACTTTTTATATCTTATTATTTTTAATTTATTGGGTTTCACAGGTCGAGTACATCATAAACTTTTCCATTGGGAATGGAAATGATAGTATTGATGTAGAGCTCATCGGTTTATCATTCCTTGGCTTTTGCTGTCTCAAGAGCTTTCGCCCTAGATGGAGCTAACAGTTGCAGCTCTTTGTCCAAATTTTCGACCTTCTCCATGTTGTTTTCCTACAGAGTTGTTGGTCCTCCGTCCATTCACGAAAAGAGCAGCGAAGGAGAACATATTAAGATTCCCAAGGTGGACAGTATATTCAGTGAACATTCTTTAGATGCAAACCTTTACTAGTTGCTTCTCATCACAAACATCCTGAATATCTAAGGAGCATTCTTTGAAACACTCTATAGAATCAATGAGGTTTCCTTCAACTTTTCTCGTGTTCTTCATGTTAGTGATGGTTAATTGCTCCTGGATAAGGAAGAATGTCTTTGGGAAAAGTTTGCACATGGTTCCACATGAATCAACTGATCCTTGAAAGAGAGTGACATATCAGGTGTAGCCTTTTCTGTTAGAGACTTTAATAATTCCTTCAACTTTTGATCATCATCAGATCTATAGACTTTAATGTCTCGATGAATTTCTGTAGATATCCTTTAGTGCTACATTTCTTACCATCAAATTGCATGAATTTAGGACTAACAGTCCATCGAGTAAGGCTTCGCGGCAATCTGATAATAATATGGAAGCTCCAGTAGAAGACTTAGATTAAATCTCCTTCAGATAAACATCTAAGTCTTCTTTTGTTATAAAAGATACCTTTGACATCGATATTAATGGTACAATTAGTGTAATAGTTACAACTGGTGCAGCTAGCAATTGGTACAGTTGGTGTAGTTGGATGAGTCGGTGCATGAGAAAGATTAAGTTTAGGCAAGGGAGCGGCCTCACTCAAGTTAATGTAAGAGGGTACATGTAAGGGGGATGACTCGTCAAGCTAAATTTTTATCTTATTTGCTTAGGATATTGGTTGCTAATCATGTGTATGGTGAGGTTTGCACATTCACGCCTTAAGGCGTAGTCGTCTAAATGGTCGAAGCAATAGTCGATTGAGATAAAGAGGGGGTGTTTTGCTGCACAGCTAGTGTAGGGCTTAGAAAGGCTGCACCTTGGAGCATAGCAACATTGGTAGCCATCTTTGGTAGATGAGAGAATGTAGCAAAGAATTGGTTTAAGGCCATAATATTCTCCTTCATTGTTCCCCTCATCCATTCATTACCTTCCTGTATAGCACACATTATCTGTGCAATATTAAGAATGATGCCCTGCGGGTTGACATCTTCCCACTCTAGCATGTCTAGATCAATCAAATTGAAGTTAAGGTTGCCAGAATCTTGACTTTCATTATTATCTAAATTAGTTTGCATTCTTCTTGGGGGTGCCATTATGGATGTGTTAAATTCCTCATGTCTTTAGCGGAGTCACCAAAATGTAGATGCAGGATTCTTCACGTCGATCTCGCGCCTGACACACAACTTCAGAGTACAGTTGAGGAGATGATACTTGATGATAGGATGACTTAGAGAGAATAATAAGGGAAGAGGAACAAAAAGTCCCAGTATCTTGAATACACAAGTGATAAGTAAATGAACCTAAGTAGACCTTGCATGTCAACCTTACAGTTTTTAAGCGTTGAGGTAGAAATCACTTAAGTTACCTTATTCAATCTTTGTGAACAGACTCTCATCTATAGAATGTTGTTTGTCTTCTCTCTCCAATAGCTCTCAAATGAGGAGTAACTTGGTATTTATAGGCGCTATACACAGATGACAACCATCAGATCATCTCAGTGATTGACAGATGAGATGAAGTAAACTTAATTCATGGTTATCCTAAATGAGCTTCTCGTGGATCAATACTAATAGCCATTCTAATGTGTGCATGAGGATGCCTGAGAAATATTGGATGCAGTAAATCGGTCCAACGATCCTTATTCCGAACTTACAAATCCAAATCTCCTTGAGTCATCTTAATAATCAAACTAAACTTACTGGGACTTGTCTTTCAGTTCACGAGTCAAGCCCAAATAAATGAATAGTAATAATACATATAATTTTAAGCCCATTTACAATGTTTATTTCTTAATCATTGTTTTTTCTTTAATTATAATAAGAAGTGCAATTTACTCAAGCCTTATAATAGGCTTGGCATGGTCATGTAACTAGAACTAGATTGAACCTGAACAAGAATTGGACCTATCAATTCTAAATCTTGAAATCGAAGAACCAGCAAATTCCGATCCAATTTTGTCATCATGAAACTACCAAATTTTATTCTATTCTTTTTAGATTTGTTAAGTTAAAATTAAAAGAATAAAAAATAAAGTTTAGTTTAAAATAAGATAAATTTTTAAACTCAAAATAATAATTGAATCTAAGAGAATTAAAGCTTTCAACTTGCTTTCTTAAAAATTTGTTTAAGATATGCATTTATCTATATATAAATGTATCAAATTTAATTGTAATGTTAATAATACAATACTATAAATACTCAATAAGTTTAAAAGAATATTACAAGGGAAACGATAATTCTACTCCCACATTGTTAAGAAAAAAGATTTTACTTCAAAGAAAATGTATATAAATCAAACTTATATGTTTTCAAGTTGCATTTATTTGTTGTACATTAAATATTGTGAATATGTGATAAAATTTTACCATTTATGTGAAATTGTTTAAATACTAAATATTACATGTAATATTAATTCATTATTTTTTCCACCATTTTTATCCTTTTTTCCATAGTTGTGGGTGGAATTAAACACTAACACTAACTTGTGCCCCAACCCAACTCGACACCACAAGCATGACCTAATTACTCGATCCAGCCTTACAAGTTATGACTCGTCAAAGACCCAGCAAGTGGGTGGCGGGCCAATGCCTTATACCCGCTACCTCGTCAAGTTGATGCTAGTTGCAAAAAATAAAATAAAATAATAGGAAAAAAGTGAAAAACAAGAAAAATGAAAAAGAAAATAAATGAGAAAGAAAATTTTAAACTTATTTTCATGTGAATAGTAAAATTAATAATTTATTCATGACGTTTAATGTATTGTTATTATTAATAGCATACGTAATAAATGCATTCAAAAGAGAATGTCATTGATTTGTATAGACTTCGAACCAAAAAGAAATCCTATTTCTTAGCTTCGCAGGACTTATTTTTGACTTAATGGAACTTGGTTATATCTTGAGTCTTATAGTCTTACATTATTAAATTTACCATTAAGAATGGATTTGCTTGTGTATAAATAAATGCATATCTTAAATAATTATTTTAACAAATGGGCTATTGACTATTATTTTTAGGCTCGAAAGTTAAAACTTTGATAATGTTAATTTAAAAGTAATTTTTAATTATATATTTGTTTTATTTTTTTCCTATTTTTAATTTTATCTTATAAAATAAAATTATTTATATGTTTATGTTTTAATTTTTTAAGTGGATGGTTTGATGGTTGTGAACCATTTAATTCCAAGCTATACTACACTAGACCTACGACACGACAGATTCAAACAGGTTCCAGGCTGAATTTGACCTGTGCCGATGTTTAGGTAGAATCGCTGGTTTTACCCAATTTAGGGTGAGGAACTTGTTAGGATTTGAAAAACCAACAATTTCTTAATCACTTCTAGAACTACAGATGATCCAACCAGTTATCATTCCTACACTAGATGAACAATTTAAACTTAGTATTGTACTATTTTGCAATTTAATTTATCTACAACTATAGGTGAGACACTTGCTAAGGGGTTTAAAGAAAAGTAATCTTTTCAAGATCGACTATACACATTATATATATATATATATATATATATATGTGAGGAAATATGTTCAAATTTTCATTAACGTTTTTATAAAGGGTTAATATCACAAATGACACATAAACTTTGACAACGTATATAATTAGTTATTTGAAGTTTGAAATTGATCAACTTAGTACTTAAACTTTGAAATTGATAAATTTAGTACCTGAAAGAACCCTTCGTGCATGCTAACAATACTTCCATAAAGTTCTTTTGGATACTAAATTCGTCAACTTTAAAGTTTTTCGGGTACCAAATTAATCAATTTCAAAGTTTAAGTACTAAATTAATCATTTTTAAAATTTAAATACCTAATTATATATTTTGTCATAGTTCAAATACCATTTACGACATTATCCCGTTTATAAATACCTTTTTTTTTCATCATCACAACGAAAAAGAGGAGAATCAAATATGTTATCACTCACTTCACTTTAAGAGATTGCTGGGTTTTAAGGACATTTACTTAATATAAATGCGTTGATGCAACCGTTTACACATTTTTCAGAATTAAATAGAGGGAAAGAAAAATAAGGCAAGCTCGTTTAACTCTAAGCTGATGATTGAGGTTCTCCATGGCTTTTCCCGAAGAGAACACTCCGTGCGGGGTTCGAGTTTGCTGCCGCGAGACAATTATTTTATGCCCATTTCGCATGCATTCGATGTAATATTTACTTCTGTTAGACTAGATAGCATGCATTAATGCAATATATAAATGGATAAATATAATATCTCCAGCCCGACACAACAATCTACAGCTAAATTATTCTTTTGTAGTTTCCACATTCCACTTTACCTCTGGGGACCTGCTGGCTGCTGCCTGCATTGCAGTTGCAGTTGCAGTCCATCAAACACATCCACAGGACTATCAGCTTGTTTAGGAATGTACACACGTTTACAGCTTGTTCGCTATCGGAGTATTGTTTATGGTATTGTCCTGTGACCTTTGTTCGTGTAGGATTACATCAGTCTTTTTACGATGTTATACGGGGCTACATGATCCGATACCCGATAAATTTTTTATGATTATTTTGTTCGTGAGCAAAATGTATGAATAATTGATCATTAATGAAAATTAAAGAAATTTAATTAAATATTAATTTAAATATTGAGATCTCAAATAAATTAATATTTTTTTGGTTTATTTTATAAAACGTTTATCCCACTTTTTAATCACTCAAAACGTTAATATTTTTGTTAAATTTATCCAAAAATTAATATCTAATGGTGTAATTTATCATTTATAAATCTTTAAGATACTTATAAATACAAAAGGGAAATGATCTTAAAGTTAGCTTATTCGGGGCCTTGATACTTAACACATAATTACAACCTAAACAATAGTTTAATGACATAAACTCTAATCAAATATAACTAAATCCAAAAATAGCTACATAAAATCATTGAATTAAGTTGAATCATGGTCTGGATGAATGTTAACACTAGTGATGATTACTAATAAATTCACAACATGTTCTATCAGTTCTTCAAAAGAGATTCTTTCAAATGTATTTTTTCATGTCAATATTATTAGTGTCTTGAAAAATAGGAATCATAACAATATAATCACTTTTTTTATAATGACTGGACAGAAATAGTTTCATAATTATTCTTTTTTGTTACCGTGTAGGGGTTTAATTAAATTTTCGCAAAAAAAGGTTTATATTTTATTTCTTTTATCTTTTGTTACATAACATTCCTTACTCGCTATATTACAATCAAAATCCAATGTCTTAATCAAAATTATATATTAAGTTCAACAAACTGACTGCCTGCTATTTCTTTAAAATGAAAAAAAAAAAGGGATGGATCATAAGATACGTCGTTGCCGACGAAAAATAATAAAACAATAGGAAGTTTTAAAATTTTATAGTTTTATGGTGTAATGAGAAAAATTTATAATTGCAGAAACGTTAGAGTAAAAAGAAGTCAAAGTTCATGTTAATAGTTAGTATTTAATGGAAATAAAAGATTCTTACCTAAAGAAAATTTGACACAAGATGTACAGGCCAAACGTCAAACAAGAAAAGATATGCTTGAGAGACTGTGCGTCGGACATTTAAGAAAATTGAAAAGTGAAAAAATAAAGTTATATCATACCCTGTATGATAGGAAAATAGTGAGATGGAATTAAAATGAAAATTATATAATGGGTACGCCAATCGAACCCGTAGCTTGTTTGCAAGCTTGGTTTATTAAACAGCCTCGGTGCCAAAACCTAAACTGGGACACAAATTTAAACGTGTCATTTTCAGGTGAGATCCATTTATCATTTATCTTCTAAACTCATATATAGTCGTACTTTTTTTTTTTTTCTAGAAGATGAATTCCACTTAATAGAGATAAATTACAGCAATAATAATACTCGATACAAGAAAAATGATGAACAAATAGTTGGGGATATAATTATCCAACCGTATAAATGGGCATATCTCTTCTATTATGAAAGTGTCCCACATAAAAACTAAAAATTCTCTTTAACATAATGAAACTCAACGAGCTGATGGGTAGATTAGATCTTATAAAATTGATGAAAACAAAGTAAAAAACATAAATTAAAAAAATGCATAGAAATTCGTTTATTTTGATGTTTTTTCTCTTTAAATTATCTAGATTATCGATGCTGATGATGAAGATAATAGAATATAATCCAGATTTGATGTTAAAGGTAGTAGATCTAAAGCTCTTTAAATCAATAATGAGAGATCTATGGCTTTTTAAATTGATAGTGACAGACTTGTAAAATCAATACTGTAAACAAATGAAGTAGATTTAGAAGAGAGGAGTGGCTGCGTGACTGCCTCCCTCGAGTACTCTAGGGTTTGTAAAAAAAACTAAGAGAGAGGGAGTTAACAAATAACCAGACAAACATCTTATATATAATCGTTCTTCGTTGCGTCCGGATTCGTGGGTCTAGTCCCGCATGGAAAGACATCTATCGGTAACTACCTCCTCTCCCCGTACACGTATAGCCACATAAAAAAAGGCGAGCACGGGGGGTAGGCATTCGTAGCATGCACATAGTCCTAGCCTAATCAATGCCCCCACTAATAAACCGTTTCAAGCATTAAATCAATTACACTTATCGATGCTGGAGGATCAAGATATAACAGTAATGGCGCAAAACTAAAGACAATTCATAACTTGTGCGAGCAGTTACTTTGTCGTTATACCATGAAGAAAGTCAATTTTCTCAACAAGACTAGACCGACCGTCAAGCATAAGGTTCGCCTTGACATGAATATTTGAGAAAATAAGTGAAGGATTGAGTAATTATTGTCACCTATATTAGGACCTATAGCAATTTAGAAGATCTTTTGACTAAAGGGGTTGGCACAGGTAGTGAGAAACACCACTACTAAACTGGGTCTTAAACCCTTCAGTCATTTGAAGAGAACCCTATTTTATTATAAGACATCATCATAGTTTTGGAGTTCAAGAGGTTTAGGGTTTGCTTGTTTTATCGTATTCTAGTCATTTTATCATTATGTTTTTGTTATTTTTAAACAGTGTTTATTAAGAAATAGATTTTAATAAAAAAATGATAATTTTACTCATAAATTGATCAAACAGATATGATATAGATAAGTTACAGATACAAATAAAAATTCGACAATCCAAATGGATCCTAAAAAAATGACATGTAATCGTTGATATTTAAATGAGGATAAAACATATTTTATATATTATATATATACACACACATCTGGAATTTTGAAATGCATTGGGAACTTAATGTTTGGTTAAATGAGGAACCATGATCATTATTAATCGAGCTAAGGAATTGGGATATCCGATAGAAGAATAAACCAAAATGTGGAAATAGGATACTATAAAGGAATTTACTCAAATCTTATTATGTGAGACGTCAACGAGGTGGATGCCTTGTTTTCTCATATCTTAACTAGAGACTACATAAGATTTGAAAGAAATTTTGGTCAGAGGTAATCCGGGGAAAGCAGTGGTAACATTGATCCAACAAAGTATGATGAACAAAGGTGTCTTTTTACAGATTTCTACTTAAAATAATGTATTACTTTAAGCAATCCATGCATGCTCTTTTTCAATAATAAAAGTTTTTGCCATTTTCGTTTGCTCTTAATAGCATATAATGGTTAGAAACAACATTGAGGACATGATTGAATGATCATGTCCCTTGTCACGGAAACATATTTAATGTCCTTATGATGCTGTCTTGTTATTGTCCCAATGAATAAGTATTTAACACGGTTTTGAAGTGATAATTATTGTTTGCATTATTTTATGAATTTTTTTATTTTTTACACATATCAAATACTTATTTGCTAGGACGCGGATAAGAAACATCATGAGAATAGTGAATTCTCATCCCCTATGACAATCATGTTACTTTGTGGGTATTCAAAATTTACTTAAAAATAAAATTTTGGTTTTCGTAGCATAATTGTACATGAATTTTTCTTGGAAATACTAAGTTCTATTTTTCATTGTATGAACTATTTGAAAAAAAAATACTATTCTTTCTCAAATCCATAATATCGTTTAGAGATGTGTTAAATTGCTAATGAAAACTCTAGATTAAAATGCATCTTCGGAGAGAACCATTAACCAATATCACATAGCAATATGAGTGTGTAAGATTTTGTACTCTCTAATATCAATAATCTTGTGCTTCTAGGCCTTTGTTTAGATTTTTATTTTGCGATGATATCGTATAATGTTTCTATATATAATATATATATATATAGTTTATTCCATTGCAATTACATTGTAAACCAAACATATTATTTGCAGAACCAATACTTTTATAGACCTTTCCTAACATAAGACTAAATTAACAATCCCTTTTAAATTTAATCATCAGTTTCATTGCAAAGAATTCCTATATACCAGACGTGAATGAAATTTTTCAGGCCATATCACTAAATTGCTGTTTGTTTTACGATTTATATGTTAAAAAAAAGATTTGTTTGGTTTGTTAGTTTGTATCAATTTAGCATATGTTTTATATTTATTTTAATCAGATTATTTATTAAAAATAGATATAAATAAATAAATAAATAAAAAGACTATCCGAATGGATATAATCCATTATGGTAACGTGGAAGAAATTGTTTGCCCATCAATAATGATGTTTTTTATTTTTACAGAATGACAAATAAAATACACAAAAGAAAGTATGTAAAAGCGGATGAGTTGTCCTTGCTGTCGACGAATTAAATTATAACTTATATAGACCTTAGACTTCCATCACAAGCTATCCGTTTGGATCCAACTGTATGTGTTTTGGCAAATGGACGATGCGTTTAAGTTTGTCCCATCAAATTCCTTGCAAGACTAGATTAGATGACTAGTCATCGGCAGTGCACGAGCTATGCATGTGGACAATACACAAGGCTGTTTTCATCCGCGACCCGCCCTACTAGTAGGTCTGTTTGGATTGTCTGTTTTTCGTCTGTATCTGTATCTGTATCTTTTTTAAAATGATATGTGTAAATATATCCGATTTGCATCTAAATTTTATCTATATTTGTTCTATTTAATCTTTTGATGAGAACTGTCAACTTTTTATTATCTATATCTATTTCTTGATAAATAATTTATTAGCAAAAAGTTTGAAAAAGTATCTGTATCTGCCGGAAAAAAGCCAAAACAAACAGACCACTTACTCCTGCCTCGTTTTGGTTCGCGATTTGGTTCGGTGAAAGTTGTTTAAGACCCGTATGAATGCACTGTTTAAGAGAGGGTCAAAGCCCACGAACCGTAAATTCATCGGGTCCAAAATGGTTAAGAAAAAAAATGAGGATAAAGAAATTAATATTTAAAAATAATGTAAACATTTTAAAAAATAAATAATATTTAATTATTAAACTATATTCCACATGGATAAAAATAAATTGTTATAAATTCATAATGTTTAATGCCTTGTTGATAATAACACAAAAAAATAAATATCCTATAAAAAAATGCCTAGTTTAATTTAAATAGAAATATATATAAAAAACAATTCTAGTTCTTGATAATATGAAACTACTTTGTGTATTTTATTCACATATTGCTAATAGTCCAATTAAAATTGGATGTGCTTATATATAAATAAATGCATATACTTCACACTCGCTTATAAGTTAAAAACAAAAATAATATTCTCAAACTCAATTTTTATTTTGAATTTGACTTTTATTTAGAGTTAAAATTTTATATTTTCTAAAAAAGAAAATTTTATTCAAAGGCCGATGGATCTATAGCTCAAGCATTGGCCTAGCCTAGATGAAACCGGCACAATCCTTAATTTTTAGAATGGAGACTTGTCAACTTGGAGTCGAATCCAGACGTGATCAGCTCTGCGGGTACCTTGATGTGAAATCCAATTTTATGGAGCCTATAATTTTGCAATCCCTCTCTTTACTAAATTTATTGTCTTTCCAACTGCCAGCGTAATCGATAAAGAGTGGTCCAATATTGAGACCCATACCTAGAAATCTTGTCCTCTTAATTAGAGAATCTCTTTAAATGTTTTGGTATCTAATATAACATAGTGCAAGGAAAACCTACAATATGTTGTAAGAAGAATAGAAGAACATGATAGGAGGCTTTTATACTGTATTTGTATGCTAAGTAAAAAACAATATGTCACCTTAAATTTTATGCTATTTGTCCTATACAAATATTATAATTAGGAGTGGTGGAATAATGGTGATGATTAAGCAATAGTAATACAATGATAGTGATGACAACTTGTTGTTTGTATTTTATTAATACTAAGAGGTAGTGGCAGCAATGACTATCTATATCTAATTTGTATTCGTATCTACATCTTATATATTTGATCTATTTATAAATAAAAATATCTACTTTTCATCTATATATGTTTTTATAAACAGTTTATTTAAAAACGATAAAAAATAAAATGCCAAAAAGACCTGAATACAACTAATGAAATACAACAAATTTTACAGTCCCGTCATCAGGACCATCCAGTCAACCATCTAATAGTTAAATAAATATAGTAATTGAAATATTAATTATTTTAGTAATTTGATTACGGATGAGTATGGAGTAAGCCATTTGATGGTGATGCGACCGGTCTTATCAAAATTAATTATAGAACCATAAAATTTGCTTATGTTAGAGGCGTACGTTAGATTGTTTGGATATGGATAGATAGGAACTAAGGAAATAGACTACCCAAGTTTGCAATGTAATGAAGGAAGCATGCGTGAAAGGATCGAAGAAATGGAATTGAGAAATTAATTGGATGGAATTGGTGACGAAATAAATTTACGTGTCCCACCACCAAAAATCGTTTTCTTTCTCTATAATGGAAAGAAAGTAAAGAGAATTCGAAAAACCTATTTAATAGCAAAACTTATTTAATTATTAGCTATTATGGAAATTTCGATGATTCAGTAGGACTAATAATATTATAATTAAATTAATTATAAAAAGATTAATATAAAAAATTTGATAACTAAAATAATTTTAACCTTTTAATAATATAATGAAACTGACTCTATTATAACCACTTAACCGTCCTTACTCCTTAATAATAATTAGGTCCCCTTCCCTTTTTTTTTCCCTCATTTTTTGGTGACGCCTTTACTTCCTCTATACAAATACCTTGGAAGCCTAATTGTGTTGAACCAAAGATATAAATTTGTAGAGTTATTTACCAGTTTTAAAAGCATTTAAGGATGTCTCGGGTGGATACTCTTCTTCAAGATATATCTACGATATGAGAGCTTCAAGTCATTAGATAGCAACGGAACTAGTCCAGTTAAAATTAATAACGGGACTATAAAATTTTCCAAACACACAAATGGATGTTAAATCTGATAAGAAATTCCCCATATTAGTCACGGTTCGAAATACATGAATAACTATTAACTTACACATTTCTCCACCTTAAAACATTAAAATCATCCTGTATAATATGCCAGTAGAGACTGGACTTGCATCCGCCCTAGTATACTAAAAACAAATAAATAAATAAAAGAAAGGATAAATATTAGTAAATAGATTGTTTATGGAATTTTTCAAAAAAATTCTGATAATTATCATTTTTGATGGAAGTACCGACTCTTGAAAATGGGAATAAAGTGAAAATCGTGACTGGAAGTTTCACGTTTGAAGGGGAAAAAAAAAAGGGAAAAGTGGGTTATGTAAGAATAGAACATTTTTTAATGGTAATAGTAACAATAAGTCCTTGAACTTTATCTATATATTTTGCGGTTAATTATTTAAAATTTTAAGTGTCAATTTATTATATTTAAACTTTTCAATAGTATTATGAGATTTGGGTTGATCTTGTAGTTCAAAATAGTTGACTCTTATCCAATCTTGAAAATGGTTCAATTAACCCAGATTCACCTAGTGACCATTGCCCTTTAGTATGTCTAGATCAAACCTCTCAAGTTTAAGTAGTTAACTATAAAAAAATAAATAAAAATTAAGTAGTTGTAGTTCATTGTAAAAAATGAATGGAATTTAAGTGACAATTTAATACTTTTAAACTTTAGGTAGATAATTATAAAAATAGATAATAGGTAGACACTAAATGTGATATTTGTCCCATTTTTTTCAATAATGTAAGAAACTAAAGTGACTCATGGACTTTAACATTATCAATGAGGTTAATTAAAAAACACTTATCTATCCTTTGAACTATTTGCAAGCACATGAGATGTGTTGTTATTTTTCATAAATAAATTATGTGAGTTTCATCAAAAGTGTTAATATTATTAAATACTATTGAGAGACACATGTTAGCTCCTTATTAATTTAATAAATAATATTACTAAATAAAATTAAATAAATAGAATTTTAAAGAAAAATATAAAAAATATGTAATGTTAATTCTTTTTAGTATGGTAATGTACTGACATGTGTCTTTATAAAATTATTACATAATACTAATACTTTTCAATTAAATTCAAGTAGCCTTTGTATAGAAAAACCTAACATGGCTTATGTATTTGCAAATAGGCTAAAATACATATAAGAACTTTGTAATAAACTCTTTATAAACATAGGTGTAAGTAGGGCTGCAAATGGCTTGAGCTCAATTAGTAAACGAGTCGAGTCAAAGCTTAAAATAAAACTTGTTCATCTAAACAAGTTGACCTTGAAATTCGATTTGGGTTTTCGACTTGATTCGTGAATAAGCTTATTTGGGTTCATAAAATAGACTCATTAACAAGTTTACTAATAAGTTTGTGAAAAAACTCATTAATAGATTTATGAACTTTATATTTATGATATATATATAAATATATAATTAAGAAAGCAAGTACTAAAGTCTATTTAATATATATATATATTTAACGACTATTATATATTATTTTTAGGTTATTAAAAAATGAAAAATGAGCTATCTAAACATCTACAACTTGAATTTTGGGCTTGATAAAAGCTTGGCTAAGCTCGATAAAATGGTCAGCTTGACTTGAGCTTAACACGTAAATAAGACAAACTTGAACTTGGCATGAAATTTATTTAACTAAACGAGTCGAGTTTGATCTTGAATTTCATACTTGATAAAAAACTTGACTTGAACTTGAATTTTAGGCTAGATAAAAAGATTGACTAAATTTGAGTTCGATAACTTTTAAATGAGTCGAGTCTAAACTTTTAAAAGTTAGGCTCAACTCATTTATAATCCTTAGTACAAGACACTAAAAGCTTTTGTACTCTAATATTATAGAAAATAATAAGTTTTAGATTGAAGGTACATCTTAAATAAACATAGAAATTATGGTGAGCACTTCTTTTGCCATTAAAGGGCACATAAAAAAGTTGGTCAATAAGGCATTATAGGGGCATTTTGTCATATCATATTTATGGTTAGAGTAGTTTGAGACATCGCATCAACATTATTTTGGGAAAATCTGGATATTTGAGCAAAGGAAGCAAAATGAGTTTTACAACCTTGCCCTTTGGTTTTTTTCCTTTTTTCCCCTTTCTTTAGCAATTCTCTCTTCCTCCCTCGCTCTCCCTCTCCCTCTCCCTCTCCCTCTCCCTTCTCCTTTTTCTTTGTTCTTTTTCTTTTCCTTAAAACCCTAGGACCGTTGGGACCCACGGAATCCTCATCCGAGTATTGGACCTATCTTACGTGATGGATCCATATCGGTCACGGAATCCGCCCCGTCCCCATATCTTAGGTACATACAAGTCGAGCTTCGTTCTAAAACGATGAAGCCATACGTGACGTGCCAAAAATAATTAAGAGCTCTTTGTCTGTTAGTTCTGAATCAAGAAACGTCCCACGGTATCCAAAAAAAACCCAACTAATACTTTATCGATCCGTATAACTCGAAAAGACTCCTTTTAAACTTTATCAGAAGATCTCCACCGAGGGAAAAAAAAATGAACAACTTTATCAGAAGATGTCTGATTTGTGCCTCGATGTAATCAAAGAAAGGAAAATAAATAAACAAACACAAGAGTGATCCACAAATAATATAATATAAAATAAAATTGTTGGATAACTTCATTACATGTGACGTTGCTTGGGCCTTGTAGGACCATATTCTATGCATGAACTGTTAGTAGTGGATTCAATCTTGTTTAAGGTTTGACAAGATGTTTTGCACATAATCAAAATTTAAAACAGTTAGAAGTTGCTTTACATTATTCATAGCCTCGAGATCTATGTTTGGAGATATTTGTTTTTGTTTTATTTTTAAATATAAATAACTCCTTAAATTTAAAAAATTTATGAATAATTCATTTAGGTTGCAATAAGAGGTGATAACTCTATTATACCCCATATAGATAGATATTAAAGATTATAGTATACATCCCTCAATCCAAAACTAGATCCGGTTTATGATATGTGGAACCAAAACTTATTTTTTTGGAAACGGGTCAAGAACTATGGACCCAAAGATACATGAGGTAAGTCTAGCCTTCAACTAGATTGTTCATTTTTTAATAGATAAAAAATAAAAATTTAAACTCAAAATGAAAACGAGCATAATAATATTAGTGTTTGCTGTATATTTCCCAGAATTTGCTCTAATTAAGCTAGCATGAAAGCATGGACATATTAAATCCGTTGAAACTTTAACTCCAAAGTCCAAACTTTAATATCATAAAGATGTAATTTAGAATTTAAGAGTTCTACTAGGGTATTTTATATTTTTGCGAGTCTTACAAAGTATGGATTTTAGAATGATTTTAAGCTACCATAAGGTAGGTTTTGGCTTTAAAATTTGAAAATCTATAATAATAAAGTAGGATGTAAGTATGTCCCCGTATCTTATCCATCACGCATCTACTATCCCTAATTGCAACTGCCTTCCAAAATTTTGACCTTAATGTAAAAGGTCTTCTGAATTTATCAAAATATATTTTAACACCCTTTAAACCTAGACACATGACATAGTTTTTTAAACTGAAAAAAAAAACTTTTATGTTTTCAATTTATCAAAATTAATGAAAAGTTTGCAACACATGAAGGTTGAACAATTTACAATCGAGATTGAAGTTTACAAAGACTATTTAAAATATTTTTAATGAAATTTCACAAATGATTACTTTGATTTCCCCTCCACTGTTCCTTTATTTAAAAAAGGTAGGTGGTGGAGTTGAACTTAAGAAATTATGTCTTGCTTCTTTGTTCTTTCACTTTTATTTTAATGGTCTTTTATCTTTACAACGCATATGGTGTAAAATGTAGACCCCTAGGCCTCTTGTCCCTACCATTTCACTTTATCATCATTTTCTTCACGTTAAAAGTTGATGTGCCGATTACCTAAATTTGGGTTCCTCCTACATGGAACTGACTTTCTTTTTTAAATTAAAATCTTGTGAAAAACCTTCCTCTACTTTAACCCATTTGCAGATTATTTTAATTAATAAAAGTCGTTTATATAAATATAGTATGATGTGAATGGACCAACTATCGTGTTGCATTATTTGGTTGCCCTAATGTTCCCATGTGATCGGATATATTTGGTCATGATAAAGATCGATCATGCAATGATTTCCAATCATCTCCGACCCCGGCCCGCATATGAGTCAGAGGAGATGGTGACCTTCACTAGGGGCAGAGACTAGAGAGGGGTATCGCACGGGCACATTTTGGGGCCTGCACACTATCGCACACCATGTAGCAAATTAGATTTTACTCGATTACCATAATATATAGACCTTGTTTTGAGTCTTTGAATCTACTTCAACTCACATAAGAAAATGATGAATCCCATTTGATCTAAATGCAAGAATCTGAGATTGGAAAGCTCACTTACTTGTTACTTTTTTTTCCCTTTCCCTCTTCAAAGCCACAGTATAATTATCTTTCTTCTTTTTGTTTTTTTTTCCCCTATATATACCTCATAGGAAAACGTCAATATCATGATTGATCTCACCTAAATGTAAAGATGAGGAATTGTAAAAGAAAGTAAACTGTATTACTATTGATGTTTGACTAACATGCATCCATTGTAATTTAATTGGGATGGCTATTTCCCTTTGGCTTAAACACCCAAGTTTGTGTATTAAACACCCAAGTTTGATGCAAATATGACACTGATGAAACACCGACAGTTTTATTCATAAACTAATCAAATCGAACCGATACTGATATAAATAAAAATCCGACTATCCAAATGGACAAATTATTACCTATTGACATATGAGTGGTGTGCACCCTACAAAGCGGATTATCATCAATTATTCATTCTAGTGGTTATTTATTTGATATTTCTTTTATTTATTTTTATACATTTTGAGGGTAACGGATGGTCACTGAGGTTGATATATTTTGGCTAGTGTCAACCATCCACGGGATTGCAGTGGTCGATTGGCACCTTAAGAGGTTGTGCAAGCCCTTCTAGTTGCCTTTAAGCCAAATTTTCTTTTTCACCCTTATTTTCTTTAGTTTTTTTTTTTTTATATTGCCTTAATCATATTATTTAGTTAATATATAGTTATTAGGGTTTATTTATGTAATTAAATTATTATGGATCAATAAAAACATATATTTTCTATAATTATCAAACACATGTATAAAGTGATAAAGGATGAAAATTCACATACATGATTTGGAATTACCCAAAATTATTATATATGGCTAGATCCATTGATATTTGGTGCACTTATATTATGAGTCATTTAAACATATGTATAGACTTTTTCATGGCACATTATTATAGTGTAATATGTGTATTATTATATAGATAGTATAAATGTGAGCAAATATAAAGCAATTATAAAATATTTCAAGGAATATATCAAATTTGATGGATGAACTTTTTATAAAAATTCAAATTGATTCCCGAACTTTTAAAAAGGTAAATACGATACATAAGCAAAATTTTCATAACTATTTTTATTACCTCCCTAACAATCTATCAGTGCAAACTGTTATTAAGAGAAATAATAAAATTTTAATGACAAAGTGTCTTTTCAACATCAGGAAACATGATAAACAATGTTAGAGAGATGATAAAAATAATTGAAAAAAGTTTGTTTGAATATTAAATAGATCACTTCCAATCTTAGATACCAAATTGAATTGTTACCAAATTCAATATTTACCCAAATATTTAGTATTTATATATACTTCTTCTATTCAGTCATGCAATGTGAAGGAGTAGATAAGCTATGCTCCATTAAATTCTCATAAGTCATATATAAGATAAACATAAGCTGGAAGATTTGTTTTTTGAAAAAGAAAAAAAAAAAGTTAATTGGACATGCCTGCCTACCCTTTATCGTTCCATCAAACTTCAACCTTTTACCTTATTATATCGAGTGAGTCCCATACACAAGACTCGATATCTAGTTTTTCTTCTTACAACTAATAACAGACCATTTGTTTGATTATTGGGCCATACCTCTAGTAGCTGAGTCAAAATATGAACTAGCCCATAAAAAATGCTAAGAGAAGTTTGGAAACTCTGAGAGCCAAGGCCCCTTTTTGGCTCTTGGACCCCTTCCTAGATCCTATAGATTCAACGATCCAAAACAATCTAGGCAAGGTTGTTCATGGACCAAGATTTCATCCCAATTTCTTAAAAACAAGATTATATCTCATAGCCGATGATTTAGTCAAACGATTGCTCTGCAATTTTTTGGGATATGGAGTTGAAAGTCCCAAATGACATATAATAACAGGGAACATATTACTTATTATGATAACTTGCTAATTTTTAAAGATCTTTGAAAAAGAAGCCATAATAAGGGTTACACGTGAGCTTGTTGACGTGATAATTTTATAGTTTATTTATTAGGTTTATGGAATTATTTATTTTGTTGTTTGGACAGAGCGACTTATTAGTTCTTATTTTTATTTTATTAGTAATAGGAATCCTATTTTCATTATATTACACTTATACTCTTAGGGTCATCAGCGACTAGACCAAATCCTAGAGATTTTTGTTTTTTATAAATATCTTTGTCCTTTTCATTTCTTTACAGAAAATGTAATGAACACAACGAATTGTACATCATATAGTTTAGTTAATTCAATACTCGTTCTAATTATGAGTCATACCAATAAGGTTTTAAGAAAACAATTAGTTTGATTTGACTTTTATTCGTCATATCCAAAATCAAATCATGTCCAAAATAAAAATTATCCATACCTTTCTTTTCATATTTTGAAAATCATAAAAACCCTAAATTTCAAGATTCCTTTTTTTAAAAGAAATACACTTGGATTTCCTAATGAAATCTATCCATATTATCGTATAATTAGTACATAGTTACAAGAAGGTTTCTTGTTTCTTTTCCTACTCTTGAATAGAAAAAAAAAAAAGGAAAGAAAAATAATAATTTTAACATGGTGGAACATAACTTGGAGGTGAGTGAAATTGATGAGTTGCAAGGTGATGAGTCAAAGGTAAAAGATACTATTTCGAATCCAAGATTAACAGCTGAACGTATGTTTGGTCAAATTTCTGTCTTATAGACATTTGTCGTAATAGATGCACAATTTTATAGGCTAATGTTTACAATCATCTCAACGACAAAAAGAGTTATTTAGAGAATTACTAACTCGTATGGCATTGTTAGTGTTTTGAATGTAACAATAAAGGTCGCAGTGAAAAGTAAGTTGAAAACTATGAAAAAGTTAACATTGGTAATTGAGGTGTGAATAGGGAAGTTTATAAAGGTGGAAGTAGTTAGGGCTACAAATGAGTCAAGTCTAGTCAAGTTGAGTTTTTATTGAATCTAAAATTGAGGTCCAAACTCGAGCTCGGCTCGTTTATGAAACGAGCTCGATCCAAGCTAAGTTTTTTATTGAGCCTAACAAGTTTTCATCGAGCTTGGAATTTAAGTTCCAGCTTAACTCATTTAAATAGCCCATTTTTTATTTTTTAAACCTAAAATATAATATTAAGTGTTGCTATAACATATATGTGTGTGTATATATATATACACATAATTATTAAATAGAAAATAGTTATATTGTTTTTATTATGTAATTATAGATATTATAGCATGCATTAAAAAATTATAAATCTAATAACAAGCTTATTAATGAGCTCACTCGAGAGCCTAAACGAGCCTATTCACGAGCAGGCTCGCGAGCCTCAATCAAAACTAGAGCTCGGCTCATTTAAATAAACGAACTTCACTTTGGGCGTGGGCTTGGGCTCGACTCATCACTAATCGAGCTCGAGCTCGAGCTGAGCTGAGCCGAGCCGAGCCGAGCCGAGCCAAGCCTGAAGCAAGCTGAGCTCGAGTTGCTCGCGAATAACTCGGTTTGTTTGTAGCCTTAGTTGTAGCAATAATATATCGGTGTTTAAGCAAGAGGTGATAGAGATAGAGATGATGATGACTATTTGAGGATGCCTCAACATTCTTCGAATTTAATCTCATAAAAATGAAAATTTTGATATCCTTGATGATAATTATGATCATTGTTGTCAAAATCGGCCTGGATCGGCCGATTTAACTGGAATCGGCACTAATGCCGGGCCGAGTCTCGCCAAAGACCCATTTTTACATCTAACTGACGAGACTCGGTCAACCCGTTCGACCCACACTAGTTGACTCGGGCTGAAAAAATAAAATAAAAATAAAGAAACTAGGAATTCAAATATTTATTCATACTTTATTATAAATTTATAAAATATAATTATTATATCATGTTTATTTAATAATTAATAGATGAACTTGATCCAAGTATAGATTTAATTGAGTGATGTCATATATATTGATCTTTCATAATTAACCCTCATAATTTTACTTTTTTGCGACCCCAATTCGACCACCGGTCGAGCTCGGTTTAACCCCTAACCCACTAGCTTATCCGGATCAAATCCCGATCTAGTTTTGATAACATTGATTATGATTGCTTAATTTGGATGAAACAAGTGCTTGCATGCCGTGAATATGAAGATACCATGAAAGTAAAATTGGTTGTAATTCAAGTTCATAGAATATACTCAAGTTTGGTGCTAAAGTGTAGTGAGTCATAAGAGAGAGAAAAAGGATAATGTATCATCTTCTTAAAAGGAGATGAAGTGATAGGAATTATGGATTGCTTGAATCGATAACTCAAGCTAAAGCTAGAAGTGTGATAAACTTAGCTCAATGGATTATCATAATGAATCAAAGTATTTACATGATTACAAGATATGCTTTACTAATAGACATGGTTTAATGTGTTTAAGTGTGATGAAAACGCAAATTTGAAGGAAAACTCATCAATTTTAATGAACACAGCCATGGCAAAGATAGTAGTTGAAACTAAGCAAGCAAACGAAGACACTAACCTTCACGTGTGGATTCGCGGGGTGAGGGGGATAGTATAGGGTTTTATTGATACAAAATTTCAAAAATTTTATTAAAATGCTGCGAAAAACGAAAACCTTATACCAGTATCCATGTTTTTTGATTAGATTTGAACAAAAAAAAGGGTTTCTTGAATATACCTTATATTAATGCTTCAAAACAATTAGCAGATCGGATTTGCAGGAACCGCAATCTCGCAATCCCCTCTACGGTATCCACACACAAACGATTGTATGCTAGCACTCAAGAACACGAATCCAATTCGTGTAGGAATTATTTTTCTTCTTTTCTCTCTTTTAGGTTTGCAGAATTTCTCTGCCGTCTAATGTGACGTAAAAGAGTCTGACCTAAAAGGCTATCTATAGATCTATATATGTAGACATGTAGGAAACCCTAAAGGAAACCCTAGAAGATATATATGATGAGATATTTATTTAATATTTAATAAAATACATTATTTCATTAAATATTAATTATCTGTCATAATCATTTATTATTCTTAAACTATTTAAGAATAATTAATATAATAATTCCTGTAGGTTTAAATATAAACCCATAATATATTTCATTCACTCTTTTTGTGTGACCTTGTAGGTACACCTAATGTTGGCAGTAGGTCCTAAACACCTTTTAGACCTACAAGACATCATTGGTCTCTAGATAGACATTATGTCTACCCAAATTAGGTGAATATCAGTAATCCGATTTTTGTCTGATATATAATTTATGTCATTATCCTTTTTGTCACATGATATCTAGATTGAACATAAGACATGGAGAGTGTCATTCTTATATTGTTCAGTCTTATCATTTCTCGATTTCCAAGTAATCTAATAATACAAATGAAATTTATCACACTATCAATTCATTTGAGCATGGCCATGCATTTCTCAGTCTCACTTATCGAGGGGCCCAGAGATATCTCTATCATAACGAGAGGAACAAATCCCATCTCAATCACTCAACTTCCTCTACATGATATACATTATGCCCAAACTTAACCTTTATAATTATCCGACTAAAGACAACGTTTGATTGAGTCGAAACATGACGTTTCTCATGTTGGAACCTATGGTGATTTCAGGTTTAAGGATACGTTGACATAATTATTATGAAAATCACTTATGACAATATTCCATGTAGTGATCTCATTATGGGTCAATTCAGCACATAATCATCTAATATGTGCCTATGAGTTTCATTTGTATCACCATATAAATAGACATCCCATGCTTATCAAATAAAAACTCATACTAGATTTGATTCATTATCATTCCCATAATAATGAGCATCTAGGAACATTTAGAATAATAAGTTATTCATGGATTTCTATTACAAAGTAACTATGCAAACAATACAAAAGAAATGCCTCTGTTTATTTATATATATAAATATCAAATGACAATATCCAGTAATTGGCCTAGGGTACAATCACTAATAGATAGGATGGGGAGGAGTCAATTTTTTGAATAAGGAAAAAAAATATATGTATCAAATGTATATTATAAAAAGCAAATAATAATATAAAACAAAAGATAGTTTAGTGGTTAAGTGTTTGGTTTTACATCCATGAAATAATTGGTTCAAATCTTATGACTGTACTTTTGCTTTTTTAATAGTATTTGTTACATTCTCTTTTCCTTTTTTCAATATTCATTTATTACATTAATCTTTTTCTCTCTCATTGTATTTTTTTAAAACTTTTTTCTTTCACGATAACTAATAGAATTGAATTCATTTTTTATAAAATTACGTTTAACTAAAATTCTTGTAGGCAACTATTTTTTATTCATAGTACACTACAACTAATAATTATATTATTAGTATTATAAATATTTTGATTTTGTTGCATCAATTATTTTTTAGTAACACTAATTATATCATTTATTAACTCTATTTTTAATTTATATTTAAAGTTCAATTGATATATGTATAATATGTTACTGAATTCACTAAATGCCCTTAATAATTTATTGAATGATTTTTTCATTCTTACGAAGTTTGAAAATATCATAGTGAAATTATTAATAAAATTTTTATACATATATAAGACGCAATATAGTTATAATAGTAAGTAAATAGATATAGATAATTCTAATGTTAACTCAATTAAGATTCGGCCCCACCGGTCACCTCATCTTGCGTCCGCCTTTGCCACCCTTCGCACACTTGCATCAAAGATGGTGCTTAAAGGCACGACGTATGTAGGATTGGGAGAATGTTGTTTTTGAAGAATGAAGTCATAGTTTATCATATTGCCCTTGGGATGGCCACAGCATAGGTGGTGTGCCAGTGTTACACGACTACGTTTCAATCCATTTCAAGGTTTGAAAATGACATTTTTATGTGGTTGTTGATGGTATGCCTAGCACACGGCCGTTGGGGTCAAAGAACCTTTGTGCCCTGTTTCTAAGTTTTATTTTAGTTTACTATTTTATTGGTTTTAACTTTCATGCTCCATATTTATCCTTACCCAACTTATGAGAGTATATAAAGGGTATTAAGCTTATGTTAACATCATTAGCCAACTTTCAACACTTCGATTCTTTTGTGATCAAATTACTCTCTTGAATAATATTGAGTTTGATTTCTCAAGATTGTTCTTTATTGCTTTCTTTAACCATGTGTCATATTATGTCACGTTTAGTATGAGAGAACGAACTCATAACGGAATCGCAAATCTGGGTTATATTCTCATTCCTATGTTTGATTGCATTTTTAAAAGCCAAAATCATGATTCCTAATAATCGACGATTTCGGCTTTGAAGGGGAATTTGATTCCACCTTTCAGAAGATAAAATCGTGATTTCATTCCTTACTCATAAATGATTAATATTGAATTACTTTTTTATCTTCCTACTTATTTTTTATTCATATTAATTACTAGGGATGTTTTAGCAAATAACATATCAATTCCATTCCATGATGTATTTAAATAAAGGAATGGATTTATCATTCCATCTTCCATTCCATTCCAATCCATTCCTTCCACTCGAATCCATTCAATTTTGTACGAATCCCATGTACCAACCGTAACATTAGTTGATTAGAACAATTAGTCGATTTTTTCTTTGAAGTGTAATATCCAAGAATAGATCGTTCATATCTTTATCTATTTTATAATTTAGAAACCCAAAAACATATATTAAATTCCTAGATTGCAATATAACACTACATTGGTAAGACATACTGATTATGAAGCATATTATGCAGCAATGATTTGTGTCTTCTTAATATTACTCTAAGTTGTACATGGGAATGCAAACTTTCTAACAAAGCGATAGATGTGTGGAGTGATACATCAAGACCTTTGAGATGTTGTAATTCGGAGTGATATGGTGGAACCTCAAAAAAGCATTATAACACGCTTTATGACTGGCTGGAATATGAGTTATAATGTTTTGTTAAACTCTAGAGGGTTAGCACTTTAGAAGATACTATGCAGCTGGCGACTTTCATAAAATGATAAAGACACAAAGTTCTTGAAGTCATAAAGCAATTTCTCAATCTTCAAATCCTTTTTAAAGTGGGTAGATTTGATGATAATAAGCTACTAATTGAGAAACCTGAGCGTGCTAATGAAAGAAAAATGAGAAAGTTGTTGAGAAGGTATAATATTTTATAATGGGAGATTTAAAGGAAAAGAATGTTCAAAGTATTCTAAATAAGGATCTTGAAATGAGATGTTTTAAATGTTTAGGAAATAGGCATGTTGTAGCTCAATGTCTAAGTCGTAGGATGTTTTTTATTAGGGATGAAGAAGTAATTGAAGTCATAGAAGCCAAGGTGAAGGATTATTTAAGGGAAAAAGAAGAGGAAGATGGAGTGGATATTGTTACAAGGGACTAGAAGGCAAAGTATAACTAATTTATGAGGTTAATCATTGAGTTATAAGTGCTACTTCCTTTAAATGGGATAGTGAGAGAGGGAATAATTTTTATGTCAAGTGCTATGTAGGTGATGCATTACGTTCAGTCATTATTGATATTAGGAGTAGCATTAATGCAATTGTATCATATTTGGCTCTGTATTCAAAGCTTTCTACTACAACTTTTCCCAACTTTATAAACTATATTGGAAGAGTGATAAAGGGTTTGCTAATATGACTATGCGAGTTGCAGTTTCTTTTGCTTCCAAGTAAGTAGAATGGTAGGGTAAAATGTGATATAGTGCCAATAAAAGCATCATATATTTTGTTTGGACAACCTTGGTTATTTAACAAAGATGTAATTCATCATGATCGTGGGAATATTAATTCTATGTTGAAAAATGTTAAGCAGTTAGAGTTATGTCCTATGAGTTTTGCTGAGTTTGGAAATACCTACAATGAGATGGTTGTTAGTAAGAAAAAATGTGAGGCATGAGTAATTTGATGCCATTGGTTTTGCAAGGTCTATTAAGGAAATTACTAATGGGACTTACTGGAGTTAAAATTGTGATGCTCTAGGAGTTATTTGTCTAGAGAGATTTTGATGAATGTGTGCTAAGAGAAATGTTGAAACTAATGCTTGAGCTAGAGAGACTAAGCATTGTTATTACCCTATTGAGCCTTGTTCTTACTCTATTGATTTTCTCTATGCGGGCTTATGCCACCATTTGATCTTTGGGTTTCAAGATATTGTGTTATCAACTATTTGGGGGAGAATCTTTTTCTATCCTAGAAGTGATGATAGGGATCATATTCCTTATTTTGAAGACTTGCTATTTTTTGAAGTCTTTAAGAGAAAGGTCATAATAAGAAACACAATGAGACTTGTGATATTTTTATAGGTTATTTATTGTTTTTATAGAATTATTTATTTTACTATATACATGTATGTCTTATTAGTTTTTATATCTATCTTACTAGAAATAAGTGTCTTATTTTCATTACATTGCACTTATGTTGATAGGGCTGTTAAGCCTAGGTGTAAATAGATTTATCTATTTATCTATTTATTTTTATGTAAACAATTTGAAGTAAGATTTATGAAATTCAAACCTTTTAATTCTTAATTATGAGAGCTTCCGCAGTTTCAATGATGGGACCATATCATCATTAATCTAACCGTTAAAATAAATATAATAAATAGAATATTAGCTATTTTAGTGATTCAATTACATTTGGATATGGTGTGAGCTGTTGAATGATGACAGGACCGATCCCGTTAAAATCAATGACGGGACAATAAAATTTTCTCTTGATTATCGTTATTCTTTCAATTCTTTACAAGAATTGTGACAAACATGTTTTAAGTTAATTAAATGTGTATTATATCATTTAGTTGTTTCAATCTCCCAATTGCTAGTTATACCAATTAAATCTAAATAAAAAATAGTTTAATTTGATTTTGATGAGTCATATCCATAGTTGAATCATCTAAACACATACATTCCCTAGATTTCAAGAATCGATTTTTAGACGAATTTTGTTTAAGTTATATTTTGAAATCTATCTACATCACTCAAGCTATTAAATTATAAGCCAGATTTATCCGTGGACACTTCTTCCAACAAATATGGGTTTTAACTAGACATAGAAACGGTTTTAAGAACCAACCCGAATTGGAATCGGAGCCGCTAATTTTGGGTCCTGAAAATAAGGAACCAGAACCATTTCTCATAGTTTTGATATGATTCTATGGAACTTATGGTTTTCGATTTCGGTTTTGGAACTGCGGAACCACCTTTTTTCAAATAAAAATAAAATATAAATGAATTTTAGTTTTTAATAAAATAAATTTTAAACTTAAAATAATTAATTACTGGATCTAAAAATATTAAATTATTTAACCAAATTTCTTAAAAATTTGTTTAGAAGACACGTTTATTTATATATTGTAACGCTCCGAAACTCCACCCACCAAGGTATTGTCTGCCTTGACCATATGCCGTACGATTTTATCCTTTTGGTGCAATACTTCCTAAAGGGTCACTCATAATGGTATTGCTTTGCACTGAACACACTTAACTTTAGAATTTTAATGAACTCCAAGCAACTACACCAAAAGGTGCCTCCATGATTAGAGTTTCACGATCTATATTTGAGGGTGTCACATACTCTCCTACTTATAGAACTGATGTCCTCTTCAGTTTCGTTATGAAGGTCCAGAACCACATCAAGCATTGAGGACACACCCTTCACTTCTAGCTAGTGAATTGCTCTGTTACCACTTGTAACGCCCCGAAACTCCACCTATAGAGATATTATCCGCTTTGGCCACATATCGCACAGTTTTATCTTTTTAGTGTCAACACTTCCCAAGAGGTCACTCATTATGGGATTGCTCTGCACAGAGCATGCTTAACTGTAGAGTTCCAATGAACTTTAAGTCACTACACCAAAAAGCATCTCTATGATTAAAGTTTTACGAGCTATATTTGAGGGGTATTACATATTCAAACACAACAGATATCAATTATAGTTAGTATGAGATTATGAAATGCTCTATAAAATAAAAAGAAAGTTATAATACAAAAAATAGTATCACATTATTAAGAAAATGAATTTTCTTCGAGGAAAAGTTTATATAGATTAAATTATATATGGTTTTAAGTAATATTTATTTATATTATTAATAATAACATATTAATATTGTAAATAGATAATAAATTTTATTATTAGTGTAAACGTTAATAATTATATATTTAATATATATTTTAAAAAATTTTCCTAATTTTTTCAACAGAATCTGGTATAACTGGAAGACCTGCAATTCCATAGCTGATTCTTAAATTGGGTAGAACCTAAAAACCGGTTTCTAGAACTGACCAATTGATCCGATTTTGATTCTACAACTACTGGTAATGATTATGGTTCAATTTTCAATTTAAAAGTGAACCATAGGATGCCTTAATAGCTTTTAAAAGGAAGAAAGCTATGACAATCCACGTGTCAATATTTTGGCATTTAAGAGACTTCCTACTGTGTCATGATTCACGTCACTTCATAATTTGTGAAAATTATCACCCGTTCATAAAGTTAGGTCAAGTAATAACAATAAAATCCATAAAAAAATCAATTAGCTATTGAAATTAATGATCGAGAAAAAAAAGATATATAATTATAAAATATTCTAAAATTCATATACTAAATCCAACTTTATATATATAATTGTTTTATATATCATTAACACTCCCAAAATAACACACAACTTGTTTTTAATTATTATAATTAAGACCATTGATGAGTATGTGCAAACGATATCATAAAGAAAGTAGGGATGCAAGCGGGGCGGATCGTTATAGGTTGTCTGACCGCCCAATCAGCTAAAAACCCTATAGGGTTGGACCCTATAGGGTTTTGGAACGGGTTTTGGGATTAAAAAAAACCTGATAAGTTTATAGGGTCGAGTTTTGGGTTTATTATGTAACTCGTTGGGAAAAACCTGATCCGGTATAAATTCAAAATATTAAAAAATTAAAAATATTATGTTATTAAAGCAAGGATCCCATTTATATTATATGTATGTGAAAGTAAGTGGAAATGAAGTGTTTGCATCATTTTATATGATATTATTGTCTAAAATTCATTCTTTCAATATAAGTGTTTATATCATTAATAACTTAAAACAAAATTCTTTCTTTTGATTTTTTTAAAGAAAAAAATTAAAAATCTTGGAGTCGGTCGGGTTATGGGTTCCTTAAATCCTAGTGGGTTAGGTTTTGGGATTGACAAAAAAAAAAACCGATAAGGTTTTTCTCGGGTTCTAGGACACTCATTAGGGACTCGGGTAGGGTTCGGGTTTAAAAAAAAAAACCCGTCTCGAACCCGCCCCGGTTGCATCCCTAAAAGAAAGGGCCCTTTTAGTGTTTGTTGAGGTTTTTTCTTATATTTTATTCTTATCATATATTTTACCTAGTCAGCATTATCTAGCATCCATTACTGATTTTCTTCGCTCTTGTAAATGAAAATTTCTGTACATTACTAGCCCACCATCCTAGATGCATGATCAATGGGAATGTATATTTGAAATTTTTTTTCTTCTAAGCAATAATATTTATGATTTATTTCGTTAGCTTGATATTTAATTTAATTTTTTAGGTATATGTATTGCAATTGTATATCCCACTTGTTTATAATAACGAATCAAATAAAGAAATCAATATGATAGTTTTTTTTGGATTTATTGGGCTGAAATTAATTGTCACATGTTGGACCGAGAGCTTCAATCTAGCACGTGAAAATCATTATGGCATCAAATAATAGAAGTGGGCCTGTTTGAGAAGCGGCCTTGGGACAATGGACATACCAAAAGCAACGATTAATTACAATATTACGTTCTTCTTATGTTTAATTCTTATAATGTCACTTTTGCCGGGTGAGAATCATTCGGAATGGATGGGGAGAAATGGAATCAAAGGAGGAACAATAAATTTATTTTATTTATTTGGATATATCATAAATGAAATGGAGTCGATGTAAGATAAAAAGAAAATTGTTATAATAGTCTTTTAAAAGAATAAAATGAAATTTTGATTTTGCTTTTTTAAGTGTGGAATCAAATTTCTCTTCAATACTAGAATTATTGATTCTTAAGAATTATGATTTCAGTTTTTAAAAATGTATCCAAATATAGAAATGAAAAAAAAAATTAGAATTGCGATTCTATTCCGGCTTTATTTCACGTGCTAAACATGACATTAAATTTTTAATCCAAAGTTAAGTTAAAAAAGATAATTTTTTAATAATAAATTATAAAATGTCATGAGTTGTTTTTAAGAAATAAGTTTGAATAATAATGAATTTTTCTTATCTTTTTATTTGCAATTCCAAATACATATATATATATATATATATATATATATTAGCTTCTAAGTGGTAATAATTGAACCGGAGGGACCATGAGGCAGGTGCCCCACGGAAATCGGAGGATAACGAGGATGGAATTCAGCAATTTTGGACCACGTTGGGAGTAAGAGCAAGTCCGGTCCTTTTCGTTGCCCTTCACCACAAAATGCTTTTCAGTGAAATCTCAATCAAGATATTAAATCCTTTTGCCCCTGTTTCCCACGAGGGAAAATGGAAGAAGAGGATTGCAAGGACGGAAGTTTGGAGGTAAAATACCCCATTTCTCTTACATTAACTAGAGAATGAATTACTTTCCTGAACCCCTCAAAATTTATTCTAAAATAAGAAGAAAAGAGATGAAGAAAATAAGGAAACAAAATTTAAAAAGAAAAGAAAACACAATTGTTGATTTTTCCTGTTCTGATATCTTGCTTACGGTTTCTTTGAAACTTATTTTTCATTTTATTTAATATTTCTTGGGAAATTTTATGGTCGTTATATTTTTTAACCGGACTAGTCTTATTAATTATTTAACAACTTAGTTTCATATCCGATCATAATTACATATGATCATTCTATTTATTTTAATAACTAAATGATTAATTAGATTATCCATTGATGAGATTATAAAAGTTTTCTTTTATTAGATAATTTTTTAGTTTTTTTTTAATCTAATTTATTATTAACTAGTAAAGAGTCCGTATGATATGCAGATGAAAAAGAAAAGGGAAAAAAGAAACTCTATCCTGTAACATCGATATATATATATGTATGTATATATAAAGTATTCATGCACAATAATTGTATTTGTACTAAAAAAGGAAAGATATGTTAATTCCCTATCCTTATCTCTTTACCTAATCCATTAAAATGTATTAAACAACCATGTTGTCAATCGGAAAGCACAACATAAAATTTCTCCAAATGTTTAAGACATTGCAATAATTATCTTCCACATGCATTTTCCTACCACTGTCCTTATCAAATTAGAGGCGCTAAAGTTAAGAATCAATAAATACGCAGTTGGATTCATTTTTCCAGCATCCTTTTCCGGTCATTTATGGATGTTGAAAAGAAAAGGATAACTCTACGATAAACGTCTTCCGTCTTCATCATTTTTTGGCTCATTGGATCAAGTAGCTTGAATTTAATTAACTCGCTTGTATTCAGCTGGCGTTCGAAGAAGAAGTAAGGGTCAGTTTAGATTGTCTAATTTTTATGTGTATTGTATCTATATCAGATCTATAATTATAATTTATGTATATTGTATTTGTTTAGTTAGTTTATGAGTAAAACTATTAATTTTTTATCAGTATCTTTTTTTTACAAACATCTGCTTCAAAATGATAAAAGTATGATGCCAAAATAACTGAAATATAATAAAACAAACAAACATTGGCTGGTGACAAATAGAGCTAACAATTTGTGTGAATGAGCTGTATCCCTTATTCGGGTATAAGCCCATTCTTGTTTCTAAAATCTTTATTTATAACTGATTTAATTGTGTTTGATGATCTAAATTCATAACTCGATCTATTTAATAATCATATTTTGTATGTAAATTGAACTCATTTACTAACAAGAAAACTTTTAAATAATTTTTTAACCTCCTTTTGAAGAAAAGAAAAAAAGTATACACATTCTATAAATGGCTTTCGTAATGCTCAATTAGTTTAATTTAGACAGTTCCAACTTATATTCTAAATGGAAATTGTAATTAACGGCCTCAACTATCATTAGAAAGTAGAATACACTAGGCTTATCTAATCAAACCGGTTTATTGATAACATCAATTTGTGGCCATCATACAAGAATCAACAAATAATCTAAAAAGATACATTTGTCATATCACATAAGTGAAGGGTTATGCGAAGTTATGGTTCACAATTTCTCTAATTAGTCCAACATAATCCCCATTATTCTTGTATTCACACCTACAAATACTATTCCAGGCATTTTCTTGACCTTCTAATTTTTCTAAACCTGTCAAAAGCTAGAAGGGTGTAAGCATATAACAACCACCCTATAAGTGGATATAAAAAAAAGGTAATTATAAATGTTATAATACAAGTTACAATTGTTATTAATATTAGAGTGAATTATGTAAACAAAGAATATGTCATTTATATGATGTTAACCGATTCGTCATATGATTAGAGAAATTAAACCCACTTTAATTTAGATTATGAGGAGTCGTTTTACAACCACTTGGGTGTACAATCCAAAGCATTATCATTATCAAAATCCAAGTTTGTGTAGTCAATCAAATGATCCTCCTAAAGACGAAAGAGGATCATCACAATGGCGTATACTCCTTAACTTGTACTACTACCTTCTCTCCTGTTAAGCAAGATTAAAAAAGGAAAAAAAAGGTTTCCTTACTAAATATTAGGTATTTTGGTAATGGATGTAGATACAATTATCCTCAAATGACTAGTTAATTAGGTTTAATTAGTTGTTGATCTAATTTAGGGACAATTAAGATTATCATAAGCCACATGAATAGGTTAAATAAACATCCAAAATCACAGTAAGATTGTCAACCACACACATTTTAAAAATTAACTTATAAGTATAAACAAATATAACGCATATAATACCCTATTTTACAATTACCATATAAGTGAACCATTTATTTCATAGTGATTAACTGATCATTCCACGAAATTCTAATAGGTGTCGAAGATTAATAATAATTTACAAGTAGTTGATTTTAACAATGTTGTAAATAAGTTTTAATAGGTCTTTTAAAAGTGGTATACATAAAAGTAAATTTTAAGCTTATATAAGGTTTAATTATCTTTTTAAGTTCCTTGATAATGTATTCTATAGATAGTAAGTAATTGAGATCTGTCAATATAGTTTAGTTTTATATAGAGATTTAAATTATATAAGCCATTAAGCCATATACACTAATTACTATTATTTAAACTGGAAAAATTTTAGATTAATTATTAAAAATAGTAAAAAAAATTAAAATATTTAGGGGAATTAGGGAAAATTGTATAGAAGTTATTTATGAAAGGGTTTCTCAAAAGAAGCTCATACGATCTTGGAATAATTATTGCAAGTCCCACTCACCCACAGCTAGAAACGTCACCTCCAAAGTCCAATCACCAGCAACCTCACCCCTTTGTTGGCTAGAAAGGGGGAATTTCCGAAGCTTATCTACAAAATTTCACTAAATTTCAATGCTCGAAATGAATTGTGTAAATTTTTTAAGCGGTCACCATGCAGTAAAATTGTCGATGGTCCATCATTTGCATGAAATCTCATCTGTGTTGAAATGATGTTATGACATGTGTCTTGGTAAATTTTCATAATTTTTTGCCAGCTAGTTAATTTTAGTGCAATTTCCTTAATATTCTGTGTGTTTTTGAAATCATCTAATATTTAATACTGTATAATCATTTTTCATGAAAAATATTTAATTTGTGATGCGACCTGCTGGTTTCTATTGTTTATATGAGTAGTAAGTTGTTTGTTAATTTTTGTCTTATTTTATGTTATTTCGACTCAATTTATAATGTGCTTATATGTAAAATAGATCTTACTTTATTAATTTATATTTTTTCCTTGCTTAATATTAAGGAAGACATAATTTAAGAAAATGTCACATTATCCTTGATATGTGTTTTATAGCGTAAATTTACTAATTTGCCCTTCCAAAGTCTAGTTATTTAGAGAAAAACTGTCTTTTCCCACTATTACTTTCAACATATAAAATATTAATAATATACTCTTATTTTGGAATGCACAGACACTTTTTCAAACTTTTTCTTAATAAAATTTATCAAGAAATAGATATAGATAAAAAAAGTTGACAGTTCTCATCAAAAGACGAAATAGAACAAATATAGATAAAATTTAGATGTAAATCGGATATATTTACACATATCATTTAAAAAAAGATACAGATACAGATGAAAAACAGACAATTCAAACAGGAACTTCATAATCCGGCCTCCACGTGCATGCATACGTAGAAAAAAATGTGGCAGGTGATGATGGAAAAGAAGATAAATATGTCCTATACTATTATCGTCTCTATTTTTCAGATTATTTTTTATTAGTTTATTGATACATAAAAAATTTACTGGTTCTCATAAGAAAAATAAGACTCGGACGTAAATGACTTTTTCCATATCTTAAGTACACAGTTAAAAATATAAGGTGAATTGCAAATTATTCCTAGACTACCTTTTAAATTTTTTAAAATATACTTTTAGATTTGTTTTTATTTTTAAAATTTGATGCAGTTAAAAATAATTAATATTTTTTATTAAAAAATAAGAAAATTATAAATTATCTCCTCAAACTATCACATATGAATAGATTTATCTTTAAACTTTCAAAGTACACGTGATAATTGTTTATTATCCTTAATAGCAGCAAATAATAAAAGTTTAGGAGATCTAAAAAACGTACTTTAAAATAGAAGATGAATCTGTATTTTGATAAAAAAGTTCAAGGATAGATCTATAATTTTTGTAAAATATAAATTATGTTTTTTAGATACAATAATTCTTATTATATATATATTTTATTATGATGAGGAGGATGACAAATGGAAATACCAAAAAAGTATCTATCAAAAGTTGTCGTTTTTTGCCCAAAATGAGAGAAGAACGGTCAAAAGGGACAGAAGCAGGAGGAGAACCCATCCGCCCCTTCCTTAATATCTCATAACTACTAAATAGCCATCGACTCACTAGTAGCATTCACACGCTACCTAATCTCTCTTTGTCTCTCTCTCCCCGTGCCCTTTCTGTCCCCCCCTTCTCTCTCTCACCATTTCTATCCACGCATCTAGGTTTCTGCATGTCCACGTACGTGGCGAATGTGTCATTCTCATAATTCCTTACCCATTTCGAATCCCCCAGTAGCTTTATTCTTTTTTATTTATCTTTCTCAGAAATGGAATTGTTAAAGGAATCAATAAATATTTTATATGAATACAAATGTTCACTGAATTGGGGTGGACAATATGGATTCCGTGCACTTGAGGAACAAACTGAAATAGAAACATTTTCAGCTGGGCATCGCTTTCAAATTGGACAGATGCTAAATTAATACAGATATGATACCGATAAAAAGTTAATAATTTTACTTATAAATTGATCGAACCGAATCTATACCAAGCCGATCTAATTCGATATAGATCTAATACAGATAAAAAATTAATAATCCAAACAGGCCTAAATACCTTTTCAAATATAGCTGCTTTAAATAGTTTAGTATGTTAAATTAAATCTTTTTAAAATTGTTAGATTTAGTTTAATTTTTAGTCACAGACACATCCTATTAATTTTAATGATTTTTTTATTATTCTATAATCTCTTTTATTAACATTTAAAGTGGCCTTTTTATTTTTCAATCGGCCTTTATTGTAAAACGATACAAGTAATTTTCACCCATGTAGTAGACATACCATATTGACAAGGTATGAACAAAGTTGGGGTTTCTAAGATTATAACAATACAGTGCAATAAATAAATCAAAATTATAATATAAAGTAGGTTTGCTTGTTTCATCTTTTTTCTAGTCGGTCATATATTTTATTTTTATCCTTTTCACACATATGTTCGTTAAAAAACAAATACATATGAAAATAAGATATTTTTTATTCATAAACACATTAAACAGATCGGATACAGATAAAATACAAATCAAATATAGATACAAATAAAATAAAAATAAAAATCAAACTATCCAACCGGACTCGAAATTAAAGACACTCGAGTTTTTTCTTTCCCTTTTTCTTAGTAATGCTATTTGGTTTAGTTCAAGACAATTGGGTTCATAATTAGCATTTAATGAACAGTAAAGTGAACCATATTATAGAAATTGCTATTTTTTTTCCATTTGTTTAGAGTTATTGTGTTTAGTTTGATTTAATATATATAGACCTTGGGAGTTGGCTGTCTACTGCTTGCCAGTCCTCATAATATTTGTGAACAACTTGAACTTACCTTACCGAAAAAACTTGAATTTAGGGTGATGTTTACTCAAGCTTCAAGAATAGTGATTAAACTAGTAAATACTTTATTAAGTCAAGTTCAATTTTTATAATATTTAACTTGATTAAACTTGTCAAATCAAGTAGTTAAATTTAAACGAGCTTAATTGAATTTAAATGTCAATTTAACTTGAATCAAGTTTAGCTATTAACATTTTTTTAATTTAAATAAAATCATTTTCTTAAATAAATAAAGTATGATGAGTTTAATCAAACTTGCTCAACATCTTATTAGGTGAAGTTAGTACTCAAAACTTGAAGACTCAATTGAATTTGACGAGTTTCAAAATTTCAAGTTAAATTCACTATTATATCACTTGTCTAGATTGGTTCACAAGTGTATATAAAACCTTAGCTAAGAAACCTAATACATTACAAAGCTTAACCTCAAAAAAACCATTATTTGTGTCTTTAAAACTCATACCACCGTATCGGTTTAACTATAGCTATACAAGTAGGGTAAATCATGCAAATTAACTTGTTTGATCCGAAAAATGGGGTTGGTTGAAAATTTTAATTTGTTTAAAATATGGGCGCTTTCAACCCACTTTGCTAAACCCACGGGTTGAGGTAAGCTGATTTGTTGTGAGTTTTGGTTGGTCGGAGAACCTACTTAGTTATAAAAAAGAAAAAGAAAAATAAAAAATCATATGGCATAGGAACCATAACTTTTTTCTACAAAAGAAAAAACCAAAAGAATACCAAACCTTACCTCAATTAAACAAGCATATGACTCATATGGTTGATGATATATGAGGAATGATGATAAATGATGAGATGATGAAGAGATTATATTTCTAGCTTTCAATTTTAATTTGAATTTGCTTGTTGTTTGATGATTGATGGATCGTTAAAAGCTCTGTACTAATGATGATTGAAGATGACAGTTATTCATGTATCATGAATTGATTTTAAATTTTTTATCATCTAAATTACATATGTTTAATGATAAATTATCTAGGCGAAATTAAGACATATACTTCTACGAAGATCTGGAAAAAAATGTACGTAGAGAAAAATAATAAAAAGAGATAATAAGATATTTTGTTCAATTCTTTTGTGTATGTTCCAATCTTAGTCTATTTTTATTCTAATAAGAAAAATAGCAAATAATTTATTTCAGTTTTTGTTTCTCAATAAATGCCAAAAAAGAAAAAATCCTATATATAGACAAGATATATATATTTAATTTTAATTAAAAAATAACATTTACTTTTAGTATGATTATATTATAATATTAATTTTTATATTAGAAAGAAAATTTAGCAAGTTAATAGGCTAATTAGCTTAACCTATCAAATCACTCGGGATAAGTTGGGCTTCAAATTGTGGTCCAATCTATCATACATTTGGCGATTGACTAAGGTTTATTTGTTTCGTCAACGTGTAGATGACACGCGAATGTTTTCAAACAAACTGTATATCAAGAAACAGATATAGATCGAATACAAATAAGATGCAAATACATATCAAAATATAGATACCAATACAGATACAAATGAAAAACAAACCATTAATACATACCTAACTCGCTATTAGTTTTACATACCGTCAAGGTATTTTAACTTTTAAAATGTTAAGTATATACAACTTTTTTATGTACTTTTTTTTTTAGTGGATGAAAAACTATTCTCTTTGAATTATATGGTGAACGTGGACAAAAAGGAGAAGTAAGAGTTCCTATTGATGCAAATAAAGAAAAAAACATGGACATAAAACCATAAAAGATTTGATAGATGAAAGTAAGAATAAATTATAAAGGGATAATGTCACAATTGATAGCTAAACTTTGACCAAATGTGCAAATAGCTACCTGAACTTTTAATTTGATCAATATGGTACCTGAACTTTGAAATTCATCAATTTGGTGTTTAAAAAACTTTGAATTGATCAATTTAGTACCTCAAAGAATCTAACGGAGATACCATTGCTGTGCAAGAAAAGTTTTTTAGGTACCAAATTGATCAATTTCAAAGTTCAAGTACCAAATTTATCAAATTAAAAAATATAGGTAGCTAATTTCATATTTGGTCAAAATTTAGGTATCAATTGTGACATTAGCTTGATTATAAGACATTACTTGAATTTTTTCACTTTTTATTTTTATTTTTTTACTTTTGTAAATAAGTGATCCATATTTTTATTTTTGGTAAAGATATGATATGTGTTTTCCTATTTTGTATTAAATTTGTAACATATACCAGGTAGTGATTGATTTATGAAAAATAATATCAGTTAATATATAATTAAAAAATCTAATAAAGTTAATAAGAAAAAGAAAAAATAAAGAAAAATGAAATGGTGAACATTCAAAGTAGAAGAATGGTGAAATAAAAAAGCAGTCATTTTTCCGCCACTCTGACCTAAGGTAAGAGGTGATTTATGGCTAAGGGTGGTTGCATGGCTCTCTTAAAGTGGTCAACGGTTAGCCCCTTTACCTTTAGAGTAGGTAAAAATGACATGATGCTTAGATCATTGATCTGTGTATGTGCATGTGTGCTTGTGTGTGTGGTGGCCAACAACCCACGTAAAGAGATCTAATAATCACCATTGCATGATAGGTGGCTACCTATCACAGTAGATGGGTAGACAAACTTATTACATTAAAAGGTCGCAACACATTATAATTTCCAAAAAATGCAAGTCATTTTAAGGGTAGGGGTGACCAATGGCCTTCTCAAGGAAGTTGTGCCATGGTCTAAGAGTTGAAAGTCTGGTGGAAGTGTTTAACTTAAGCATATAGTATTTGCAAGTGGCAATAATAGAGTAGTTTGTTCAGGGTATGGGTTAACTATAAATGCGAGTTTGGCCTCCCATGCGCAAATTGGTCAAAAGTTGATATTGCTTTCCTGATGAGGTAATGATAAATCAATACCAGTTGACAATTTAATCTCCTAAATATATAGAGGACTATGGTAAAGTCAATATGACATTCTTCATCATAATGTTGGGCTTGGAACGAACTTAGGATAACAAGACAAGAAAAGACTAGCTTACTATCCAGAATAATAGTAAATGATGATATGATGAATGGTCGGGCATCGCATGGACACTTTAGAAGGGGAGAACCTCTCGTCTTGTGACAAGTGGAACCAGAGCCATAGTTGCGGCCCTAGTGGTCTACCTTAATGCTAGTTAGTGTAGCTAAAGTGTGGGTAGTTCTTGTTGTCGGGTTGGCTTGTGTGGATGAAGTTCGAGGTGAAGAATGACCATTAGAGGAGGACATCATTACCAGAAGGGGCAAATATGTCGCAAGTTCAGGTTTGAAACGATAATCTACCCAAACATATGACAAAGTACTTAAATAGGCAAACTCTTCTATTGGGCAACTCAACAAGATGAGAGTGTTTAAGCTGAGCATGTAGCGCTGCGAGAAGCACTAGTAGTACAGTTTGTTTAGGAAGTAAGTTAAGTATGAAGTTGGGTTTAGCTTCCTACAAGCAAACTAGTCGAGAGCTGATGTCACTCTCCTGATGAAGCCATGGTAAATTGAAAACCAGTTGAAACAGTTGAGCATCCCAAACATAGAGAAGACTGTCAAAAAGCCAAGATGATGCTTCTTGTGGCAATGTTAGGCCTGGAACGAACATAAAAAAACAAGATAAAGGAAGATCGTCTCACCATCTAAAATAACAATAAGCAATGATATAAGGTTTGGAGAAGTGTCACACGAACACCTTGAATTTTTCATAGTTTTAATTTCTTTTGCTATATTTATTCTTTGAATAAATTAACATTTTTCTTAATATTTTATTATATTTTTAATAATATATTTATTGAGTCAAATCAATAATCTAGACTAATTACTATTTGACATGTGCTACAAACTAAGATTAAAACAAAATAATAAAACAAAAAGTTATATTTTTGTTAAGAGTACTAACGAGGATTACTTATTTATAAAATTCAAAAAATATAGACAATATTTTTATAATTTACTATTAAATATATGGTAATTATCATATTATGTACCTACAATTTATTAATTTTTTCAATTATCTATATGAACTTTTAAAGTGTTAATTAATATCTACATGTTACCTATTTTAATAATTAGCTATCTGAACTTTGCAATCTCACTCGTTTCCTCTCTCTTTGAGTTTTCACAAACCCTAAAATACAAGGATGACGTGTCTCATTATTCACTATCTAAATCCGTAGATCCACTGTTACTATTCTTAATATTTGCAAATTTATCACATCTAGTATTAGAATAGGGTATTGTATACCAATTCCGATCTATTTGTTTGATGTTTCCATTACTACAATTCATGTTAACAAATCTTTGTGGCCTAAAGATTACATACACCAAACGAAAATATATATATATTTTATGTATTTGTTATTTTTGTTTTCATCTCTTTTATGATATTGTCTTATCTCTTTATATAGATTTAACGATTATCCAGTGGAATGGATTTGATTCTTTTAGGTGAAACAATTGTATCCTCTATATATGACATTTTGACTATAAAAGAGATACACCCATTTATACGGATGTGTCATCATACAGTCGTACCCCCAACTATTAAGTTGTTAGTTTTGTATTGATTCATATAATCAATGTAATTTATTTTGAATGGAATTCATCTTTATTGGCTAAAAAAAGAAGAAGACTTTTGTAAAATTTTACAATTAGCTACATTAACTTTAGTCATTTTTGCAATTAATTATGCCGTTTATGTATTATAAATTAATTTAAAAATTTTATAGATAGTAAATTAATATTTGTAAATTTTAGATAGTTAATTTTATCAACTGAAAAAATTACTTTCCAAGAAAAAAATGGTTTAAATCAATTTATTAATAACTAAATTGTTTTAAACCGATGTGATCCGAAATTCTTTGACCACCAAATTGTAAAATTCAACGAGAAGCATTTTTTTTCCGGTTGGTAAAACGTCGTCACTTTGTCTTGATGAGCTGCAGAGGCAACGTTGATTTCGGGTCTGTTTGTTTTGGCTTTTTTCGGCAGATATACACTTTTTCAAACTTTTTTCTAATAAATTATTTATCAAGAAATAGATATAGATAAAAAAAATTGACAGTTCTCATAAAAAAATCAAATAGAACAAATATAGATAAAATTTAGATTCAAATCAAATATTTTTACACATATTATTTTAAAACAGATACAAATATAGGTGAAAACAGACAATCTAAACAGACGTGCGTTCCTCCAAGTGGACAAGACGCAGAAGAAGGGGAAAAAGGAAAAAGGAAAAATCTGAACGTGGTCGTACGTAGCTTGCGTATAAAGCGATGTAAATTGTATTATATTATGTTACATACAATATGGTACCAATGCCTTTATTTTCCGTTCACGCGGTTTGCCGAATGCCGAGCACCCGTCTTTGATGTTTCTTTTTGCCTTTTACTACCGCTGCCCCTTGCGCTTAGCCACAAGACAAGACACTATTTAATGAATTAAATGACCGACAACGTATGTTACTCTCCTCTAAAAGTTAAATCTCATACTTGTCTATTATTGTAATATTTCTTTTTATGGGTCAAATCGATTATATATTTTATTATTTTTCTATGATTATTGAAAAATTTATTTTGTTGGCATTATTATCGCTTCAAACACACTGACAAGACACATTTTTATGACTTGAGCTCCCCTTCACTCCTCTTCTCAAGCTGTCATGCTTAAATAATTATTTTCCATACCTTAGGATAATTCTGTTTGTTTCTTTGTTCATTGTTTTCCTTCTTCAATGATTATTTTTATATTTTTAATTTTTTAGCACAATTATAGAAGAAATAAATAGAAAATAAAAAAAATGTATTGAGAATCACATTATCGATGGGATATAAAAACCTTATCTATCTGGTATCTTGCATCTTATAAAATTTATAGCTTATAGTAGACATAGGAGCATGCCTTGTCTATCTTGTGACTTGGCTTGAATCACCACAAGCATGTCGACTCATCGGCCCAGCCACCATACGGGTCTTGACCTACCAAATGACTCTGCAGTTTGTCAGGTCATTTATGGGTTAGCTATCCAAACCATCAATCCAATCCTTTAAAAAAATAAAAAGTAAATAAAATAATGTAAATAAAATATATATTTAAACTATTTTAATGTGAATAGTACAAACTTATTACCATGCACAATATTAAATGATGTTATAACAACACAAATAATAAATGTAGTGAGATGATGCATTATCGCATTTATGTTGACTTCTAACCAAAGGCTTTTTTGCTTCTTAACAATGTGAGACTCATTTTTATCTTTGTGGAAGTTGTTTTGAATATTGAGTTATTTTTGTCCCACGTTTCTAAATTTACATGTAAAAGTGAATGTGTTTTTATATAAATAAATGCACATTTTCAATAATATTTGCAAAAAAAGGCTAAAGGCTAAAGACTATTGTACTTTCGTCAAAATTTATTTGAAGTTAAAAATTTGTCTTAATTTTTTTCAATGTTTTTTGAAGTTTATCTTTATTTTATTGTCTTTTCAAACTTCAATTTTATCTTTTAGAAAGGATTGTTTTTAAAAATATTTTTCTTAATTTTTTAAAATATTGCCTGGTTCGATAAGTCAAGAACAAGCGGGTGCCCTAGAATCGACCTAGCCCACCTTAAGCTGGGTCGGTTTTCATGTAACCCTTGATTGGACCCATGGCTTGGTCGATCTGGGCTGGTTTGGGCCAGCCCCTATATTTAGAGTATAGGGTATCTTGTGGAATAAGTAGAATTTTTTATGGAACTTGTAACTATTTTTCTTCTTGAATATTAAATTTAGAATAATGTATACTGTCTTATTTTCATTTATTAACTAATTGTAAATACCCTATAGAAAGAAATTGAAAAATAATTTCTTATCACCATAAATTCTACAATATATAATTTTTTTTTGTGTGAAAGTTGAACCTATTCCAAATACATGTTGCATTTGTATATGTTATATTAAATAAATTATATAACTTGCTACAAATTCCAAAGTAAAAGTTTGGAGGTATGTTTGCATTAATTAGTCTAAAAAATAACAACAATTCTATACAACTTAAAAGTATAAGCCCATGCAACCAAAATTATTCTAAAATGAAAATAATAAGATCTTCTAAAATGAAATAGTACAAGTTCTCCAAAATAAAACTTTTTAGAAGGTATTCTACAAATGATGATCTTGAACACGAATGATTGCAAAATAAAAATTGAAAATTTTATATTTTATTTATTAATATTATTTTATAAATTTTAATAAGCTGGATACATGCGGTACATGATACATTGTAAACTACGCCCTCTATATATTGGAATACAATTTTAGGTTCCAAGATGAGTACATGTACTCAAACCTATGACCTTTAATAGGGCAGCAAATGAGTTGGACTACGCCAAGCTGAGCCCTAGCATTTGAAGGCTCGAGCACAACTTGTTTAATAAATTAATGAGCTTATGCTGAGCCGGACTTTTAAATGTCTAGAAAGTATATGCTCGAGGCTAAGCTTGTTGAGGATTCAAGAGCTTGAACTAAACTTGTTAGAGCTTAACAAACTTAAAAGAGCCCGAGCTTGATTTCGTTCATATGAATAATTATATATATTTATATTAATGTATAAAATATTATAGATAATATTAATAAAAATAAATATATAATAAAATAATATTATAAAAAATTTGTTTAAAAACTTGTTCACGAACCCGCCTCACAAGTCCTTAATGAGCTTGTTTGTGGGATGGCTTGTGAGTTTAAAGGAAAGCTCAAGCTGCTCGTTTAACTAAACAAGTTTCATTTTAAATTTAAGTTTGACTCATTTATTAAATGAGTTTGAACGAGTCGAACCAAGTGAAATATCCTTAGTTTTTCTCTAAGGTTAAATCAAATAACAGTAGTTGATATAGAAATATAGGTAAATTTGCACCATTAATTTTAGTTAAGTAGTTTATGTTAAATATAGAGTTACTTAATTATAACTATCAACTCACATTAACAAAGAATCAATTTAATTAACAAATATAAATTTACATATTTATAAGTGACTAAATATTCAAAGTGTTAAGTATAATAATTACATGTAATTAAATAGTATTATAAGTTAAATTAATTAAAATAGAAGCTAAAATATATATGACAAGCTAAGGGTAATTTAGTAATTAACTTAACTCATTAACTAACTTCACATACATAAACATTGATTTTCCCTCTCCTTCGTCATTTTTAAATTAGCAAGTTTGCTAAACCTTCTCCACTCTCTTTGTCTTCTTTTACAAGCCACTCTCTCAAAACTTCTCTTACAAGTTTTTTATTTATTCTTTTTCTACAAGTTACCTTTCTCTCTCTAAAACCTACTTCTCTCTCCAGAATTCCACGCCTAATCTAACAAGAAAATAAAGAAAAATAAATTGTAAAACAAGAGGAGTTTAGGAAATGATAAAAGCATCAACATGCAAAATGTTATAATTGTGGTTTAGGTTTTTACTTGTTATTCCAAGCAAACATCATCACGGTTTAGATCAGTTTTGGATCTAAACCCGAATTGTCAGTTCGCAGTTCTTGTCTTTGTGGAACAAGAATCGAACTCACCAAGATCAAGTTGGTTCATAATTCCTAAGAATCGATGATTTTAGCAGGTCGGTTCTAGTTCCATAAGAAAATAATGGAGAATAACAATGAAAATAATGGAGAAACAAAAATTATGAATGTGGTAGATTTTGGACAACTTTAGAAAGTAAGATGTGATTACGAAAAGTTCACTTGTTGCAATTTTGGTGTAAGTGTCTATTGAAAACACCGCATCATTTTATAGACAACTTGTACCATTTAAACATTTCAAATTTTCATCACACATAAACAGCAAAAGCCTAACAAGAGTCGTCACTCTGCACAATAAATTCATATGCTCCTCCACAAACTATCAAAAATTTGAACATTTAAACTTAATTTCACTCATCTGCCTTCGTTCATATACAACGCCTTCCTTTTTTTTTTTTTTTACCCAGTTGAAAACCCATGCAAACTAACGTATATAAATTATTGACATTGACATTGAATGGTTGACAAATGACGTAAACAATTTGTTGTGTGCTGCTTTTGTTTTCCTTGAATTTGCAAAAGGGCCCCCATTATTGAACTTTGCAGTTGACTTTGTTTTGTTCTCTTTTTTCTTTCTTTCTTTCTTTTTTTAAAATTTTTCATGTTCTAGGTCACAATCATCGATTTGTGGTTCAAACCGTGGTTCTCCTTTAGTGGTTCCAAAACCCGGAAGACCTGTTGGTTTAGATATACAAATTACCTTGACCCTCCAAAATCAGCAAGTCATAAAGATGGTTCCAACCAGCTGAAGATGGGTTGGTTCCTAGGTTGAGAACAGATAGTGATGGTTCGAGTTGGATCATTGTTCAGGCCTTGCCTTGCCTATGATGAAGTCTCATTACAACTAAGTAAGTAAACTTTTAACTTCAATAACATAATTGTTATGATTTATTGTGCTTTTGTATATGATCTTATCTCAAGTCTATATCAATGTCTGCATATTGGAAATGAGTTTGATATAATTATATGAATAAATGCATGGATTTTTAATTTGATTTGTTAATTACATATAATGACTGTGTTAATTTGGTTAATTGAATCATGGGCTAGATTAAAACAATAACGTAATGAAAATATATGATTAATGTATATAATTGATGTTAATTTAATATTGAAATTTATAATTATATGTATATAACATATATAAGTGGAATGGTGTAAAAGAATATTTGTGTATTTGTGATATAAAATAGTATTTGATTCACAGTGATACGAGAGTTGGAATTGATTTGTATTTAGGTTTAAGCCTCTAAAGATTTCCAAAAAATAGTTTGAATGTTCATAAAGATCTTCAAATGTTCAATCTCATATTTAAAGTGTTCTTCATAGCAATTTAGGCTAGATCTTTTAATTTAAGCCAAAATTTAACTTAAAATGCTTTTTTCATTAATTTTTTTTATTTTGATTGTTCTTAAAATATTATAACTCATAGATTAACATGGAATTAACATGAAATTAATATAGTAATCATAAAATTTCATATTTAGCATTAAAGATTTGAATTAAAGTTAGTTTAAACTTATATAAACTTGCTTTGATCTTGTTGAGTGATCCTTAATTGTGAAAATTTAATTGTGACATAAAATAGTTACAATTGAATATGATAATATTAATAATAAATTAATTTTCTGAAATATAAGTAAATAAAAATAAAATAAATAAAAATAGTATGGTTGATGTGAATTAAAGAATCGGTTCACAATTGCACTAACTCCAAGCATGGTTGAAGGAGCTAATTTACTCTAATTTCTTCACCTTTTGGACTAGCCCATTCTAAATATAATTTAATTAAATACACTTAAAAATAAAATAAAAAAGAAAAGAACTTGAGCTAGTTAAAAATTAAATCGGTTCAATAAATAATATATAAATTGGTTTTGAGAAATAAAACTAATAGCTAATTAGACTTATAATTATTAGAATTGGACTCTAGTTAAGTATGTCTTTAGTGAACAATTAACCCCATGAAATTAATTAATAATTTGTTCAAGAATCAATAGATTGATTAAAGAATAATTAATTGGTTAACCTAAAATAACTTAGTTAATTGAATTAAAAATAGGAAATTAACAAGAGTTTTGTTTGTCTTTCTTTAGCTTTATATTCTTGTGGCATTAATTCTTTAGCAGATTGAGCTCTAGATACACGGTGATTTGCGTATTGCTTATTGGGATAATAATCATAAAATAAACCAATAGTTAAAGACAACCTAGTTAATTGCTTGAGTGTGCTTTTTTTTTTGTTTAATCCTGTTCAATGAGCGACAATTTGTGTGCAGGGTATGCAAAAAAACTGATGAAACCAAAAAATTGAATTGAAATTGGAAAACCAATTAGAAATATACAGTTAACAGGTCCCTTGGTTTTTGTTTTGGATTATGTTTGTTTTTTTTTTCTTTTGATTTCGGTTTCAATTTATAACTACAAAAAATCAATAGTTAATGGTTAACCGTTTTCAATATTTATAAATATATTATATGTAAAATTCACATATACATATAATCATTTAATATATATACACATATGATTTACATATACATATAATTTACATATGTTAATATTCTTTGGATTTTGATTAAAGTACTATTGTCCTATATTTGATAGGAGTTAATGTGATAATTGATTTGGTTTGATTTTTATTGATGATAATACATTCAAAGGCTTGTTTTTTCCCCTTTCTTTAATTTAGATTTTCTTTTCTTTTGGCTCTTGTAATATATATAATAATTTAAAGAAAAAACTATCTGATAAAGGCTAAAAAACAAGGTTTTATAAAATTATCAATTTGATTTGCTGAAACCATTAAGTTAAATGGTTAAAAACCCGAAAACCACCATTGAAGCAGTTAACATTTATAATTGATCGGTCAAGGATCCAAATATTAAAAAACCGATAGTCATGATTCTATTAAAAAATATAGGGCCACAGATCGGTTAATAGATCCGTAAGCACCCCTACTTGCGTGTTGGTATTAGCACGGTAGTTAGTCAATTAAACTATTGGTGGTGACTCAACTGGTAGCTGATAAAATTAACAATATTGGGGTAACACTTACCCAAATCGAAGATAAGTTATATTTGTGTAGATTAGGATTATGAGCTTTGTTAATCTACATGATATGATGGACTAATAGGGACAAAGATGGATAACGATTATGATCTCTAGACAAAGCTATTTACTTAGAATTTCTTCTAGGGGATATATGTATGCGGACTGCTTATATTAACACCTTAAGTAATTATTGTTATTTAGGGCCCCCAAATTGCCACAACATATTACCGAAGTATCGTTATTGTATATGTATTAGAATAAGTACATGTGATCATATCGTGTGTACTTGTCTTATTATGTACTGAAATTTTGCCCATTCCCTTCTTTTTGAAGTGATGAAGATGATTTTATTTGGGTGTTTATGATTACATGGACTATGGGTTAGATATTTGTAAGGGATTGGATGAGCTCTAGACATTTGTATATGTTGGACATTGTATTATTATTTTCTAAGAGTATAACATCTTTATTATAAGGCTTCCTATATATTAGTGAATATCATTTCTGATGACTTGGTTATATAATTATATTAGATGCTGTTATTTACAAAAATTACAATAAGAATTTCTTAATCTAAATTTGATTATATACCTACTCAGTTAATGGTAGCCTTTTACATGTTATACGTAGTGGAATTGTTGATACTCTAGACTCTATTTAAGGTGCGACATCGAGTCTAAAACTAGCTGAGCTTGAGCAATTCGCGTGTAGTTTGGCTTGTTTGCAACCTTAATCCTTAATATCCATTCGGATCTTATTCGATCGAGTAGGATTACATGATAGAGCAACCTACTTGCCTCTTAAATAGATAACGAAATTTTGGGACAACTTTTGATTTTTCTTCCATTAAAAAATAGGAATTTCTTAGAATTTTTTTTTTCCAATTAAGTCTTGTTCTATTCAGTATAATAACGATTCTTTCCTTTTTTGTTTGTATCATGTGTAAAACATTACTATTTAATCTATGCCTTTAGCTAATGCCTTCTAGCCTAGTGACATTTCTCTTAGTCTCTAAAGTGATAGGCACCGGGTTCACTTATCCTTGTTAGCATGGGTTGCCAAAAAATCATATTAAAAAGTTTAGATTGACACGTTTTCTACTTTTATGGAATACCATTATTATTGGCTAATTTTGTGAGAGTAATTTAATGTCTTTAGACTAGTATTTTTTTTTTTTTACTTTCTCATAATAGCTTATATTATTTTTACTTCCTTGTGATAACTTTTTCTGAAAGTTGTATATAAAACTTTTCTCTCTATATTGAAAAGATGAATGAAATACTAATTTTCATCATGATGTCAGAGCATAGATTCTAGGACTCATTAAAAAAAAAAAAAAAGATAGGGAGAGATTGAGAAATGGAAGTCAAAGGTTGCACACATTGTGGGAATACTGAATCTCAACTATCCTTTATACCACAAGGGAACTATTCTTCAACGACCATATCACAAGATAACACCTTTACTGCTATTGCAAATAAACTTGTTGTTGATTTAGGTAACAATGATTAGATTATTGATTTAGAAGCAAGTGTTCACATGACTTCTGATCCAAAAAACTTAGTTACTACTCAACCAAAATAGACTTGTGTTGCTAATGCTAATGGGATGACATATCCAATTGCAAGAGCTAAACAGTGGCACTTACACCTTTTTTGTTTTATCAAATACTCTATTGGTTCCATCACTCTCAAACAATTTATTATCTATAGGATAAGCGATTAAGCAATTGAATTGTTTTGTCATGATGTATCCAAGTTTTTGTTTGTTTCGAGATATTCTCAGCAAGGAGATTATTAGTCGTGGTACTAAAAGAAATGGGCTGTATTACATGGATGATTTTAATATTGGAATAGCAAATACTATAGGTTGAATTGGTGATCAAGAGAGATAGATTTGGTCGTGGCATCGTAGACTTTGACATCCATCTTTTTCATACTCGAAGCACTTGTGTCCAAAGTTGTTCTTTAATTTATATGGATCTGTTTTTAAATGTGAGAGTTGTATTTTAGCCAGGAGTCATCGTATCCCTTATCCAATAAGTTTGAAAAGATACGAGACACTATTTGCATTAATCCATTTAGATGTTTGGGACCTAACTCCTATTTCAATCTCTTAGGAATTAGATGGTTTATAACATTTGTGGATGATTGCACAAGAATGACTTGGCTTTATGTGTTGAAAAATAAAAGTGAAGTGTTTGTAGTCTTTCGTTCTTTTCATAATATGATAAGAACACAATTTTAAGCTAAACTTCAAATTCTTCGATTTGATAATGGTGGAGAATATGACAATAAGGAGTTCAAAGAATATTTTCAAGCACATGGTTTGCTTCATGAAACCACTTATTCTCATATGCCACGACAAAATGGTATAGCAGAAAGGAAAAATAGACACATTCTTGAAACAACAAGAGCTTTATTAACATCAGCAAATGCACCTCAAAAATACTGGGCAGATGCAGTTGTCACTATCGTTTCTTTATTGAATTGAATGCCATCCGAGTTTTGAATTTTGAGACTCCACTATAGGCTCTTACTCATCATGTGCAATTACCTTCGAATTTAATGCTTCCGTCCAAAGTTTTTGGATGCGTTGCTTATGTTCATCTTCATAAAAACCAATGAACAAAATTAAATCCATGTGTTGTTCGTTGTGTTTTTCTAGGATACACAACACATAAGAAAGGTTATCGATGCTAAAATCCTACTACTAAACGTTTACATACTACAACGGATGTCACTTTTTTGGAAATGGAAATTTTTTTTTTCAAAAATTAGATCCTAATTGTTCTCTTCATGGAGAACAGAATAAGGATATTTGGGAAAATTGGCCACCCTTTGAAGACACCAACTTGGAATCAAGACATGATGATATTCAAAGTAGTTGGAAGAATCTTATAACAAGACATGAATAAGAAAATAATGTCTCAATCAAGAAGTGAACAAGAACAAGCCCCAACTACGCTAGAACCTCAGTTAGAATAAGAACTTCCAATAGAGCAAGACCAGCTCATGTTTCCCATTTTAGTACACGACCACTCCTTTGAAAATATTCCAGAGGTACGGTCTAAATTATTCTCCTAATGATTCTAATGATTTTATTGGCTATAAATTACCTAACAGACATAACCGTGGCAAGCCACCAAGTTGGTACTCGCCAGATGTTGTTGGAGATAAGAAGACAAGGTATCCAATTGCCAACCATGCTTGCAACAAAAGATTATAACCACCACTTAAAGCCTTTGTACACGCTCTTTTAGCTGAACAAGTCCTAAATACTATATAGGAAGCCTTAAATAATTCTAAATGGGTCACGACAATTAATGAAGGGATGACATCATTACAAAGAAATGATAGATGGAAGCTTATGTCATTACTTGAAGGAAACAAAATGTGGGATTGAAATGGGTATTCTCTATTAAACACAAGACAGATGGGTTGATAGAAAGGCACAACGCAAGATTAGTGGTGCTGTAAATCTTGATTGGCCATTGCACTAGTTTGACGTAAAAAATGCGTTTCTACATGGGAACCTAGTAGAAGAAGTCTATATGGACATACCACATGGCTTTACCGGTTCATCACAAGCAAGAGTTGTATACAAATTACAGAAGATGCTCTATGGACTTAAACATCCCCTAGAGCATGTTTGGATGATTCAATTTAGCACTGAAAAAGCGTGACTTTAAACAAAACGATTTTGATCACTCTTTTTTCGAAACATCAAAAAGGGATGGTGATAACTTTGATAATTTATGTTGATGATATGACAATTACAGGAAATGATAAGGAGGAGATGTCTAGTTTGCAGGAACACTTGGGTGCTGAATTTGAAATGAAGAATCATGGGGGTTAAAATACTTCTTGGGTATTGAATTATCCAGATAAAATCAAGGTATATTTTTATCACAAAGGAAATATATCCTTGATGTACTAGTATAAACAAGAATGCTTGATTGTAAGCCTGTAGGTACGCCGATGGTTCAAAATCATGGATTAGGAGATCATGCAAACCAAATACTCACAAATAAAGAAAGATACCAACCGCTTGTAGGGAAATTGATTTACTTATCTCATACTAGACCGGATGTTGCCTATGCTGTAAGCTTGGTGAGTCAATTCATGCATAATCCAAGCAAAGATCACATGGATGCTGTCTTTCGAATTCTAAGATACTTGAAGTCATCTCCAGGAAAAGGACTTATGTTCAAAAAATATGAGTATTTGAATGTTGATGGTTATACAGATGCAGATTGGGTTGGAAATAGTATTGATAGAAGATCTACATCAAGTTATCACTTTCGTGGGTGGAAATTTAGTCACTTGGAGAAGTAAGAAACAAAAAATGGTTGCATTGTCTAGTGCAAAGACAGATTCAGAAACATAACCAAGGACTTTGTGAACTTTTTTAGCTCAAGAAATTATTGGAAGAAATTGGACATTCACTTAGTTCTACAATGAACCTATTTTGTGATAATAAATCAACCATAGAAATTGCACAATATCCGGTCCGCATGATAGAACAAAACATTTTGAAGTAGATTGGCATTTTATCATGGAAAAACTTGAGGCAAAAATAGTTCAGTTTCCATTTGTAAAATTAGAAGATCAGTTAGCGGATATCTCTACTAAAGTTGTTTCTAGTAAGACATTCCATAACTTACTAGTTAAGTTAAGTATTGAAGACATCTATGCACTAACTCGAGGGGTGTTAGAATGGGCAGTCAACAGATCATATTAGGAAGTTTAGATTGATACGTTTTCTACTTTTTTATGGAATATTATTATTATTGGCTAATTTTGTAGGAGTAATTTAATGTCTTTAGACTACTATTTTTTGACTTCTTAGAATAGTTTGTTTATGAAAATTGTATATAAAAGCTTTTCTCTATATATTGATAAGATGAATGAAATACTAATTTTCATTAATCAGAGAGAGAGAGATCCACAATATATAGATGAAATTGTCTTAAAAAACATGTAGAAGGACTTAAATATGCTATTTAAAAAAGATTTATGGCTATTTTTTTTTTAGATTTTTTTTCAATTAAGTCTCCTGCTATTCATGAGGAATGGATATTGTAACAGGATTTTCATTTATTATTTTTTTTATTAAATAAGAGTATTTTTAAAAAGGTTTATTTTAACATATAATTGCTATTTATAAATTTAAATAATGCTATTTAATTTTTTTAATAAAACCACTATTATGATTAATTAAGCTGTAAATAGCTATTGATAAATAATAAAATAGTAATAGAATTGGTAGTACTAATTCATTTTTGCCTCCCAAGATACTATATTAACACATTTGTACCCAGGAATGAGCTCGAATGAAATTGCGATTCCTTTGAAGGGGAATTCGATTTACCTTTAAGGAGGCGGAATCATGATTTCATTCCACTGTAATTAGTTTTTTATTCTATCATGTATTCATATTTTGTATTTATTACTAAGTACATTTCCGGTGTTTACATTTTTTAGTCATTCTATATAATCTTTCAAACATAGGAATGGATTTATCGTTTCTAAACTCATTTTGTTCAAATCCAATCCATTTCAAATCATTTCTGTGTGTGAAACGTGATATATGTATAGAGAGAGTCCTATAATTTATTGATGAAATCATCTTCAAGAGTGTTTTACCGCTTATGTGTAGAAGACGCACTTAAATCTACATTTTTGAAAAGATTTATGACTCAATAAAAAACAAATGCACAAAAGTTCTCTACGTTTGATGTCTTCTTTTATCCAGAGCCATATGTTAGCAATGTCCCGTATGATAATACTTGCATAGTTCATTAATAAAAGGTAATTAATTGAAAAACTTACTAATTTTAAACATAGTATTTGTTAATGTAAATGAGTTTAATAAGAAGAATTACTCATTTTTTAATAACTTCCTTCAAATAATTTTCCAGAATAATGGAAAAATTAAATTCTACTTGAAACACCAAATTCATATTATACAAATATGTTCGTTATTAGGCATTTGCTGTTCAACATAATTTTGTACTTTATAATATTGGGGAAAAAGATACTAAGTCAATTTGTTGAGGATTTTTCTTTTTCTTTTTTAATATATATATATATATATATATGATTACAATTGGAGGGGAATTTGAACTTTTACCATTATTATAGAATGACAACATTCACGCCAACTAAACTTATAAGATCTTATTTTATTTTTCGTTTCTTTTGAATCCGTGTTAATTTTTTTGGTCATCGAAAGAAAATTAATTATTTTCAACGTATTATAAGAAATTTTTATATGTCTTTTTAATTATTTTTTCATTTTTTAAATTGGAAGAAATATTTAATACACCAATTCTTTTTGGTGGATGAATTGAAGCCGTGGGCTTCCCCCAACCCACCCCCCCACCCTTTTTTTTTTGGGTCATAAGCCATGAGATTCGTTGCATAAAAGTTTTACAAATGCATCTCAAAGTTCTGCTGAGAATCATATCTTACCCGTCCAACATGAAAACATTCTCATGATCAAGATGACTTTATCACTTTGGGGAGCCGGAGCTCCCGGGTATATATATTTTAATGTTTAAAACTTTTATATAGAATATGGAGCAAATTTGAACCTATGAATATGTTAAATATTACACGTGTATGAATTCTATTGATATTAATTTGCATAATGGAATAATTCTAAAAAAAGATAATAAAAGAAAGACATTTCGTATTGAAAGAAATCCACTGAATCCTTTTTTTATTCTTTTTTTTGCTTTTATTTTCTCTTTTTCCTCTTTCAGATAATAAATCGGGATAAGACGGAATAGACTTGGCCAAAACACAGAAATAAAAGTGGGATAAGAAAGAACAGAATAAGGGATGGAAGAGTCAAACCTGAAATTCGACTCAAGGGACGTGGAAACTGGATTCCTTCAATTTTAAGAAATCCATTGGTAATCTTGGTACACTAACTTAATACTTTTATTCAGTTTATAATATTTTAAAATTTTATATAACTTTACTAAATTTTTTAACATTATCTTTATATTTATAATAATATAAAAGCTAAATGAAAAAGGATAGTCAAGATAGAATATGAATATATGCAGTGCGGATCTATTTATTTATTTGTCCTTTTGCATTATTAGAAAAAGAAATTGGTATAATAAAATATTGTAATGATTGTTGTAAATAAATTTTAACGATTCAACAATTACTACAATGAAATATATAAAATTTACCGGCCAAATATATCAAAGAAAAAGGATAATTTATTGTAAAGCAAACTATAAATTATGATATTTCCATGCAAAGTATGTAATTGATAAAAAAAATTTTCGTTTAATAGTTTTCATATTATAATTTTGACGTATTGCTACAAAATGTTTTATAGAGTTAATAAAATTTTAAAAAAATAATATAGTCAGAGAAGAAGGACACGGCATCTGTTATCATTATTATTTTTTTCAGTACAGAATAATATGTTCAACAAGTTGAAAGATAACCGGCCAAAAAAATAAATAAAACAACTTTAAAGATAGAAAGATACGCGTTACGTCAGAGACAGTTTCATTTTCATACTATACACGGAATGGGTATAAAAAAGGTTTTTTCTTTCCTTTCTTTCATCTTTTTGGGGCTAATTATAAAAACATATTTATATTTTAATTAATTTATAAATATGTAATTTGTATTATTTTTTTAATAAATAGACAATTTAAGTTTTATACAAAATGTTAATTATTTAATAATTTTGAATGATAAATGTTAATATTTTAAAATTTTATATAACTTTACTAAATTTTTTAACATTATATTTGTATTTATAATAATATAAAAAATAAATGAAAAAGGATAGTCAAAATAGAATATAGATACATGCAGATCTTTTATTTATTTGCCTTTTTCCATTATTAGAAAAAGAAATTAGTATAATAAAATATTGTAATGATTGTTGTGAATCAATTTTAACCATCCAACAATTACTACAATGAATTATCAAATTATAATTATTCGGTCAAATTAAAATATATAAAAATTTACCGGCCAGATATATCAAAGAAAAAGGATAATTTATTGTAAAGTAAAATATAAAATTATGATATTTCCATACAAAGTATGTAATTGATCGAAATTTTTTTTGTTTAATAGTTTTCCATATTATAATTTTGACCTATTGCTACAAAATCTTTTATACGATAATAAAAATTAAATATATATATATATATATATATTCAGAGAAGAAGGATGTTTTTTTTTTTTTCAGCACAGAATAATATGTTCAACAACTTTAAAGATAGAAAGACACTACGCGTAGTTTCATACCATACGCCGAATAGGTATAAAAAGGTTTTTTACTTTTCTTTATTTTTTTTGGGTTAATTATAAAAATATAATTTGTATGTTAATCAATTTGTAAATATATAATTTATGTTATTTTTTAACAAATAAGTAATTCAAGTTTTATATAAAAGAGTCAATATTATTTTACAATTTTAAAATGACAAATATAAATATTTTTCATAAAAATTGCATTTACAAATTTTTAAAAATTTTCTCATTTTTTAAAAAATAATTTTTGATATTTTATTTGATTTAGTAATATTTTTTATTAAATTAATTTTTTTAGACTAATAAGACTTTAATGCATATTCTTCTAATAGTAATTAGTTATAACGAAAATTCTGTATAAAACTCGAATCACCTATTTGTTAAAAAAAAATACTAGTTGTATTTGCAAATTGAATATGAATATGTTTGTGATCATTTTTCTTTAGAGAATCAAATAAAACATTAATCAAATATTATTATAATCCTATAACAATTAAGTATATTATATTTAAATTTTGAGAAATTAATATTCATACTTTTAAATTTTTTTAAATAATATTTGATGAATATTTATTTTAATAATCAAATACATATATTTTTAATTTTAAATTTTTTTTATGATTTAGTACGGCATCTTTAGTTTTTCTATAATTTTTGACTAAATATGTACTATTAATCTATCATCGGTAAAATACTGCTTAGCAGATTCCATTATAGTTTAATATTGCAATAGTTTCATCTGTTCCCTTTGATATGGAATGAGTTTCCAGCTATATACATCATGACCAGTAAAAATAGGGACAGACAGATACCAGTCCACATATAAACCATAAATCTAGCAATCTGATCCCATAATTTTTGGTGGGGACATTGCTATAAAGATTTTCATTTTCCTCATCACAACAAGCTTTTCTCATCTACTATGGTTGTTTCTGGAATCCAAACACATTCCCAAATCTCTCTCTCTCTCTCTCCTCTACTGTATCTACCTAGTTTCTTTCTCTCTCCTCTGTCTTGTTCCTCCGTTTTTACCATATAACAATTTTTGCTCTGTTTTTCCTTTTCCTTCCTTGTGAAACAGAAAGTCCCTTCCTTTTTCCTGTGCTCATCTTCTTTTACCAACTCCTCCTCCTCAAGACCCAATAAAAAATATCAAAGCCCCATCAATCTTTCATCCAGAAAACCACTTAGGAAGAAGAAAATAGGCAAACATTGTAATACCCTTTTTCTAAATTCAGTTTTTTTCCTTTTTCTCATTTTCTTTTCTTTTTTTTTTAATTTTTTAATCTGTAAATTCCTTGAGTAGCGGTTAAAGCAGGGTCAGCTTGAGTTTTCTTAAAAACAGGGTTTGTAAATTTTTAATAGATCATAGTTTTTGAAACATTGCTTCTTGTTACATTTCTTAGTTTTTCTCTTTTGGAATAGATTTTCCTTAAAAATCGCTGTCTATAAAGTCTGAAAATAGAATTCTCTCTCCTTGGACCGTTTTTCATTGTCTCTTCATATCTTTCTTCTCTCCCTCTCTCTATCTTTATCTCTCCCTCCCCTTTTTTCTGTTTTTCTCTGCTTCCTTTGTTCCAAGGGTTTGGAGGCAGAGCTCAGGAAAGGGATATATAAAAAAAAAAAAAAACGTGCTTTCTCTCTTTAAAGCCATGATCAAGGATCAGGGAACAGAGCAATCCAATCTTAGAAGCTTCCGGACAAATGTAACACCAATTGTTCGGTCTCAGTTCCTTCCTAAGGTATGTCCATGTTGTTTATTATAGGATTTATGGAATGATCGTCTGAGTTGATAGGGAAGTTTGTAAATTTATTTGATTTTCTGTGGTCTTTCTCTTGTAGGGTGAGATTTGGAATCTTAATAGGTTATGGCATCCATGGGAGAGAGAAAAGGTTGAGTATTTCAGATTAAGTGATTTGTGGCATTGTTATGATGAATGGAGTGCTTATGGGGCTGGAGTTCCTGTGGTTTTGGGCACTGGAGAGACTCTAATTCAGTACTATGTACCTTATTTGTCCGCAATCCAAATCTTCACAAGCAACTCCTCTGTGAACACCCTCAGGTACTACCACTTCTTATATGAGTTCTGTTATCTCAATTTAATTTGAAGTTGATCGGTTAAAGATCATGGATCTTTTCATAAGATTCAGCTTCATTTGGGATGGAATTTGCATTCTCTGTTATCTATTTATAGTTAAAACTCTCAGGTCCCCATTTGACAAAGCATAATTGTTCCTAAAGATCATTGGTTCGCATATTGATTTCATTTGTAGTTTGTTTGTGTTTGAATATTCATCTGACTTGCAATTACAAGCATTTGGGTATTGTTAAAGTCATAATGAGCCAAAGTTGGGAAAAATTCAAACATAGACCATGGTCTATGGACCACATGTGAGAGCAGGTAAGAAAAATTCAAAATTTAGCTATTTTCACTTGTTTTAAAAGGCTCTTTAACTTGCATTCATAACCTATTCTCATCATGCAAGAAATATTTGAACAAGTATTACGATAGTTGCAGTTGAGATGTACATTTATTTTATTTTGTGTATGAAGAAAATGGCTTCTAGTGACCATCCTTCGGGTTTTCTTACTAGCCTCTGCCAACACCTCAATACTTTTGTGAGGATGCATCATACGCTGAAGTTATTTTTAGGTTATTTTTATTCTTCTCATAGGATATTCGTTATTACTATGTAAAATATCTTAATGGGAACACTAAATAGAGATGCTATCCTTCAGTGAAGATTTTGAACTGGGCTGCGATGAATCTAGAGACCCCTTTAGTGATTCAATCAGTGATGAGAGTGAGAGTGAAAAATCATGGAGGATGGACGGATCTTCATCAGAAGATGGAGGCTCCGAGCATGAAAATCAGTGGAATGATAGATTGGGATATCTTTACTTCCAATACTTCGAAAAATCAGCTCCTTGTGTCAGAGTTCCATTGATGGATAAGGTATCCCTGTTATTTGTTTTATTGGGTTTGTGCTTTATAGAACTCTTTCCCATGGTTATTATTGGGCTTTTAGAATTAGCTCTTTTTTCTGTTCTCTTATTTTGTGAAAGTTCTGAAAATGGATCAAGGTATACTTTCAACTTTTAGCCTCTTGAATATACATTTTTGCATGTGACCAAGAAAATATATATGTAAATTTAAATCAGTAACAAAGAATTGAAAATTTGTGCTATTATTTCTAGATGGACTACCACGCATATTTTTTATTCCCATTTGATGAGCTTACAACCCGCTGACATTCATAAACTTTGCTTCTAGATTAATGAATTAGCTCGAAGGTACCCTGGTTTGAAATCATTAAGGAGTGTAGATCTATCGCCGGCGACTTGGATGGCTGTAGCTTGGTATCTTCTGTTACCCTGCATAGAAATTTGTCACTTAATCCTGTATTATCTACTTAGTAACTGACTATTGATGTCATCAAAGGTATCCGATATACCACATTCCCATGGGGAGAACCATAAAGGACCTCTCAACATGTTTCCTCACCTACCACACACTGTCATCTTCGTTTCAAGGTATATTTTTGACAATCTTCTCTCTTTAGAGGCAGCAGGCCAAGAGCAAGAAGGGGGGCAGTGGTAAAGATACAAAATTTAAAAAGAAGTCCATTGAAGTTTAGAAAAAAATTTTAATGAAAAATTATTTTTTATTTTCACCCCTTCTATGCTGCTCACCCTCCTTGGAAAAAAAAGCTTGGTCTGCCCTTTGTCTCTGCTTATCGTAATGTAATACTCTGTCTTGTTTCAATTTATTTTCCCTCAAAACTATGTACAGGACATTATATGCTGATGAAATGCTCTTTTGTCATGTATATTTCTGAGTAGATATGGATCTTGAAGATGAAATGGAGTATGGCCAGAGCCTGAGGAAGAGAAAGGAAGGGGAAGGCGTTGCTCTTCCGCCATTCGGCTTGGCAACTTATAAGTTACAAGGGAATGTTTGGATGTCAGACAATGGTGGTCGGGACCAAGAAAGACTGATGTCACTTCTAAGCGTGGCAGATTCATGGTTAAAGCAACTAAGAGTACAGCACCATGATTTCGACTATTTTACGAGGAGTAAACGTGGTTGAGTGCATGGGTTCATCTGCAGTCCTGATTCTTAAGTTGAGCACAAAACTTCTCTTTCAGTTTGTGGTTTTGCAACTTTTGCTTCTCGATTCACGTATTCAGTGAGGTTGAGAGTATAAGGAGATAAGACCGTGACTGTGCTTGGTTTTTTCTGCACGAAGCTTTTGTTATGATGCTCGTTTTGTCGCCGAGCCCCTCATAAACTTGTAGATTCATGAGGAGGTTGCTTCTGATTTAGATTTGTATAGTATAGGTTTTGAGGTTCTGCTTGTGAGATTGTCTCCTAGTCTTTTCGTTTGGGACCAGGTTGCCCAGCTCCTTTTTTTTTTTTTTTCACACGGTGATCTTGCAGTGAAAATAGGTTTGAAACTTGGATTTACCTTTGCTTGTAAAGATAGCTACTGAAAATTTACCTTCACTTGTTGAGAGGTATTGTCTACTGAAACATGTTTTTAGCGTTGTACTAGGTTTGATAGATGGCAGTTTTGTGGAGGAGGTGGGTAACAGTGTCTTGTGTAGATTGTTTCGTTGTTTGATGACATTGATACATAATTATTACATAGGTATCTATGATATTTGTGCATTAGTTAGAAGAAAAATCTTCATCATCTTTTACTTGCTAATGATACATTTTTACCAAAAACATATGAGGTTTTTTTAGTTTTCACTTAATTATCCTGAGGCACTTAATATTTTCCTAACGTGTGATGTTTTTGAGAGTTCCTTTTTGAAGTACACTATAATGATTAATGAGTACTGGACGGATAATACAACAGAAAAATCTTTATATTATGTTTTGTCTTTATGGGAAAAAAAATCCCATAAAATTATAAATTTGTTTGTTTATAAGTTAATTTATGATTTTAATAAAATATAGTTTTGTGGCTTATAATAAAACAGTTGTCGTATGTGGTAGGTTCTGTACAGTGACATTACCAGTTCAGAATTAGTTCTACTGGCATCCTTCGGGTTTATAGAATGGGAATCCTAGATAGGAGAAATCTGCAAATAATGAGATTGATGGTGATTGGTAGCAGGAGTCTGATATAGAATTGTTTGGATTATCTAATTGAAATTTGTATTCGATGGATATTTGTATTTTATTTAATTATTAATAAAAATATTTTTTTATTTATATTTATTTTTTAATAAACATTTATTTAGAAATAAAAAAAAGAGGTTAAAAGATAAAAATAGGATGTTAAAAGAAAAAAAAAAAGAAGAGAAAAACCTTTCTTATACTGTCTTTTTGGAGAATTGTCGGTCCAAATGAAAGAAAAGGAGATATAAAGATTCGATAGCCTCCTTCATGGAGTTCTCTTTGGATTTCATGAAAATCATGGTAAAACCAGAACAAAAATCCAAGCTGCAGCGGGTGCTATTACTTTTTAATAGGTAATTCACATATGCATATGTGATATATGGAATTCAAATAATTAGATGCCATTTTTTTTTATTTCGTTGTACTTTATCATCTTAAGGTATGTCAAATATACTGTTGGAAGAATGAAAATAGTATCTTAAATACATATATATATATTAGGGTTAATTATAAAAATATGATATGTTTTGATCAATTTATAAACACGATCCGTGTTAATTTTTAAGACAAATAGGTAATTCGGATTTTATAGAAAAGTGTCAATATAATTAATTACTATTAAATAGATATATAAAAGAGTCTTATTGAGCTAAATAAATAATAAATATATTATTAATAAATAAAATAAAATATTATTTTTTTAAAAAATGAGAATTTTAAAAAATATAAAATTAATTTTTATGACTAATAAAATATTGGCATGTATCATTTTAAAATTATTAAATAATATTAACACTTTTGTATGCAACTCGGGTTACCTATTTATCAAAAGAATTAATATGGGTTATGTGTTGCCAAATTGACTAAATACATGTTATATTTTTGTAATTAATCTTATATATTATCATTGTTACGATTTATTTTTATAAATTTAAATTCGTTTATGAAATTGAAGTATTAAATGAATATGTTAATACTTGATTGAATATGAATACTACGGAGATGATAAAAGAAGTAGATTTTTAATCACTCGCATTAATAATTATATGAATGTCTACTTATTAATATTTTGTTACTGATTTCAATTCCATATTTTTAATCAATTTTTAGTTATCTTTACTTGAACATTGAAATAAATTAAACTATTTCATGGTTATCAATATTTTATTAAATATAAAAAATTTAGCAACAAAAAAAAAAAAAAATCTATAGTAAGTAACTGTCCTTGAATAAATTTTGAAATATAATACTGCCCAATAAACCTTAATAAGCAATGTATAAATATCAGTACGTTAAGCTCTATTAGTTTTTGACTTTTAAGTTGATTATTTTATTTGATATTTTTAATAAAACTCCTCTCATAAGATGAACGAAACTTTGGTGTTTTTATTTTGGAAATGCCCTCAACATGGAACTACTACCTTATCCATCTTATAGTGAATCATTTCTTTCTTTCTTTTTTTTTTTTTTTTTATCATTTCAAATGGAGAGTGGTCTCTTTGATCTTTCCTGATTTTAAAATTTTGCATCATATAGTACTAATAAAATTTTTATCATTTTACACCTATATATATTTGTACAATCATGCTTATGTATACAAGTGTGAGTAGTTAAATGTAATAAATACAATATATATAGTTGATTCTAGCTGGAATTTCTTGTAGAATTTGATTCCAAACTCTTTGAGATGAGATAAAATTTGATAGGAGTCTTATTTTGGACATATTTAATTGATCCTAAATGAGTTTCGTTGGTTAGACGGAGGTTAATTGACAGAAGATTGGATAAACTAGATACAAAATAGTCGACTATCATAACCAGTTGACGACCACACATCAACAATTTCCTTGTTTCCAATTTCGTGTTACCCATCTACTTTGGCTAACGACTGATAAAAGGAAGGCATATACACGGTTTGGTCTGAATCGGGAATTAGACTGGAGCCGAACTGGCCACTGGGCCATCTGATCCCAGAACTGGGATGAAACTGTCAGCTCGGTTTCTGGTTAGTTTTATGGTCAGGAACCGGTGATCTACTGGTTCCTTAAACAAAAAAAAAAGATATAAAAAAAAAAAAAACAAAACAAGATGACCATTGCTGCATTTGATAGCAGCGGGAAATTTTAAAAATAAAAAAGAAAAGAAAGCCCCTGCATTTGCAGCGGAAATGTCGGGCAGAGGCGGGAAAAAAAATACGGAGCCGCAATTTTGGACCTTAAGGTCTAGGGGGGTAGGGAGAAGGATGGAGAGGGAGAGAAGGAGGGGGGGCCTGGGTGTAGGGGAGTCGGGTCAGAGGGAGAAAGGACGAGGGAAAAGGAGAGGGAGAGAACGGGAAAGAGAAGGAGTGGGAGAGAGTAAAGAAGAAGAAAAATTAAAAGGGTTGTGCCAAGGATGCAATTGGGTGGATCATTATAAGATATTCGGTTCGTTCAAATCTTTAAAAACCCTATAGGATCTGATCCTATAGGATCATGGGATGGGTTTAAAAAATTACTTGCTGATCCTATAGGATTTCGGAGTGGTTCGGGTCATTAAAAAAACCCGATGGGTAACCGAATCCGTCATAATATAAATAATTTAAAAAATTGAATATGAAATTTTAAAATCACAATTATGTGATATATTTTTATCATTTCATGACTTTTAACATCTTGATCTGCACCTCCATTGTATTTAAGATATAAAAGCCCTTACGAATTTTCTCGTTGAGTTAACACAGTAAATACATTACACGCTGACATTGTTGCTTCTTCGCTTTCCCTCTCACTATCGACATTTTTGAAAACATGTTTTTCTATTCTTAAGTCTTCATAAGGCACGGTTCTTATATATGTATTATGTATATTTATGTAAGTGAAGTAATGTCTTTTCATCTACATTTGAAAATCTTCTTATGATAGTTTTAAACCTTTATATTTCTTAATAAAGTTATGGCATATCTTGTACAAGTCATTCAAGCATAGTTGTAACTAACTATTATGCTCCCATAGGATAAAATTATCGTTAAATTTTGTAATTTAACTAAGTATTAAGAAGAGGAAAAAAAAATTAAGCGGATCGCAGGGTGGGGCGGATCAGGGTCAAAACCCTACAGGGATGGGTTTGGGTATTGAATAGAAAACCCTGTAGAGTCGCGGGGCGAGTTTGGGAAACCCTATTAGGAAGCAGGGCAGATTCGAGTCTTATACGACCCGTCCCAAACCCGCTCCGGTTGCATCCCTAGTTGTGTCTATTATGGTAACCGGTTCTCCGATTAATTTTTACAAAAAAATCATATGTTTTTGTCATATTAATTTTCGAAAAAAAAAAATACCGATTTTCCGGTTTTGAATCGATTTTTATATCTCTAACATTCCCATCTCAAACGTAAAGAAAATGATTTTTAGGAAAATTATAAGATAGCATCAAAATTTTTTTAGGATTTGTTGGTTATTTAACAGTTTAAATTTATATGTAATTATAATCATATTATTAAAATATTTAATATACTAATAAATATATAACTTTAATTCTTAGATGACGGATGAAACTGATCTAAAAGTTTCAAATTTCCAGAATTTATTTCCATGTTGTTATGTGCAAGAAGCGAGTAAGCCATGATAATTAGGTAATGGATAATTTCTATAAAATCTATAAACACACATTAAAATCTTATTAGTATTTACTATTTATCCATCGTCAGTATATATATTATACATAATATATAATATCTAGTAAATATGTTCTCGGTCATAAATAATGTTTGAAAAAAAAAAAAATCCCACACTTGTAAGAGTCTTATGAGTTTTGGGCATCCTCACTTGTATGCTTGCCACTCCTATTGGCCTTTTTTTCCCCCTCTACATCGGAGTTATCTACGTAAATCATCCCCCTATATCACCATAATAAAAATATAATGTAGTATAAATGCAAACAGTTTTCTAAATTATCTATGACTAATTATATCTATTTATATATAACTATGTCATAGGATTTTACTAATATACGTATGAAATACATAAAATTATTTTATTTATATACAAACAAATCTTTATAATATTTGTAAAAGAATCAACAAGCCTAAATTCCACCAATCTTCTTATTTAGGATTATTAAAAAAACAAAAAAGTAAACAGATCTTAGCAAAACCAAAGTGAGTAGGTACTCTCTCTTGTTCTCCGATTTTTCACAAACCCTAGTATAAAGGGAAAGCTCTTCTAAATCTCTTCTCGTTATTCACCTTTTAAATATGGAGATCCATGCTATTAATCTCAATATTTATAGATTTATCACTCCTAATACATGATTTGGATATACTATATCATTTTCAATTTATTTGTTTGACGTTTTTACTATTGCAAGTCAAGTTTACAAATCAGTGGTTTGAAGATTGTAAACATCAAGCGAATAATGTTTTGTCAGTTGCTTTTATAATAAACATGTTTCTACTCTCTATTTTTATTATTTTTTTTTTATTGTTTTCATCCCTTATATGAGATTATGCCATCCCTTTCATGGGATTTAATGTACTCTCCAATTGCATAGTTTGATTTTTTTAAGAGAAATAATTATATCTGTAGAAAAGATGTGCCCGTTTATAAGATTGGGTTTATGAACTCCCAACTCTTCGTTTTTCAGTTATATAATTGATATAATTTATTTTTAATGAATGAATTTCATATTTACTGGCAAAAAAAAAAAAGAAAAAGAAAAAAGAGTGAGTGGTACAAAATAGGTACATCATGAGGATCAGGAAAAAAAAAAAATTAATTGCATCTTCAAAAAAGAAAGGAAAAAGAGAGATTGATGGCCTCACACCACATAAAATTTAGATGTTCTCTTCTCATGCCATTAAGATGTCATATATAACTAAAGATAACTAGACTTTTATTTTTTTTTCCCTTTGAATGTCCATAATACCTAACAAATGAAGGTTATTCATAATCAAGGAATAATATTAGTTTTATATTGACATGATCTTAGTGTTTTTTTGCCCCCTTGGTAAACTAATATTTCATTAGATAAGCAAATAACATTTACATAGTCTTGTCATACGATGTACATTTGCAAAAATATGCAAAACAAAGAACAAAAACAACATCATAGAGATTGGTTCATCTGAGTTTGTATGTAGACATCCTATACATACCAAACAAGTAGATATCTTGCCCAGATGCCACCACCTTTGCTAAAAGTTTTCTTCTTTCTGCAACATTCCTCTTGCACATTTTGCCATAGCATTTGTAATCCTAATCATATCCTTGGGACGTTGCTTCATTTTTCAATATTGCAGCTGTGAAATCCAGTAATACTTCAGTTTAATATTATGCTTCCTCTGAACTAGTTGTATGAACTCTGGTGAGTACGTATTTATTTTCACGACTGTTAAGTAAGCAAATATTTATTTATATCAAATACAATACTACATATTTCAACAGCAATAATATCAATTCCTCCATTTCTCTTACGTAAAACCTATCGTCCAATTTCCTTATTCATCCCTTATCACACTAACCACAAAAGTTGTAACGCACTAACCTGATGGCATTACAACTCGCCACATGTCATTCTTTTTAGAAAAACATGCCAAGGCTATAATTCTAATTCACAAATAGACAATATATAAAACTTCAATACTTTCATAAGGATATCTGTTTAAATTATCCCATGACAACAAAAATACTTAAAGAAAACATATTGTTGGCATAAAACCAGCCAACTAAATCCAAATATCGCATAAAAGGAAAAACACTTATAACAGTCTTAAACTCAGAAAAATATATAAACATAAAACTCCATATTAGTCTTTCACAACTGTCCTTAAATCCAAAGCATCTCTAAGAGTCTGTTGGTAAATCAAATCTACTAACATCCTCCCCATCATCTACAAAAATGTTATATCCTAAAAGATTATAAATCACATTATCTTCTCTTGTTCCTGAAAATTGAAAAGAATGAGCAAAAGCCCAGTATGTCCAACCATACACAAATGGATATGCACACACAACATGTATAATCAAGCGCAACTATTATTAATGCAACAAACACCATTTCTTATCTATTATATGCCGTCGACAAGCAAAATAATTCAGAACCATATGCATCTAATTCCAAATCTGAAGTAACTCATGACTCCATAAAAACAATCATATATAAAATAGATAATTATACATATATTGGTATTGGAAAATCTTCCACACACCTGCAACCATACTCCAAACCTCATCCACCAGAATCATCTTCAGGTGCAACTTAACTTGGGACAATATCACACAAGGATCATCAGGTTGCTAGCGTTATCTTTACTAACCACAGCTAAACAAAAGCAGCAAAACAATTTAAGATGTCATATAAAATTAAGTCAATTTAGAATTCTGATCATCAAACACATAGAACAAGCAAGTCTAAGACTACAAACACATATAACAAATAAGGTAAGGTCGTACTTGAATCAAATTCTAGAAATAGAATTCTAATTCACCCAAATCTCCTTTTAGAACACAAACCCTAATTCATCAGAACCTAACAATTATGAACATATAGATTTCAAAATACAAATTTCATTACATAATCCTAATTTAAACTTCATCTAAAACCCTAGTTTCAACGAAACAAAAGTTCACACCTTTCTCCTTTAACAAAATACAAAACTCCCCCAAGCAACGTATCTCCTCAAGATCTTTCCAAACCCTAGAACTCTATTCAACACCAAAAATACCAGAATTCAATCAACAACATTAAAATACTTACCCATAATCGATTTTAAATCCTTTTTAACACCAAATCCAGATCTCTAAGAAAATCAGTGTTTTTCTCCAATCTCCCTTAAAAAATAACAGACAAACTCTTAGGAAACTATAGATTTGTAGAATCTTAAATGAAAAATGGTAGTTAAATTACTAGGATTTGATCTCCTGAATCTCATTTCTTATTAGAAATTCCTACAGAGAGGATTTTTTTTTTTTTTTTTAAGTTGGGTTATGTTTTGAAGAAAGGGAAAGTCTAGTTTATATAGAAGACAATGAATAACTCTTCATCTTTAATAGCGCCTCTTCATCTTTTGTAATGTTTCTTCATCTTTAATAATTACGTCTCTTTATCTTTAACGTTGTCTCTTCATCTTTAATAATGATGTCTCTTCATCTTTAATGACGTCTCTTCATATTTATTCACACATTGATAATCGATAAAACAAAAACCCACAAAAAATTAATTAAACTTTAGGATTGACCATAAAATCCTCTTATTTTATCTTAAATAACATTTTTTGTCCTTCAATATATAATATTTATCTGTATATTACAAAAGCAATATTGGACATAGCATCAATGGTTGCATTAGTATTCAATATGAACCAACCTTCATTTGGAGGCTTCCATCTAAAATTCACATTATCAATCAGACTTGTATTAATATTTCCCAAAAGACTTTCTGTAGTACTTCCTGTCTTATGGATCTATATTAGTCATAGCATTATGGTAAAAGTCAAGGGCTTAGAAGAGTAATAAAATTCCCTAAAATAAATAAAGATATAAGCAAGAGTAGGAAAGTAAATGATTTAAAACAAGGTCGATATGGCATCAATCTTAAATTTTAAAAATATATGTATTAAAATACAGAAGAGTAATTGCGTTCCTTCTCCATATCCTATACATTTTCTCCTTCCCTCTCCATTCAATATTTGCCATTCTTGAAAAACTCTTGAAGATTTCCTAAACAAGACTATGATATGTGAAGTTTCTTTTCTCTTCTTACCTGTTTCAAAGAAGATGAAATCCTAAATATAGAATTCTAGCACTTTAGTGTTGGCAATGGTTTGGTCATTGAAAAGAAAAGGACAGGATTTCTTGAGAAAGATTTGTTAAGAAAAATGGGTGAAATTTACAAACTTGAAAGAGAGAAAGTTCATAAATTTGACAAAGCTTGTGGCTCCTCTTAAAAATAAGGTATTTGGAATGTTATTAAGATGTGTTTGGATAGAATTGTATATATCGTGGTATTAGAGTGACAATAACAAGTGTTAAAAAGATTTAAAATCGTTTTGAGAGTGATAAAAACATATAAAAAAGGGTTTAAAATAAATTATGGAGCAAAAATAATGAAAATTTGTGAAAATGGATGATTTACTGAAGTACATGACCAATGCACAAGACCATGCATTGGGACATGTACCTCCTTGAGATTGAATGATTTAAAACTTGGAAGTGCATGACCCAAGCACGTGCTTATGCATCAGATCGTGTGTCTCTCTATGTTTTTCAAAGAATCAGGACTCTAAAAGTACAAAACCTATGGATGACCTATGCACTTAGCCTTGTACTTCTCTATGACCTAAAAGTTTATGTCTGAAAATGTACAAGCCTGTAAACGGCCTATGCATGCTAAAACCCCTTCGAGCTCACCTTCTTTATTTTTTCCCAAAAATAATTAAGACTTATTTAATATATTTCCTTAGCAATTTATCCACATTCTAAGATTCAAAAAACATAGATTCTAATGGGAAAAGGGAATTAACTGTACTAGTTTAGATCGTAGATAAGTGTGGATGTATAAGTGTTTTTAATGACTTAACTGATATGTAAATCTGGTTAGCAGATTCTGTAACTTGAGACAGATCGATATTCTAGGTACATATATACTTTGTTTATTGCTTGTGATTGTTTGATATTAGGTGGGAGAGTACCTATGCGAGTATTGTAGCAAGCTAATGATCTTAGTGTGGTGTTATATTGAGTGAAGTTGCACTGGGAAAGGATTTCGATAGATCTAGGTTGTGCCAGTGTCATGGTTATTGGGGATACCCAATAACCAATATATATATTTGTGTATGTGTGTGAGTGTGCCAGGATACCGAGTTATCCCTTTTTTGATTGTTGGACTAAGTTACATATAACTAAATGAATGGTTGTTACATCAACATTGTAAATTGCATGTGATTTTGATGTTGCATGTTCATGCACATGTAGTTGTTAGCATATCGTATTGGGCTTTAGTTCACTTATTTTTTTTTTCTAGTTATAATTGACACTCTAGTAGCATTGAATTTGTTTGGATACGATATTAAAGCGAACTAATTGGAGGATGCTAGTGGAGAAGAGTATTCAATGAATTATCCTAATTAGGTTTGTTACATTTGTGGAGAGAGAAACTCCTTTGGTGTCTATGCTATCCGGTGTGTTATAGTTGAGCATAGACCCTCTAGTTATTTAATATTAAATATTATCAATTTGGGCTGATGGACTATCTATTGCTATGTAAGTGGTGATTACCATTTATTGTGTGGAGTGGAATACTACTGTGTATAGTTTTGATTGAAGTTAATATGACCTATGTGTGTTTGGAGATTAGTGAATGTTATTTAGAAGGTTTTGAGCCTTAATATATCTATTTATGCTTTATATAAATATACAGTGGGTTGTAAATATCATTAAATTTAAAGTGTTATAAAAGTCAAATTTGTTATGTAAATTTGAGGAAGAAAATGAAGACCAGGTTAGTATAATATCAACCAAATAATGAAAGGTTCGTAAAGCTTGTTCCATTGTTTCATTCGTTTCCTTACACCTAAGACATCTTGTATCGATATAAATATTTATTTTATATAAATTTGAACTATTGGCAGAGAATCATTCATGATGCACCATAGAAATAATTTAAATTTTTGGGGAAAACATGACTTCATATCCATTTCCATTGTGTTGCCATTATTTCATCTTCAAATTGAAGATGTTCGTGTATAGTTTTTATTGAAACATATATCCTTACACCCTTGCAAATTCCCGAGCAATCTCTTTTGTCAGGTTGCAGCTTAATTGGACCATATGCAACAATTATCAACTTTTAAATGTCAAAACCAATTTTATTTTCATGCTAAGTTGTTTCATTAATCCAGTAGTCTTTTGCAGTTAGAGACATGACTTCTTTAGTTATTGGTACACTTAACATTTTATGAACCAATTTATTGCTTGCCCACCAATCAAACCAAAAATTTGCTGATCTCCCGTCCCCCAAACAATAAAAACCATTTTCCCTTATCCAATTTTGATTTCTAACCAGCTCTTTGCATCAATATGATGTTGATGATGATGCCTCTTTTGTATCTTCCTTTCTTAAGGTTTTATATTTCGATTTACATAATTTAGTCCATCTCGCCTTTCTAACTTTCCATCCATACCATCTTTTTATTGAACATACTTATGCCTCATACGCAAATCAAGCATGCCAAACCCACCTAGTTCTTTTGGTTCAATGAATTTATCCCATGAGCTTCAATGAATCTTCCTACCTTACTCATTTGCTTGCCAAATAACATTTTGAATTACCTGTTCCGAGTTATTTTGTATTTCTTTTAGCAATGGTACTACTCGCATATAAAATGTTGGTGGTGATTTCAGCGCTGATTTAACAAGCACAATCCTACCTACCATACTTAAATGTCTTCTTTTCCAGCTACTTAATTTTGACTAAGCTGTTTCTATTGAAAAGTGAAATTGACCAACTTTTAGTTTCAATCCTCTATCTAAAGCAAAACCTAAGTATTTACCAAAACAATGCACTTGCCTAAGAGGGATTATTTGCCCAATTTGTCGTTTCTTCTCTTGGTTAACATTTGTACAAAACGGGATTTATGTTTGAGGAAATTACACTAGAAGGTCACAATGTTTGAGGGTAAGTTCATTTGAGGTTACAATGTTTTGAATGGTTAAAAAAGGTTACAATGTTTAGAAAAGTAGGTCAATTGATATTACCATTGATACGTGTTAACACGAGAAATATTTAAAATTATTTTTTTTACCGAAGAGAAATATTTAAAATTAAAACTAAGAAGATATACCACGTCATGATACATGCCAATTGTGACCTCAACTAGCCCACTTTTCTAAATGTTGTAACATCTTTTTAACCACTCGAAATATTATGACTTGAAATGAACTTATTCTCTAAACGATGTAATCTTAAATGAATTTATCTTTAAATGTTGTGACATTTTAGTATAATTTATCCCATTTAGGATTTGTCTATATCAATATTTCTACTTGGAGCTTGACCAAAAATATTTAGAATCTTTTTAATTGTTTCTACATTCGTCCTATCAACTTGTGCTATTAAATAATATCATCAGTAATCATAAGGTGTGAAATTAACATATTGCATTTTGGAAGATAAACGTTATCCAAGATCCTTATTGTACTTCATTTTCAATCATCTCACTAAAAAATTCTAGTGCTAGGAGAAACAGTAAGGCTGAAGGGGGGTTGCCTTGAAGTAAGCCATAGCTTGGCTAAAAGCTTTCTGTTACTTAGCGATTAATCAATGCTTTTATTGAAGTAGTTGAAAGGCAATTATCAATAAGCTTTATCCATCATTTAGGAAAATTTAGCCTAGCCAAGGCTCATCCCGTCTTAATTTATCATACGATTTCTCTAGGTCTTTTTTAATCACTATCTATTTACTTTTTTGAACATTTCTTTTGGAAGGAAATTTCTCAATAATTACAATTTTGTGTACCATACAGAAATTTCTTAATAATTACAATTATTCTTCTTTATGCTACATGGCAAACTATTACGGCATGGTTAGCCATGAGGCATGACAATATCTTATTTCACTCCATTGTATTAAATATAAGAAAGTGTAATAAATAATTAGTGGATATCGGTTGAGGAATGGCGTTAGTTTTTTCTACTTTTGAATTTCAAATTTATAGTGATGAATCTTCAAAGTAATTAATTGTAGTTGGAGATGGGTGCCACTGAACTTTATTGAATTAATTGGATAATCAGATTAATTATTAATTAAGTTGAACGTAATTTGCTTTAACCCAAACTTGACTAATTCACTGAAATATGGATTGAGAACTTTTGTAAGAAAGAAACATATAAAAAACTTAAGCTACACGTGAGTGTATGTTTCACTTTAATTGTATATATATCATAGGAAGGGCGTTATTTAATTGTAAAATTTTTTAAGGAAATATTTAGATGAGTTATTCTTAATTTCTGATAATTATTTATCAAGTGATTTACAACATTTGAAAGTTGGGGAATTATACCCGTGTCAGCATCTAAGTTTAGATGTTATTTTCGATTTTTTCATGCTATCAGCCCACTGACAGGTTAAAGGTATAATTTTGTTTCTTTTCTCTGTCTCTCCTTTTTTTTTTTTTTTGGTCTTTTTCCTTTTCTTTTATTTTTATTATTTTCTTTTTCTTTCTTTCCTAGCAATGATTCATATGGTCTGTTTGAATTGTTTCATCTTTCTCTGAGTTTGGCATCTTACTTTTATACTTTTAAATACATATTTATAAAAACAAATAGATATAAAAAAATATATTTTTATTTATAAACAAATAAAATATAAATAAAATAATAAAATTATCCCCGACAGTCGAAAGTTTATTAATGGACGTACGTAAACGTGTCGACTGTAAGGACGGGCAGATGGGCAGAACCTTAGGTATGAAGACATTTGTTGACAAGTTTCCGATAAATAATGACTCATATAACAAATTAAATTAAATTATTTGTTTGCTCAATTTTATAAAACAAACTTTACGGTATCATTTCAAATTTCCATTTATTTTTATTTTTCTTTTTATTGGTGTTATAAAAGCTAAACTACTTTAAGAATCATTGCGAAGTCCTAAATTAGTGGCTCATAGACGAGAAGTTCATTTAGAGACTGGGAATATCATATACTAGTTTTCTTTTTTTTTTCAAAAACTTTTTTAGTATTTGCGTGGTAATTAAGGTAAATTTTATATTAAATTATTAATTACTTTTTTTTTTATGATTTGAGAATTTAGGTTTTTTTTATATATATATAGCTGTGTGCGTGGAAAAGAAAGGGTGTGATTTGGTAACTTAAAAGTTGCGTTTTTTTTTTATTCCGTGGAGATGATCCAAGCTTTGATGAAGTGCTAAGTTGAGCTATATCCTTATGTGAGTGCCCTGTGAGAAATTGAGTCTCCCAGAAGTTTTTAAATATCAGTAGCATTTGGTTGAATGAAATAGAAATGTTATTTTATTTTTATTACTGTAAATTAGCTAGCATTCGATTCAATTTACAAAGGACTATATTGATATTCTTAGAGTGAAAAAAACACCCTTTAGTATCTTTGTTTATAAATTCAAAAATCTTTTTAAAAATGAGCCATATTAGGTAGTTACAAGGACTTATATTAGATGATATCTAAAAATTTTATTGGATATTAAAACTAAGTGGAGTTAAGAGGTATAAATATGGATATAAAGAGAGGTAAACAAAGATTTCACAACTAGATAGATACATAAAAAATACATATAGGCAATTTTATAAAAAAACTTGTATTTATAAAATAATAAATTATGTTATTAAATTTAGGGTTAATTATAATAACATAATCTGTGTTTTGACTAAGTTACAAACACATGATCCGTGTTATTTTTTGACAAATAGGTGACCCGAGTTTTATACAATAATGTCAATATTACTTAATAATTTTATAGTGACATATATCAATATTTTATTGTTTATAAAAATTAATATTACATTTTTTTCAATCTTCTCATTTTAAAAAAGTAAATTTTAATATTTTATTTAGTAATATTTTTTATTACATTAAGTTTTTTAGATCAATAAGACTCTAACACATATCCCTCTGATAGTAATTAATTATAATGATACTTTTATATGAAATTAAAATAATTAACACAAATCATATATTTTTAAATTAACCAAAATATAGACCGTGCTTTTATAATTAATCCTTTAATTTATTTACTTAATTATCCTTTGTGACCATCCGTATAATGGATGCAAACTTCTGCTAGTCACATAAGCAATATTTATTCGTATAACATAATATAGAATAGATAAGATTTTTCATTACTTCATTTCACAATAATCATCGATTCCTCATAAAATATAAATTTTTAGTTTAATAATATACTCAATTATATAGTAAAAGTAACATCGAAAGAATAATAATAATAATTATTATTATTAACTGAGCAGTGGTAATGACGTCAAGGTTGTCATATGGATGTTGCCGGACATTTTGTTGGGAACATGTGAAGAGGACGGTGGCGTACAGATAACTATAAATGTTAAATTTTAAAGCGTAGACAAATTATAAGGGGAATGCCTACCATTTATCTTCATAAGTATATATATTATATATATCGGTCATTTAAAGTTTTACTTTCATGAAGAATTTTAAAATCTTATCATTAATTTTGATATGACTGATCGCATCATCATTGAACTACTCACACCATATCCAATCATCATCAAATTCTTAAAATAGTTAATATTTTATTTACTATATTTATTTTAATGGTTAGATTATTGATGGAACGATCCTCGACGGGACCATTAAAGCTTCCTACTTTCACATACAAACGTACTCATAGGGTAATTAAGAAAAATTGAATTGAATATGTAAAATCAATTTGGTTTAAGTAATTCACAGCAGACTATATATTCATCGATTCTACTATCAAGCCATGCCAAGAATTCTTAGTTAAAACAGCTATAGCACCACTCAAAGTTTGCTTCAATTGTTGAATTCTTAGCCATTATTATGTTTTCATTAGACTTGTCCCACAAGAAAATAAATAATTCTTAGGTATGCTTTCTCTTTATGATATTTTATCTCCCACTTATTATTATTATTATATGTCAAGATGAAATTTTTAATGATAAATGATAATTCTCACTCAGTTTTCACAATAATTTCTTGTATTTCAAAGAATAAGTAGGTAAATTGGATCAAATTTGTCCTCTCCCAAGCTTAAGATTAAACAAGTTCTCATTAATTAAGTAGTGGTCTCATGGATTATCTCAATCAATTTGACATTTCCACAAACAATATAATCGATAATTGAAGGCAAATTACATGTGAATTCTCTCCCTCTAACTGATTAGGGAGAGAATATCCTCTCCTTTTGTGAGATTCTCCTATGCTTCTATCGTAGTTTCCCTCCTTCCTCTTTTGCTTTTGTGTTGCTGCTTTCCAATGCTTAAAAAATACAAAAGAACTCATCTTTGAATTTATTGCAATCCCTTTTCTAAATCCAATTACCGATTCTTGCCTATTTTGGGTGTGAACTCATCTTTGTCTACGGTCGTTTTCTTTCTTTTCTCTTGAGTTTTGTTGGCTTCTATGGCTTTATGTGTTGCTTTGTTTCCGATGTGTGCTCTAAGTACAACCTTGCTTAGTAGTGTCTTCTTGTGCTTGCATTTTTTGCTCTTTTGTGTTCTTTAATATTCTTAATCTTGTGCTTTGTTTTGATCTAGTCATGAATTCTCAAGCCAACTTAAATTTGGATCCTATTGTATCTGATGGGTTTGCTGAATCTGACCAGGTGGGTCTTGATATGGAAGAAAACTCTGAATTAGTGAGTAATATAATGAATACTTGATAAATGGAAAAGTGATAGTAGATAAATCTTTGAATAAGAATGGAGTTATTAATATCTTAAAACGAGCTTGGAAAGATTACGGGAGTGTTAAGGTTTCTATCATGGGACAAAATCTATTTCTATATGCAAGTTGATGATGTAGTCTTGACTCTATGGTTTTCTAGATGCAAGTACATGGCCTTCAGTTGGATCATCTTTTGATGAACAATGCTAATAAAATTGATGTTAAAGCAGGCTTGGTCATTGGCGGAGATCCAATGATACTTCTAAATGGCCTTAGAAGGAGCTTTTTGCATATTAAAGTAAGGGTTAAATATGAATATTCTTTGTCAAATGGGACATGGATCAATAAGAAGTATGGTGGTAAGTACTGGGTGAATTTTAAGTATGAGCAACTCCCTGAAATTTGCTTTCTTTGTGGTTGTTTTGAGCATGTTGGTAAACAATGTTCTTTCCAAAGGAAAATATGGTTTCGGTGCTAACATGAGAGCTTTTCCAGTGAGAGATTTGAAGTTTTGGTGATAATAAATGTCTGGTCAACAAGACGAAGGAAAAGAAAACTATGTACCTGAAGCAATGTGTAAGAACCATGGGGTTGTGAACACTAACCCTTAGATCCAGAATCATGGTGTACCTTTTGTGTTTGGTTCTTCTAAGTCCAAAAATACTTTACACTCCCAAACTTTACCCAATCCTTCTCCTTTAGTTGATGTGTCTTCCAAATTGAATGTTTCAATTTCTGATAATCCCCCAGCAAATAAGCTTCCACATTCAACCCAACCTTCCCCTTCAAAATCCACCCCTTCCACCCCTAAATTCCACCTATTATACATGTGTCCTCCCCTTCCATCACTCACCCTTTGAATCCTCTTTCCATCCCATCACATGATATCTAACCTCAGGACTTTTCCCATTCCACTTCTCCACATTTGCACATACCAATCCCTCTAACTATTGTCACTACTAAATCTATTTCTTATGATAAGATTCATGCATTCCAGAACCATCTTGATGGTGGAATGAATCGTGCAATGAATCATGTTCCTAAGAACCTTACCGATAAGGGGTAGTTTGTTGATTTACCTATTGAGGAGGAAGATGCCCCTACTGTGGAAATACCTACTGCTTGTGACTCTAAGGAGTTGAATCCTTTTGCCTAGGTGTAGTGTTTAACAAATTGGCCGTTAAATGCCCTGTAATGGAGATAGAGGAAGGTTAATCCAAGAAGCTTAAAGTTGAGTTGGGTCCTTTGGCTAGTAGGTAGAATGTTAAGAAAAGCAAAAAAAAAAAAGTCAATATGCAAGTCTTGCAACAAAGAAGGGCGAAGATGTGTGGTGGGTGAAGAAAATTTTGAGCTATAAATGTCTAATTTTAGTAGCGGTGGTGGCTAGCACTTAACAGTCACAAGATCGCCATGATTTTCCTATCTTGGAATTGTTGGGGTTATGGGTCACCCTCAGAAATTTGTAATCTTAGTGACCCAGTTAATAAACACTGCCATGGTGTAGTGTTTTTATTGGAAACAAAAAATGTAGAAAATAAATTAGAATGTATTCAGAGTCGGCTCAAATATCCTGGCTATTGTTATGTTACACCTAAAGCATTAGGTAGGGTTTTTTTCCCTATGGTGGAATGTTTATTTTCGGGTGGTTGTTTTGGAAACATATAAATGGCTTTTTCATACTAAAATTTCCAATAATGATGGGTCCTTTGTTGTATTTTAACCTAGTAGTATGCACTAATTGATTTTTGGGAATGTAAAAATTTATGGAATATGTTAATAGATCTTTCCAACTTGGTGGATGGTCCTTGATTGTCTATGGGTGATTTTAATGAGATACATGTTGATGAGGAAAATTTGGCGGCAAAAGGAAAGATAGAAGGTAGATTGAAGATTTAATTCTATGGTCTTAGATGAAAAACTCCATGATTTAGGTTTCATAGGGCCCCTATTTACCTGGACCAATAAAAGAGTGGAGGGAGACCTCGTTAAAGAATGTATTGATAGAGTTTTTGGTTCAGGAGAATGGCTAGATAAATGAAATACCCTAAACCTTCACCTAGATTAGAAATTGAGTTTAGATAGATTTAAATAATTCAAATGAATTATAGGATAATTAGACAAGTTGATATAATCAGACTAGTAATTAATTAAGTTGAAATTTGAGATTTCGATTCCTAAAATCTCTAAACATGTTATTAAAATGTTTAGAGGATTCCCAAACCCTTAAACTTTAGCCTAAATTCCAATTCCTTAATCCCTATAAAATTTAAGTTCATCTGTTTGCCTAAATATATTAGTTTTTAAATCCGAACTCAAATTAAATATCATTTTGGTGTAAACTAAGTTCATAAATTGAGTTCTTAGTTTAAGTTCTTAATTTCTAACCTATTGATTCTAAAATCATCATCTAAATATCTCTAGAACTAAAGATAATGATTTGAAAGTTCTAAACCTAATACGTTTATTCTAAAATATCCTAATTTTAAGCCTCAACCTTCCCTTTTGATTTTATTTTTCCTTCACCTGCTCTCTCTCTCTCTTCCTTTGCTTTTCTTTTTTTTTTTTTTTCTCTCTTTTCATTCTCTTCTCTTCCTCTTCTTTTCTTTCTTTTATCTCCCAAAATTATCTTCCCAAATCTCAATTTCAAAAGGAACAAAAGAGAAATCAAGTAGAAGATGAAGATAAGAGAAGAGAAATCAAGTTAGAAGAAGAAGCAGACCAAATTGCATGTTTTTACTTTAAAAGCTAAGTATATTTGTTTTATATTGTTATGATTCTTGTTTTTGTTTATGCATGATGAATTGATGTTATATTTGAGTAGAAATTATGATGAAGTTGATGAATATGTTGGTTTAATGTTTGAAATGGGATGGGTGTGTGGAGAAGATGATGAATAGTAGTTGTGGGGTTTGATGGAGGAATTGATGGTGTTTGATATGTTGAATGGATAAGAAATTGTTTGATGTTGAGAAGTGGAGTTCATACATATTTTGAATTGTTAAATGTATGTAGTATGCTGTATGAAGTTTGTATAGAGCTTAGAGTAAGGTTGGAGAAGTGAAAAGTGTGTAAAATTCAAGTTTGAAACAATGAAAAGTAAAAAATTTTCAAACATCCTGTTAAACACTATGTTTTAGAAGGTGTATGGGTCATATGCTTTTAATATAGCATGTATGGGAGGGTGTTTCACCCCCTGGAGCTCCAAACACCTTTCGAAACACCATGTATGGCAAGGTGTTTCATTTTCTGACCTTTATTTGCTTTTTCCCTGTGTTGAAACGGCATCCCACATACCATGTATGGCATCATGTTTCATTTTTTAACCTTTCATGTGTTTTTCCCTAAGTTTATATACCTTGTCATACGGCATGTATGGAAAAGTGCATGGTTCATACAGCTTGTCATACACCCTAGTTTAGTTTTTCCTATTGCAACAATGTTTTTATTTTGCTCATAACTTTTTTATCTGACCTTAGATTGAGGTGATTCAGATTGCGTTGGACAGATTAAAAAGATATCTACAAATTTTATGTTTTAAGTTTTTGGAAATTCAAAAAGTATCAAGACCAAAATTTTGATTCTTTCCAGCTACTACGTTTTTTAAATAAAGTTGAAAACTTGTTTTGCTAGTTAGAAGTGTATAATTAGTTATAAAATGAATCTTTTTGAGCTAAAATGAGATAGATAAATGATAGTTAATGTGTTATATTTGTTGAATAATATAATTAAGCATGATTTAAGTGGATTTATAGATCTAATAAATAATTTGATGAAACATAGAGTTTGACATAAAATAAACTTAGTTCATAATCTAAGTTCAACTTGGCTTAATGAACTTGAATGAACTAAAATGAATTAGATTGCCTAAGTTTAATCAATGTAGCCAAGATTAAGCTAAAATAGACTTAATTTAATATGAATCTTACTTATAAAATGAATTAGTTTATAATCTTAGTCTAACTTGACTAAATGGGCTTGGATATATTAAAATGGATTAGATTGATTAAGTTTGATTAACTTAGCTTAGTAATTGGACTAAATGATTAACTCTTATCAAATTGGCTAAGATTAAGTTGAAATGAGTTTAATAGCTAATAAATGAATTAGAGTGATATGTTAGGATAACCTTAGTATAACATAGTGAATACGTTGTTTCAAATGTCTATTTGCTTAGAAAATGAATATTTTTGAATATGAATGCTTTGTTGACTGCTTTTGTAATAAAATACTATAATCAAAGTGAAAAGAGATACTTTGACAGACAAAAGAGAACTATTCGTGTTTTAGCGGGATGATCTTTGCAGCCATAGCGAGGATCCAAATAGCGAGGATCCAAATTAGTGTCTGATCAAATAGGGTAATAAAATGAGTTTGATATAAATGGATATTTAGATTAGTTCTTATATGAGTTTAATTCTTGAATTTATAGATATAAATACCTGATCTATCTTTTAGGTTGGCTTCTGATTTACCGTCTGAGCCTGTTTGGATTTCAAATATGAAAGGTATGCAATAATTGCGTGTTGGATGCTAGAATAGACATATTAAAATGAATTAAAATTTAAAGATGGCTTAATTAATCGATGAGTGTTGGTTGTGTTTTCCATCATTGAAATTCGATTCTTAACCTAGAGTGGAAGATCGGTATTTGGTCCGACGAGCGGCACATTGTCCTGGATGGGCACGGTAGTTTAGGCTCTTAGGACACCCTGTCATTGAGATATGACTTTCATAAGTGATACAACAGGTAGCTGATGGGGTAAACGGTATCAGTGTAATGCTTGCTTAAACTTGGAGGTAAATATCATGATTTAGTTCACGTTTATAGGAATGAATGAACTATTTTCATGTTGTGGACCAAGTTTAAGTAGAGTCGGGTAACGGTTGTGACTCTTGGATGAAGCTATTTTCTCGTTTTCGGATATATCATCTAGGAGATATAGGGATTTGGACTACCTGTATCATTTCCCTGAGCATCAAGAGCATTACTCATGATCCTCAGATTCCCATTGGCTTGTCTCAGAGTGTAAGTGCTCTAGTATTGATTTGCTTACTTTTAATTAAAGATAATTAACTTGTTGTTTGTGCGTTGCATTTAGCTAGGCTTATGTGCCATTCCATGTGTGTCTGTGTTACTGTGTATTGAGCTTCTGCTCATCATTGTTGTTATTGTTCTTTTTCCAGGTCTGATATGATGATGATGATGGTATGTTGATGGTGATGATGATTGAATGACGATGGTGATGATCGTTGTTGTTGTTATTGATGATGATAATGTTGATGATAAGATGATGAGGATGATTACTCGGGTTTCGGGTGATTCCGGAGACTTGAGAGGAGAAGTGAGTTAGGATCTGTGGATGTCATTTGTATTTGTTTTTGTTTTTGTTTTGTTTTATAGAGACTGGATTTAATTATAAATTTGTATTTCCATAAATGGCCTTTTCGTGGCTATATGTTTATAAATGATAATCTACCCCAAAGAGTAGATTGTCAAATGTTTTATTAAATTTTTTTTTCTTAGAAAGTTGGTTTGCTTAGTTGGGAGTAGATTTTTTATTTTAAAAAAATTGTTTTATAAAATAGATTTTCCGCTGTTAAATCCAGTTATTTGAAAATATAAGTAAACGATTTCATAACCTAAAATTGAGTAGCAATGTTTAACATAAATAATTTTTTTTTTAAAGAAAGCTTAGATGTGTAATACTTTAGAGTATTATATGTGGTGGTAGTCTTAATTAATTTAATGTTTGATTAAATTTTTAGGGCATTACAATAAATTTCCCAATACTCATGTTCACCATGAAGTAACCATAGGGTCTGGTCATGTTGCCTTAATAATTAATTCAAATTATGTTGATGTCAAAGGTAAGAAAAATTTCATTTACAAAATCTTTGGAGGAATTCCAAAGAGTGTGGCCAAGGGGTTAAGAGCTATTGGAATCAGGTTCCCATCTTGAACAGTTTAAAACTTGTTATGGAGAGGCTTAAGTAATGAAGTTTGAGGCTGACCAAGTAGGGCAAAATAGACTCTCCCAATAATAGAGCAACTATTGAGATTTTAGAGAATCAACTCTCATCTCTTTACTCGTCTTCAGCAGAAGAGATATCTTGTTGTAGGATAACATTTAAGCTTAAATAGACATTTATGGGTTAACGAGGAAGTATATTGTCATCAAAGATCAGGGGTTAATTGGTTGAAGTATAGAGATAGGAATACTTCCTTCTTCCATCAATCTACATTAAGTAGGAGACATCGGAATAAAATTAAAAAAATTGAAGCTAGTTTTGGCAGATTGGTAGATTTAAAAGTGGAAATTGGGAAACGGTTTTCCTCTCATTCTGCTTAGCTCTTTAAATCTAACGAAAGGAGGGAATAGGGTTCTTTTTTGGAGTGGGTCGACTGTGTAGTCATAGAAGATATAAATAGATGCTTGTGTGAGGCCATCTCGGATGTAGCAATTAAGGATGTAGTGTTCTGAGTAAGGTCTCTCAAAGCTCTTAGCTTAAATGGATTCCCTGGTATCTTTAATCAAACCTATAGATTACGATGGGACCATTTGTGATAGCCATGGTACATAATTTTTTCCATACGGGTGTTTTCTCCTTTCTCTAAATCACACTGATCTAATCTTGATTCCCAAAGTCCCTAACCCTATATCTTTGAGTCAGTTTATGCTTATTAGTCTATGTAATAATCTCTACAAAATTATCACCAAAGTTCTAGTCAATCATTTGAAAGTGTTTTTGAATGAGTTCATATATGAAAACCAAAGTGCTTTTGGTTAGGACGTTTAATTTAGGATAATATTGTGGTTGCACAAGAATGCTTTCATCATGTAAAAAACAAAACGAGGGGCAAGTTAAGTCATTGCCATTAAAATTGATATGAGTAAGGCTTATGGTAGAAAGGAGTGGGATTTCTTAAGAGCTATTATGCCGAAAATGCAATTTGTTGTTAAAATGGGTTGAGTAAGTGATGGCATGTGTTTATAGTGTCAGTTTTAGTTTGGTCATCAATGGTAAGGGTGTTGGTGAATTTATGCCTAGTCAGGGGATTGAGGAAGGTGACCCCCTTTTACCTTTCTTATTTATCTTAGTTTCAAATGTGTTATTGAAAGGCCTTGTCAAAGCTGCTGATGTTGGAAGGATCAAGGGATTGAAATTGAACTTAGATTGCCCTAGCCTTACTCATCTACTATTTGTAGATGATTTCCTATTTTTCGTTGAAGCAACAATAAGAAATTTAATGAAATTGAAGAAAATCTTGGTAAAGTATTGTGTACTTTAAGTTGGGAGATCAATTTCAACAAGTCAACTATTTTCTTTAGCAACAGCACTTCAGAGGATAAATGTCAAGAGATTTGTGGGTCCTTGGTATGATGCATACGGATAATCTAGGCACTTACCTGGGTCTACCTACTATCTGGGAACTCTTAAAATCTTAAGTCCTTTCCTTAAGGATGAGATGTCAAGGAAGCTATAAGGTTAGAAATGTGGTTTACTGAATGAGGCAGGTAGGGAGGTGTTAATCAAGGTTGTGGCATGTGCGGTACCTACTTAATCCATAGGCATTTTTAAATTTCCAATCACTTGGTGTAATCAAGTGAATGCCATGTTAGCTAGATTTTGGTGGGAATAGAAAAAAGATGAGTAGAGGTTACGTTGGATGAGTCGGGAGAAGCTTACTCTTGCTAAAGATCTAGGAGGCATGTGATTCATGGATTTACACCTCTTTAACCTTAGTTTACTTACTAAGGTGGCATGAAAGCTATTTTTCTAATCTCAATGCCCTGAGGGTTAAGCTGCTTAAAGGTTTGTACTTCCATAGAGGGGATTTTTGGAATGTTAAGAAGGGTGGAAGGGCTTCGTAGGCTTGGAGTAGCATCTTGGAGGGCAGAGATGTTCTATTTGAGGGTGCTATTTAGCAGGTTAGGAATGGTGAGAATGTTTTGGTTAGGAAGGATAGATAGTTGCTTCTGTACTAGTTTTGAATATTGCTAAGGGCCATTTTATTAACTTAAATATGAAGGTATATGAGTTAATAGATTAGGAATCCCAAGTATGGAAGTTAGATGGGATTAGACAGTGGATCTCAAAGGAGGAGAGGAAGTTAACCGAGGGCGTAACTTTGGTTGAGTGTTTTGGTAGAGATAAATTAATTTGGTCTTTTGATTATGGAGGTAAGTGTAGTGTTAAATCTGTTTACTATCTTTTGAGATATGGAAAAAAAAGAGAAGACAACCATTAATTTAAAGCTTCATCATTAGTTCATATCTCTAAGCTATTGTGGAAAAAAATCTACCATGTCGATACTTTACCTACGATCCATCATTTTCTTTTTCTAGAAGGCTCTCAAGAATGCTTTCCCTATTCTTAACAATATGTATCAAGGGCTTGTGGTAAGGAAACCTCTTTGTTTCTACTATGAAGACCCCAAATTTGTAGAACATATGCTTTGTGTTGTGATTGTTGCGAGGTGTGTGGTTTGCTATAGGGGTTTGAGGATTGAAAAGAGAAGATCCGATCTTTGTATGATTGGTGGTTAGGTCTTAGGTACTTTGTGTGTCGCTCGTTACAAGTTAGGTGTATGGAGATTACTTAGCTTATTTAGAAGGAATGATGTGATGTGCCTTATAACAATAGGTTGCCGAAGTTGTTTTCTGAGGGCGGAATAAGTAGAAGGAGAAAGCATGGATGGGTAGTGTGGATCTTCCTTAACTTATAGCAGCTATAGATTTGGTCTGTGATGAAGGCAAGGGGGTTATGGCAGATAAGAGGGGTACAAGCAAATCTGAATAGAGGAATGAGGATTGTTCAAAAGATTGTTAGAGTATAATGGCTTTATGTGGTTTCCAACAGGGCACGTCATCTTATGTAACACCAGTTGGCTAGTTTTCATGGAAAACGGGGTAACCCTTTGCACTTAAGGGATATTTTAGGGTTAATTCGGATGCATCATAGGTGGACTATTTGATGGATGCATGCCTTGCTATTGTGGGCCGTGATAGTATGGGTAGTGTCATCAAGGGCCATTCCTTTACATGCTTAGCTCAAAGCTCAAAGGATGTAGAGATTTTAGCTTTGAAACATGCTATTCTTTTTGCCTTAGATAGGGCTAGCCGAAAATGCTCTTTAAAACTGACTGTCTATTGTTAGTTCGGACTTTAAAGGAAGGAGTTGAGCTGTTTCATTGGCTTCACGACCATTCTTTGATGAGATTCGTGTTCTCTTTAACTCTGTTGATGATGTGTTTTTTTGTTTTTAAGTTTATTAAAAGAGATGCAAATTTAGTTGCAGATTGGGTGGCTTCTAATACTAGCAAGAGAATTTGTTCTTTGGATTGGTGGATTATCACCCCATTCTCTCTCTAGAAGTTACTCGCTTTAGATCTTTCGACTTTGGATGGGACTTACTTTTGTGATTATGATGTTTTGGACATTGGTTGATATTCCAATAAAATAAGTCCCTTGTTTGGCCAGAAAAGGAAAAACGAAAAAACTAAAAGGCATATTATCCCTATGTTGGAACTTGGAATAAATAGGAGGAACAGTGTTGTTAAATATAAATTGTCTAACAATTTATAAAATATCATAAGTTTTATCAGGCCATTGTAGGAAAATATTAATTATATAATATAAAAATAATGCTAATTTTGAACCTTAAATTAAATTTGGTTAAGTAATTGAACTTAGATAATTTATCTAATTGAACTATGTAAATATAGTATATGATCAAGTAACTTGCTATAATTGAATTAATAAATGCATTAAATTAAAATACCTCAATTACCCATCTTAACTTGGCAAATTACACAATTTACTTCCAATTATCAATATGAGCCTAATTCCTCAAATTTCAAATTTCCTAATTATCAAATTGAGCTAAAATAATATAAATTTCAATACCTATATTCCTAGTATTTCAAATTCAAATTCCTAACTTCAATTTTTAATTTTTAAATATCTAAATTTCTAAAGTTGAGCTAGTTACCAAATTCAACCAATTAAATTACTAAGCTAAATTATAATTCAATTTAGCTAAAGTCATGCTTCTAATTTCATTGGTCTAAATTTAAATCCTAAGCCCCTAAACTATTAATCCAACCCAATATCTTAAGCCTAAATCATAAGACAAAGAATAAGCCCATCTCATTAACTTCTAATCACATCTTAGTTTTATTCCACCTAAAACACCCAATCACCCTTCTTAAAATATCTTAAGGGCTACTTAAACTCACCCACACCTAAGTATTCCCCAATTAGCATCATCATGTGCCAGTTACTCTTCTTGTTCTATTCTAACCATATGGTCTCAATGTTACCCACTTAAAGAGATATTTCCTCCTCATCACATCACATAAGAGATACCTCACTAATTCTAGAGATTTCCATGTAACAAACACAATAAAATACCCACAAAAACTTCCCTCGAACCCATGCCATTTTTGCTGCAAATCAAGTAATTTCCTTTCCAAAATTTCTTCAACAATTCACCTTAAATCAATCCACATTAGGTAAAGTAATACCTATTCTTGTCTACCCTTTCAATTTCCTATTTAAAATACCAAATCTAATCTCTTATTTCAAATGATTATTAGGTGAATTGAAGATTAATTTTATAGATTGATTTTGAAGTAGGTATAGAAGCTACATCAAATGCTGGGTAAGAGAAGTGAAGTTTTATCAATTGAGTTTAGCAATTCGAGTAAGTAATATTAGCATAATTGTTGCATTTGCTTCTCAATTGGTGAGAGGCATTGCCTTTAAGGCAAACAAAAGCCTTAGGTCATGGGTTCGATCCTTCAAGGCTGTAGCTAGTGTCAACTCTGCTTGGGGGTAACAATACCTTCTTGTGCGATATGAGAACTCGTTGCGATGATCCCCCGAAGTCGGTGCTTGTGGGGCTGCGGTCTTGGCATCATGTTGGCCACATGAGCTATGGTGAACTGTAGGGCGTGATATCATGACTTCATGAAAATAAGTTTTTTTATATAAATACCTTGATACATATATATATTGGTGTTGGGCACTTCTCACACACCTTGGGTGGCATGCTTGTACCACTCTTATACTACCAGAATCATCTCTATGCACGACTTCACTCGAGATAATGACACAAATAGATCATCAGGGCACCGTCTTAGTAGCAATGGTACTCCCAGTCTACTAGACCCAGCCAAAGATAAGCAACAAATCAATTTAAGAGTCATATAATCATTAGATTCATTTGTAGATTCTAAACCTACAATCAAAAGTAGCAGAAAAGGTAAGGTCGTACTTGAATCAACTTTAAGAACAAAAATCCTAATTTCACCAAAACTCGTGATCACATAAGCAAATTCTTATTCTCAATACGTTTTCACAAAATAAACATAAAACAATTTTCATTTAAAACCCAATCTCAAAAGAATTATCAAACCCTAGAATCATACACACTTTTCTCCTTAAGATTGTAGAATCATAAAATCCCCAAACACCAAGAATTAGGGTTTTTCTTCAAATCTCTCCAAGAACTTGATTCCCTTTAATATAAATAAAGAATTTAGAAAGGATTTCACTTTTAAATCACCAAAAGGATTTTAAAGAATCAATCTTACTTGTTTTTTAGATTTTTCTTCATCTTTGATTGTAGAACACGAAATCTCCAATAAGGACTCGGGATTATCTCCAAAACTCCTTTAAGATTAGCTCCTTAGATCTTGAATCTTGGTTCTCCTTAAAGCAAGATCATTTTTGATAGACTTCTTAGGATCTCTAAAAGATTGAGAGAGAGGTTTTTCAGAGTTCTAAGCTTAGGAAAGATTTAGAGAAAGAGGAATGAGATGAGAGTTATAAAGAAAACATGGATAACCTTTCAATTTTTGTGTAGGAAAGGCTGGTGGCCTAAACACTCGAAGACGATTCAATGACCATGAAGGCTGGTCCAACGCCACAACGTAGCCATGAAGGCTGACGGCTTTCCCAAGCAGTTTTGAGCTGTCTTCTTGTTTTCAATCACGTGTCTGCCATTTCATATTATATATACATATATATTAGGAAGTACCATAAAATCATTTTATTTTTCAATAAATGACACTTTTATCCTTCATTATAAATTATTTATCTTTATATTACATTACATTTATAAACGTGTGAGTGTGCACGTGTGTTTGATCAATTTCAATTAGGAAAATATGATTAAAATTGATATGATGTAAATAGGAATTAAAAAAATGCTGATTGGATTTATAGACATATGTAGATATATATGATTAATTAATAAATATTTGGTTCAACACACACACACATATATATTATATATATGTTAATCATGTTAAATAGATGCATAATTGTAGATTATTTGATGTATTATTAAGCTGGAAATTTATAAATTTAATTGGATGATTAAATCTGGAAAATTTTGAATCAGGACTGAAGCAGAACTTGGAAGACCTGAATGGGACAGATTTTGAGCCGAATTAGATGATCAAGTGTGTCAAACAGCTTAATAACTGAGTGAATTGTTGTTGTGTGTCGTGAACCGACTTAAATTAATGTTGAACAACCACACGATTTGATGAAAACACGTTGGACTACACTGATTCAGGGTTAATTCAAAAAAAAGTCCACTTTAATGGAAATAAGACGAACTTGGGTTGAACCAGCCTAGGATAAGGTACACTTAATAAAAATAAAGTTTGAATAATAATTTCAATGTGTGAAATGGCCTAACGTAGCTTGAATCGGTATGTTTGGTGTTGAATTAAATCTGAACTAGTCTAGAATTTTTTAAATGTTTTAATTAAAATGGACTTAATTGTGTACTGGTCCAATCTCGAGTGAACCGAACCACTATTTCCTTGAACGGAGCTTGGTAGGTAATTTTAGTAAAATATAAATTTATTTAGCTAAATTACAAATACTAATATTAAAATGTTGAAATTGCTAAACTATAACTATAAATGTCACTTAAAATAGATTTTGGGCTAAATTCATAAAATTGGACTTAAACTAATAAAGTTAGGTCCATTAGCTATCGTTGGGACTAAATAAAATAAATGGAATTATATTAGGCTTCTAAAATTAAAACAAGATTAGGTCTAATTCGACTAAATGAGTTGAAAATGAGCTTTATTAGTTAAAATGGACTTAATGATAAACTTTAGTTCTATTAACATTTTCTTAGCTATTTTGGCTTATTTAAACTTAAATGGACCTATTCTTTCTCCTAATGGGCTTCCTTAGTGATTCTAGGCTGTAAGACTTAAAATCAAGCCAATTACCAAATGGGCTTAAATTTCAAATTATGGGCTCAATACCCATTGCTTATTCCAATTGGGTTCAAATCCAAAATACTTAAGTCCATTAATCATTTCTAGGTATTGAATTATCTATTAGGTTCGGATCTAATTTCTTGGCCCAAAAGCCCTATAAGACAATTAATGGGCTAATTAGGAAATACAAGGCCCAATAGCCTAACTAAAGACATAATTCAATTCAATTGTGCTTATATTGTAGTTGCACATGTATTAATATAAACATAACTGGTGTTGCATGAGATTGGTTACTCGTTTACTATTTGATGATTGTTTTAGTTGACAACTTATTAAAATAAAAAATGATCACGCATTGCTTATAATAATTGCGTTGTTGTTTTTTATGAGTGTTTGTTAGTTGATATGGTCACTAAATAATATGGTATAAATCTTATTCGACCTTTAAGTAAAATGGACATGAATTATACGACAATAAAACTTACATTAGCATGGTATTTACGTCACGTACTAGTATCGATGTTTTGTGGTAATGCTTTGTTATGTCTAATGAATTTGGTAAAGGTTACCATTAAACTATTAGCTCCACATGAATCAAGTAGGCACCAAAGGATGTCACCTGAGTTGGAATTAGCCTTGAGATAGTTACTTAGTGGAGTTTCTGAGATTCTAAGGTGAAGTTGAGATTTTGATACTTATATATATAATAGTAAATAAGTTTGGAAAGCTTTTCTTTCCTTAGTTCTCAGTCTTTCCTGGGCGTGAATTACTAGAGTTGGTTCTTCAAACCCCCAAGAAGGGTGCAAATCTCCATTGGTTTGGATTCTATTCATTCAAACTATGCATTTCATATGGTTGACTCTTGCATTGTATATGTTTGATGAATCAACTTACTTGAACTTGTTTGGATTGTGTTAAGATCAGGTTATTCACTAAGCTAAGTTGTGCGCATACTCCTATAGATTGTTTGATTTGAGGAATCAAAAGAACTGTTTGAAAATCAAAGATAGAAGCTAGAAAAAGGAATATGAAGATCAAATATGGGATTAGAGAGAGTTTTGGATCTTATGTAAAGAAGTTTTTAGATTAGTAGTTGAAAAAAATTTTGATGTAATAGTTAGGAACTTAATGTAAGTTCTATGAGATGTAATTCTTGTTTATATTTATATATATGCAATTTTTCTTATTCTAAATAACCTTTACTCTTGAAAGTTTAGGTATCTAATTGTTTATATTGTCAAAGTTAAAGTACCAAAAGGGATTCTTCCCTCAAAGATATAAATGGTTAGTTGTTACATTGTATTTAAATACGCGCATATGATCAAATCGTATGTGCTTGTGTTGCTGTCGTACGGGATTTCGACTCACTTTTATCCTTTTTAGGTTTTGATTGATTTGATGATAATTTCTATTATTATATGGGATATGGTATGGATTATAAAGAGTTGCTTGATGAGCTTAACGAGTTGGATTGTCGAGTTAGTTTTGTTTTTATCTAGAGCTTTTGTTATAATTTTCCGACTTGTATTTCTATTATGGGCCTTTTTGTGAGCCTAAGGGTTGTATTGGTTTTTCAGTTACTGTTTCTAATATTTTTCCTTAAGTATCATTTTGAGATATTTTTTTGACATACTTGATATTCACAAGGTTTTGAAACCTATATATATATATATATATATATATGAAATATCCCTAATTTTTCCTATGGCGTAATTAAGATAATAATTAATATGTAAACATAGGTAAATTTAAACCATTAATTTTTAGAGAGATAGTTATATGAAATTATAAGGTATGAATAATTAATAAATATCAATTTACATTAATAATAATAAATTTAATTAATAAATATCAGCTTACATAATTATATGTGGCTAAATATTTTAAATTTTAATTATAACAATTGCATGTAATTGAATAGAATTATAAGTTAAGTTAATTAAATAAGAAGCTAAAGTGTATATGCAAGTTAAGGGTGCTTTAGTAATTAAATTGACTCATTAATTGACTTTACTAGTACATAAGCCTTGATTTTTGTCTCCTCTCTCATTTTTTCTTCAACAAGTTTCCTAAACCTTTCTACTCTCTTTATCTTCTTCTACAAATTGTTTCTCTCTTTAACTTGTTGAATAAGTTAAACACTCTCAAACTTGTTCTACAAGATACTTTGTCTTAGTCTTCTTCTACAAGTTACCCTTTCTCCCTCTAAAAACCCAAATGTAATACCTACTTCTCTCTCTAGAATTCCACATTTAATCTGACAACAAAATTTAGAAAAATAAATTGAAGAATAAGAGGAGCTTGGGAAAGAGTAGAAGCTTCCACAACTTGCATGCAAGAGTAAAAGTAATAGTAGATTATATTTTTGTTTGTTTTTCTATCCTTTTTGCAAGTAAATTCAAATTTCATTGCTAAGTATGGGTATAGATTTGATGTTTGATGAAGATTATGTGTTGCTTGAGTGTTTAGGTATTAGATTTATGTTTTAATTTAATTTTGATGATTAGGTTGTATATGTATACATGAATATGTGTTGGATCAATGCATGCATGCATGAAGATGATTTTGATATAAGTTGATGGATGAATTAATGTTGAATATGCAAGAATATGTATAATATAGAGTGTTGGATTTACATGTATAAATACATGATTTTTAATTTGATTTGTTAATTACATGCAATGATTGTGTTAATTTGGCTAATTAAATTATAGAACTGGATGAAATAATAATGTGATGAAAATATATAATTAGTATGTATAATTGATGTTGGTTTAATATTGAAATTTATAATTATATGTATATATCATGTATATATTAAATGATGTAAAAGAATATAGACGTATTTGCGATATAGAATAGTGTTTGATTCTTAGTGATATGAGAGTTGAAATTGGTTTGTATTTGAATTTAAGTTTACGGAAATTTTCTGAAAAATGTTTTGAATGTTCAGGAAGATTTTCAAACCTCAGCCTCATATTCAAAGTGTTTTTTTTAATGAAAATTTAAGCTAGATTTTTAATTCGAGTCAAATCCAACCTAAAATGTGTGTGTGTGTTTCTTTTTTTTTAAATTTTTTTATTACTCTTGAAAGTTTATAACTCTAGGTTAACATGAAATTAATATTATACACATAAAATTTTAGATTTAGCCTATAAATAATTGAATCAAAGTTGGTTTGAACTTGTAGAAAATTGGTTTGATCTTGCTAAGTGAATCTTAATTGTAAAAACTTAGTTGTGACCTTAAATTTTAGGATTATTTAAAAATAATTATAAATGAATATAATAATATAAAAAAGTTAATTTGCTGAATACTAAGTAAAGGAAAAAAAATAAATAGAAAAGAACTTAAATCGGTTAAATACAATTGGTTCAATAAAGAATGTAATAAACCGGTTTTCACTTATCCTTTGGAATCGGTTTGTGAAATAAAACTTAATTGTTAATTGGACTTGTAATGATTTGAATTTAATTTTATATAATTATATCCTAAATAAGTAATCAATCAAGTGGATTTATAAACTATTGGCTCTTCAGTGGATAAGTATGTTCTATGTCAATTTTCAAGTACGTAGTGACTTGCTTATTGCTTATTAAGATAGGTATCCTAGAATGAACTAATAATTAAAGATGGTCTAATTAATTACTTGAATGTACTTATCGTCATTTAATCTAGTCTAGGGAGTGACGACCTTGCATGGCGGTACTTGTATGATAGTTAGGGACTCAGGCTACTAATGGTGGCTTAGTAGGTAGCCGATAGGGCAAACAATATTAGGGTAACATCTATTTAAATAAAAAAGAAGTAATATAGTATAGTTTACGTTTATGAGATTGATTGAATTGTATTATATTATGGACTATGATAGGTAGAGATGAGTAGTGATTATGACCTTTAGATAAGGCTACTTATGTGGAATTTTTGCTAGGGGATAGAGTTCCCAAGTTGCTTGTATCAACCCCTTGAGCAATTTCTACTACTTAAGACCCTTAGATCCCCATACCATATTACTAGAGTATGAGTGCTCCATTGTTGTTTTGCTGTACTTAAACTAAAGATCTAAATTATTGGTTTTTGCATTTGCATTATAACAAGTGCATGTGATCATATTGTGTATGCTTATATTGTTGTTGTATTGAGCTTTGGATTATTCATTTCCTTTTCAAATTATGGAGATGATTTTTTTTGGATGCTATGAGCTCATGGACTATGAGTTGCTGATTGGCGAGAGACTAGGCATTTAGATACGTTGAATATAGTATTAAGAGTATAGTATCTGTATGGTGAGGTTTCTTATGCATTAATGTGAAATTATTTTTGATGATTTAGTTATATAATTTTGTTAGACATTGTTATTTATGAAACTTAATAAGGTTTTTTTTTTATTGTGAAATAAAATTGGTTAGAAACATACTTAATTAATGGCAGTCTTTGTGTATAACACGTAAGTGTTATATGTGACGGAATTGTTGATACTCTAGATCTTATTTGGAACGTGATAATATATATTTGAGTTACTCATGAGAGTAGCATTTTGAGAAATCTTTGGTAAAGTTTATTTTTCTGCTGCTAGATCAAATAATTTTAAAACTTAATTAAATAATATCATAAGCTAAAACCGGTTAGTAATGATTATGGTAAATGAGTGGTTTATGGTAGCCTTTGTGCATCATGCGAAGTGTTATATATAGCAAAACTGAATACATCTTGATCTTATTAAGGACGTGACATAAATATGTCACTACAAGTCGAAATAGCACTAACATAAAATACTTTCTTTGTTTTTTAACGGGTATAATCTATTGAACATATATGTAATTTTTCTTTCTTTTTTTTTTTTTCATTTCCATAATTTAATTGGTTTTCCCATTCCTTGTAAAATTAGGATATCCTATTGATTTCATCGGAAAAATGGATACCTTTATGAATCCCTTTTTAAGTCCTTTGCTCTTTTGTCCTCCCTACTCAGACCGATCTGCCAACTTAGCTTTTTCTTGTGTTTGAAGTAATTTGTGTACGATATTTGGATTATTTTAGTTTTGTTATTGCTTATTTTGCAAATACAGAGTTAATAGCCATAGTGCATTTATTTTGACTAATAAATGGATTGTGTGATAAATTAAAATTTCTCATGCAAAAAATTATTTAGATATCTAGGCACACTTACTTATTGCTAGACCTAATTATGATAAGTAAGTTACACAAAATGTGAGGAAACATAAAACACAGTAACCTCTTTTGTAGGGTATTTAAAGGGTTTCTTTGGAGCTCATTTAAAGTTATGATGCACCCGGAACAAACATAAGAACTAGAATAGGTACTCTTACTAATAAGAATTAGTTTAGAATTTCCTTAGCAATAGTAAGTGGTTAAAAATTCATGTTACCCTTAATTTTAATATCTAATTAAGCTCTCCGCATTTGTCTAGTTAATTACTTGAATTTATTTCGAATATTGTATAACATTGAAAAGTTGTATGTTTGTTAAAAAAGAATAAAAATATAAGTAAATATATGAGTAAATTACACCAAAAGGTAAAATATCAACGTTTTAAGTGATTAAAAGATCAAAAGGAATTAATGTTTTACAAAGTGAAATAAATGAGATATTAACATTTCACATAATGGTGCAAACGAGCCAAGCCGAACTTTTAGAGGATTGAGCTCTACTCATTAAAAAATTTATTAAGCTCAAATTGAGTCGAGCTTGAACTAAGCCTAAATATCAAAGATTGCGCTTGAGCTTGAGCTTAGTAAGAAAAATGGGCTCAAGTTGTAATGGTAGCATGTGCAGCTTTGACTTCTAAGTAGAGGCATGAATCATTTTATAGTGCTGGATGGGGAAAAGGAAGTAAGATGTAAACAATGTGAGACTTGTGTCAAGTAATGTGATACTTACATAAGAAATACAAGTTGCACATGGAAAGCTCAAGGAAGTTTCATGCATGCACATGCTATATATGTGTAGTAACTTGTGCCATCTTTTTCTCAATTTCAAATTTTAAATTTCAAATGGAAAATTCCATTTGATAAATGTGCACCGCATGTTTTTTGACGATAATAATTATGTTTTTATTACAGTTAAGTCTATTTAATATTATAATATATTATTTATATTAAAAATCGTATATTATATATTTATAATAATTATTTAACATAAGATATTCTATCTGAATTAAACGAGCTTGTAAAGAAGTTCAAGCTCGACTCATTTACTTTACATGCTTAAGTCGAGACGAGCTTCAAACTAGTTGAGTTTAAGTGGCTCTGCTCATTTGCAACTCTAATTTCACAAAGTTCATTTGAGTTATTAATATTTGAATTAACTTTCAATTATCTTTTCTTAGTTTTCCCTAGTGGTCAACAATGGATATGTTACTTGACTCCTTTTGCAAAACGATGTTTTTTTTAACCTTTCGAAATGTTGATATTTTAAATTAATTTATTCCCAAATATTGATTCCTCTTTTTAACTACGAAATGTTGATACCTTAAATGAACTTACTTTTAAACATTATTACATATTCATGTAATTTACTCATAGAATGTACACCTTTTTTAATATTAAATACCTATCAAATCCCTATAAAATTGAATTTACCTACACTTTACTTTATTCAATTTTTACAAAATTACCAATGAAAAATTTATTTTTCAATATATTTATAAATAAATACTTTTCAAAACTTATTTTAAAAGTGTGTATATATATAAGTTTTTTTTTTTGCATCTCAAATCTCATACCTTAATCATAATCTCCAATATAATCATGAAATGGAAACATACAAGAAATTAAATTGATTAGATAATTTAACAAATGTCATACTTTAAATAGATATAGATTGGAATTAGAATAGATACATAATAGATAAAAACAGAATTCAAATGAAAATATATATGTATAATAATCCAAACAAGCTATATCAGGATATGAAAATAAATACTTATATACAGATAAAACTTTTTTACTTAAGAGTTATTTTAATGTCCTAATCTTGGAAGTTGAAGTCCAAAATGAATATATTAATGTTTAATTGAATGTATAAGTTTAGATGATATTGAGGAAAAATTTACAATCACTTACATTAGAAACAATATGAACATCTTATTAATAGTTTATTTTTTATTTAAAATTTATTTTAATCCCTTTTATTGATAAAGTTTAGCACATAGAGAAAATAAAGCCAATAGATCAATACTAAATGACTTTTATTGAATAAATCAGAAATAAAATATCGGGAATCAGCTCCATATAAACAACACATAAACATACATAATAGTAACACTCAACAAAGCTTCACGGGTTATTGACTTATAATTTGATTGTTTTATTTGACATTTTGAGATAAATGAAACCCGACACACACTATTCTAGAAATGCTTCAATGATGGACACCAAGGCAGGAATTTGATTATATTATAGCGTGAAAAGCCTCCATCTTTTAGTATTTTCTTCCATTCAACTTCAGTTCTCTCTCTTCCACTTGCAGTTTGAGTAGCCATTACCATATCGAAAGCCACCCCAATTTCATCAAACATATCATCACCATCTGGCTTCAACACTATTTCAACAATAATTACCCTACCATTGTTTTTTGTTATTGCCTTTCTGCAATTTCTCAAGATTTTTACACAATCTTCATCGCTCCAACTATGCATTATTTACTGCATCACAAATAAAACATATATAAAATCAATAATCATTCATTGTTACTCCATCTTCTTGTGAAATATTTCTGTTTGGTTCACAAGGAGGGTGGTGTATCATATATTAAAGCATTTTTTAATATGTCTTGACACTCTTAATTAGTGAGAAAGTGACATGTATCCAGTTACCAATAAAATATTTTAAAATTAGACAAACAAAATATTATCCAATCACATAATTAAGAAAACATTGATTCCTACCAACTTTAATGTATATGTTCATTCACTTGTTTAATTGTATGATTTTCTAGGTTTATTTATTTATTAATATTATTACTTAATATGTATCACTTCCCATTTGCATAACTCACTAAAAGAAAGTTAGCTTTTGTTAGGTGAGGTAGTATTGATTACTAAAAGCTTTAATAAGGTATTAAATTTATTATTTTAATGTTTAGATAATTAATTGTACATTTAGGAAAATTCAAGTGCCAAAGTGATATTATCTTATAATATTATGTTCTTAAAGTTTAAATCGTGGATATTTATATGAAACATGTCTGTTGGTGTAGAGATATATAGATTTATTTATTTTATGTGTATATACAGTTAAGGTCCAGCTGTATTTTATTTTGTTATTTTTTTAGTTTCATATAAATAGTGCGGTAGTGTATTCTTTTTCAATAACACAGAAATATCTTTCTTTCTCTCTCAACTTGTAACTGTTTTGCTCTGTATCGAACATTCTTGAATTCATGGAAGTTGTATGAAGCTTCTTTCATTTCACATGGTATCAGAGCTTTTCATTGGTAAGATCCATCTTTGTTCTCTGTTTTGATTATCGGTTATTGCTGATACTACTCATAATACATAAGTTCAACCAATAAGTACAAATTCGTATTTTCTATCTGGATCTGATAACCCTAATATGTCGATAGGGAACATATTATTCAATGGATCAAACTTCTTGATGCAGAGTAGGTCGATTAAGATTGGATTAGCTGCAAAATTGAAATTAGGTTTTATAGATGGTAGCGTTCGATAGCCAAACCCTAATTTTGCTGATCATGCTCGATGGATTCAATGTGATAGTATGGTTAGATTTTGGTTATTGAATTCTATGATACCTGTTTGCTCAGAATTATCTCTATACTCAATCTTCTTTGGAATTATGGGAGGAAGTGTCAGAACAATATGGACATAGGAATGGTCCTCAGGTTTTTCAGTTACAAAGTGAATTAAGTAATGTTCGTCAATTGAATCATTCTGTTGGAACTTATTACAATAGATTGAAGCGTCTTTGGGATGAGTTGCAAGCTTTACATGCTTATTCATCTTGTGAATGTGGACATATAGAATATTGCACTTGTCGAATGAAAGAGCGTATACAAGAATATGAAATGGAAACCAAGCTGATTTAGTTTCTTATGGGTTCAAATGAAGGTTATGAATCTGTAAGGAATCAAATTCTCTCCATGGATCCTTTACCTACAGTAAACAAGGCATATATACATAGTGCAACAGGTAGAGAAACAAAGGCAGTTGACTATTCATCCTATGTCTGATGTTGACATTTCTGCTTTTATGTTAAATAGAACAGATGTGAACAAAGTTGGTTTTGATAGAAAGAAGTCCAGAGGAATTTCTAAGGGGTTTTGTAAACATTGTAAAGTTGAAGGGCATACTATAGAAATTGTTTTCAGTTGATAGGGTATCCCGACTGGTATAAAGGTTGGAAAACTGTTAAGAATCAAACTCGATCTGCTGCTCATTATGTTTCTGAGAAACCAGCTGTAGTTACTCCATTTGACGTGTCTTTTGATGTTGGGAATAATATGTATGGAGAATCACATGTAAGTTTGGTTGATAGCATTTTTCAGGAGGTGCTTAAGCGTTTTGAGCATAAGCATGTGCCAGAGACTCCTTCAAATCTTGGTTTTGTGGGTAGCATTGCTTCTTCTTTATGTTTTCATACTTTAAATAACAGATCGTGTTGTTAGGTTGTGGACACAGGTGCTACGGATCACATGACTCCCTTCCAAAGTTTACTTTCGGACATCCACACTTTGCCTCATCCTATAACCATTCAATTACCTGATGGGAGTTTAAAAACTGTCCAATTAGCTGGAACAGTTCACTTAAGCTCTTCTTTTCATTTACAAAATGTGCTTTATGTGCAGATTTTAGACATAATCTATTATCTGTTCATAAAGCATTATCTGATAATCATTTTGTTATGGTTCCTGATTCTTCTTCTTTGATTTTCCAGGACCAAGTAACTAATACACATATAGCCAAAGCTAAAGCATCAAATGGGCTTTATATACTTGAATATGATATTAGTGGGAATTTTAGTTCTTCCGAGTCTACTGTAATTTCCTCTTTTTCTTCTTCCGCTGTGAGTCATTCAAAGAATTTGTCCTTGTTGAAATTGTTACATCTGCGTTTAGGTCATAGTTCAATATTTGATGAGACATTTAGATCAATGTAAGTCTCTTGACTTGACTGATTTTGATTGTACTACTTGTTATGAATCTAAATTTCATAGATTGCCTTTTGCAAGAAGTACTAGTCGTGCTTTGCATCCTTTCTATCTTCTACATGTTGATGTGTGGGGTCCTTTTTCTGTCACTTCAATTTGTGGAGCTTGTTATTTTCTTACCATTTTAGATGATCATACTTGTTGTACTTGGACTTTTTTGCTTCAAAACAAGTCTCAAGTTCCTTCATGTCTACATAATTTCTTTAGTATACTCAATTCTCGGCTAAACCATGTGTGATACGGTCTGACAATGGGTCAGAATTTATGTCCTCAACTTGTCAATCTTTGTTTAAAGATTTAGGCATCATACACCAACGTTCCATGATATATACACCTCAAGAAAATGGGCGTGTGGAACGTAAACATAGACATCTTCTTGAAACAGCCCGTTCTTTGAGAATTCAAGCAAAACTTCCTAAATATTTTTGGGGAGAATGTGCTTACTGCTACATACCTCATCAACCTAATGCCTTTATCCACTTTGAATTGGAAAACTCCTTTTGAATGTTATATCACAAATCTCCTACATATGATCACTTGAGAGTCATGGGTTGCTTATGTTTTGTTCGAGCAACTTCACCTACACTTGATAAGTTTGATCCTAAAGGGCTTAAATGTGTTTTCTTAGGATATGTTCATGGTCAGAAAGGTTATAAGGTGTATGACATGAATTCAAAGAAAATTCTTGTAAGCCGAGATATTGTGTTCCTTGAAACTTTTTCCTTTTGACAAGTTTTCCATGGATGCTTCACTTCCTTTAGACATTCTATTCATGTTCCTATTTTATCACATCCACCTGTTCAGTTTTCTCTGAGGATCAGCATATTTCCAGATCTGTTTCATTAGATGATTCCGTTACTGATGCTGCTTAGAATGATTCCTCAAACACTTTTCCTTCATGTCCAAATCAATCCATTTCCTTGCATCGTTCTTCTAGAGAGCGTAAATTCCCACTTGGTTGAAAGATTATGTATGTAAAGCTTCATCATGCTCTAGTTCCTCTTCCTTCCTCTTCTTTAGTACATCAAAATTCTGTTCCTTATCCACTTTATTCACTTTCTGATTTTCCTCAGTCTTCATCTGATTTCATTGCTTCCTTAGCACATGTTCTTACAACACAAGAACCTTTATGTTATTCACAAGCATGTAAATCTAAGGAATGGGTTATTGCTATGGATAAAGAATTAGAGGCTCTTGAACTTAATGATACTTGGGATTTGGTTGATTTACCTCAAGATAAAAAACCTATAGGCTGTAAATGGGTTTATAAAGTTAAATATAAACCTGATGGAAGTGTTGATCGTTTCAAAGCAAGACTTGTTGCTAAGGAATATACGCAAGTGGAAGGTGTAGATTACCATGATACTTTTTCACGTTGCTAAATTGGCTACTGTGCATATTTTATTTGCTGTGGTTGCATCATATAAGTGGCCTCTTCATCAAATTGACATCAACAACGCCTTTTTACATGGCTTCCTTGATGAGGAAATTTACATGCTTCCTCCTCTTGGTTATATTAAAGCTTCTCCAGAGAAGTATGTCGATTGAAACGTTCTTTATATGGGTTGAAACAGGCCTCTAGACAATGGAATATTGAAATATCTCAATTTCTTATTCGGCGGGGTTTTGTTCAATCAAGTAGTGATCATTCACTATTTACTTGTTCTTCTTCTGATGTTTTCCTAGTTGTATTGCTTTATGTGGATGATATGCTGATTTATGGTAATAATGATGATTCCATCGCTGCTTTAAAGTCTGCTTTACATGATGCTTTTACCATCAAAGATCTTGGACCTGCTCGGTTTTTTCTTGGATTGGAATTATGTAGATTAGACATGGGAATTTTGGTCAGTCAACGCAAATTTATTTTGGATATTCTCCAAGATACAGGCTTGACATGTTGCAAACCTAGTTTCTTTACCTTTGCCTTTGGTTTGCCATTACTTAAGGATGGATCTTTGGCGCTTCTGATCCTGCTTTTTGGAGAATTATTGGTCGCCTATTATATCTCACTCTCTCTCGTCCTAATATTTCTTTTGTGGTTCACAAGCTAAGTCAGTTTTTATCCTGGCCTTGTGAGTCTCATTATCAAGCTGCTGTTCATCTTTTACGTTACCTCTAAGGGGACTGCAAATTTGGGATTGTTTTATCCTAGTTGTAATTCTTTGGATCTTCATGCCTTTTCTGATTCGGATTGGGGATCAGCATCCTTTGATAGAAAATCTGTTACTGGTTACTGTCTTATGTTGGGTCAAAGTTTGATTTCTTGGAAATCAAAGAAGCAAACGATAGTTAGCACTAGTACAACTGAAGCAGAGTATAGAAGCATGTCCATTATAGCTAAGGAACTTCTTTGGACTTCCTATATTTTGCGTGACTTGCGTGTTCCTGTTTCTTTGCCAATTCCACTATATTGTGATAATAAATCTGCATTGCTCATTGCTTACAATCCATGTTTACATGGCCAAACCAAACATTTGGATATTGATGCTCATTTCATTCGGCAGCATGTTAGTACTGGTTTTATATAGCCTTTACATGTTTCTTCTTCAGCACAATTGGCTGATGTTCTCACTAAACTCACTTCCGTTGAGCAACTTCAGTCCACATGTCTCAAGTTGGGTCTTCAATCAGCTCCCACTTGAGGGGGGATGTAGAGATATATAGATTTATTTATTTTATGTGTATATACAGTTAAGGTCCAGCTGTATTTTATTTTTTATTTTTGTATTTCATATAAATAGTACGGAAGTGTATTCTTTTCAATAACACAAAATATCTTTCTTTCTCTCTCAGACTTGTAACTGTTTTGCTCTGTATCGAACATTCTTGAATTCATGGAATTGTATGAAGCTTCTTTCATTTCACAATTGGAAGGCACCACATAGAAGGTGTGGTCATTTATATAATGTTTTATAATTAAAAAAATTTATGCCACGTCAATATTTGGATATTACACCCATGTACTTGAGATAAAAGATAAATTCATTTGTATGAAACATGCAAATTATAATTAAGGTTATCGAGGTAGTGTTTGGATATAAGACAAAGACAATTAGATAGTACTCTATAAAGAATACTTATATGATGTTTAGTAAACATAGTGTTAGAGAAGGACTTATATTATCTATTATTTGGTATACATAAGTATAATACAAGATTTATATTTGACAATTACACTATTGTATTCTCTTATATTTATTTAAATAATTTTGTATATATAAATACAATTTAAGCGAGGTAAAAAGTTTTAAGTGTGAAAAAGACGATAATAAGGGAGTAATTTTTTTTTCCTTTCTTGTAATTGTGATTTATTCAGGGAATTGAGGTTTTGTACCATCATTCGTATGGAACGATCCCTTACCAAAAGCCAATAATGAAAACCATACAAAAGAGACTAGGACTTATATCAAATCTAGTCGAACAAACATTTCATTATCAAATGCCGCATGAGTGTCTGTGTGGCACTTGCTTGGAACCAAATTTGATCCCATAACCTAAAAATATAACAAAAATATTACAACTTTTTATGATTAATAGGATATTAACTTCAGTAGGTCAAAACTATGAATTTTTTTTTAATAACTAAGAATTTTTCAAACTAAGGTGCGATCATTGTTTCCTGAAATTTTGGTTTTCATTTCATATACTCAAATCGTTTCTATAAATGATTTATAGGAACTTGCGAGATTACGTATAATGATACAATGCAAAAATCTCTGAATTCAGAATTCTTAGGAGTACGAGCCGCATGATTTATATAAAGTTTGATACTCGACCAGAATAAATTTAGAGAAATAGAAGAAGTTCACATGCTTGCTTCCGCGTAAAACCATTGAAAACCTATTCAGCCATTATGCATTTATGATGCAAGTGAGGAAGGGAAATAAAAAGAATTTGAAAATCAGAACTAATCAATATGAGCAATGTGTCACTTACCTTGAGGAGAACAGCATCAGCAGTAGGAATGGCCTCAAACATATTTCCTGCAACATGGGTGATCTTGACATCATCATAAGTTGGTGCTGTGGCTATAACATGCGGCAGATCAAAGTTAATCCCTTTAATTGTGGATATGCCCTAACAATCTCAGCCATTGCACTTCCAGTTCCTCCTCCAACATCAACCAAAGACTCCAAACTTTCAAACCCCTCTTTAAACTACTCATGATTGCCTTAAGTATGGTCATACGTCATATTCATTGAACATGTTATTGAATTCACTATTTTTCGAAGCAAAGTCCCAAACATCACAGCCATGAGCCATGTTAAATGGTACCCCTCCATTTTTGACACATTTATCCAAGTAATGCCAGGGAGACGTCACAAACTCATGCTCCACCAGTTCACCATTGGAGCAAGACTTTGTTTGGAACCATGCAAAAGCCATTTGGAGGCAGAAGTAAGTCCATAGAGTGTCTCTCCACCTTCTGTTTTTTGATGTGCGGTGAAGATCTTTTTACGGATCAACAACCTCATGATGCGGCTAAGATAGTCAATGTGAGGTGAGGAAGTGGCATCAATATGAGAAGCAATTTGGTATAGGGTAAGATAGCCACCATTTGAGTGTATTATATCAGCTATATGGAGCTCAACCGCACACTTCCATACCATGGAGTCGATAAAAGCGAATATATGTTGCCATATTAGGGCTTGTCCTCTGAGCATCTCCACTGCTTCGAGGGACTCCATGATCTCTAATTGGTCGTAAGTATTGCAAGTTCGTGTGCTGTCTGACAAAGCACGAGATCGGGTTTCAGATTTATATAATACTGTCGGACAATTTCATCTGAATTGCCAAGGTCCACCGTCCATGCTATATGAAGATCATTATAATTTAGTTATCACGTGGGTTAACTGCCAACATTTTTAGTTTGGCAATGTGTCCAATGTCATCTACCGACCATTAAAAATTCCAGCGCAATATATAAACAATAAAACCACCAATCGTAACATGTTCTGCCCATCATATTTTAGTATGAATTAAGTGCCCATGTGAGATCATGTGTCCTATCTGGACGTTGCGATGTATGCCTTTCATTAGCATATAGGTATAATAATTAGACATGACTAGAAATTCACCTGCTATTTTATAAGGTTTACTAATCTGATCCTATAGTTCTATAGGATTTCATAATATATCTAAACCCACTTCATTGGATTCGTATTAGAACCTAGAATCCGATCCTATAATCTTATAATCTTATTTTTCTAACTTATTTTCAAATTTTAATTATGAAACGAAGTGAAGGCGATGTAAAATATGATGTGAATTTATTATATTAATATATATCTTTAATGTTTTTTACATTTATATCCCTTCATTAATAATACTTTCTCTCTCTCTTTCTCTCTATCTCTCTCTCTATATATATATATATATATATATGCCTTTAGTTTTTTTTTTTCTTGCCACTTATATGCCCTTAGTTGTTTATTTACACATTTCATTGATATCTTTTATATAAATTCTTTTATAGAATTAAATGGTTAGTATTCATATGTATTAAAACAATTCATAAATATATAATGATTACATATTAATTTATGACAATTATTATATTACGATTTATCTATTATTTTAGTTAATGTGTTGTGCCATGTTTAAGTGAAACATTTTTGCTCATATTATGATCCCCCATTTTACAATCTTATTACAAAATTCAAATAGATTATTCTATATACTCTTAAAACTACATTATTATAAATTTAAAACACAAAAATATTCAAAGAAGGATACAGATGGAAATGGTTTGGTTTTTATTCAAAAATAAATTAAACTATAACCCACTTCTTTGTTTTTTCTCAAAAAAAATATAGTTTAGATTAGAAACTTTTTTAAATCATTGAATATTGGCTTTGTTTAGTTCATATTACATATTGAACTTTATTTTGTAATTTATAAATAGTATATTTGTATAACATGTAACCTTATATTAGAAAAAAAAAAACTAAATTCATTCGAAAAAAAAAAGTAAAATCATTTAAGAGGTAAATCAAATCAATAATTATGCAACTATAATGTTTCAATTGTTATTAATCGTTTATTTTATTTATGAAGTTAGCATGTAACAAATTATGAAAATAATGGTAGATCAAGTATTTGTATTTTCAATTTAACAATTTAGTGTCTCATCTTTAGATTATGGCAAATTAGTGCTCACAGTGTTTTTGTTAAAAAATATGTAACAAACATTTATTTTGTTGACAAGATAATGATAGACCAAGTGTTTTTACTTTTAGTTATTTATAGTTTTTAGTAATTTAGTGCTGCATCTTTAGAATTTGATAATTATTACCCATGTGCTTGCCATTATCACATCCTTAAAATAAATGTCCATAAAATATTATTTAAGAGAGACATTGGATCACACATACTTTGAATGTACAGTATTAATTTGACAAGATCTAAAGATGAGATACTAAATTGCCAAAAAATTAAAGTACAAATTCTTAGCTTGCCATTTTCCACATATTATATATATATATATATATATAAGTTAAATATTTATACATATTAATACATGTAAAGTAAAAAAAAATTTAGGCCTCATTTGTTTTGAGGAAAAATATTTGTTAATAAAAGTAGTTTTTTCTTGAAAAAGTAACATATTTTCAAATGTTTGACTAATTTTATGAAAATACTTTTCCTTTATTTATAGTTTTGAGGTAACTCATATATTTTAAGTATGTAAAAAATTAAAAAATTACATATATTATAATGAGAAATAAATCCATTTAAAAGAAAATATTTCAAAATTAATAATAAATGTTTTTAGATGGTAATGATTGGTAGATGTACTTGTAAATCGATGAAAAAATGACCTACACATTTATATTTCATAAGTCATTTTCTAAAAAAATAAGCTATGAAAAGTCTATGTTTTTCAAAAATGTTTTTGTTAATTGTTCTATTTTCTTAAAAAAATATAGAAAAATAAAAGGACATTTTCTTTAAAATATTTTCATTGAAACAAAAAGACCTTAAATACTGTATTGTAACATAATAAATAAGCTACGAGTGAAATGTTGCTATATTTTCCTAAAATATTTTGTTTCAATTTTATAGAATGGTTTTGTTTCATATTCTTGTTAGTACCTGCAACACAAATAAAATGTCAACTTGGTTTGGTTATGTTTTTTTTTAATAATCAAAGTATGACACATGTTTCTATATATGTATAAAAAGATTAAAAAAAGATCCAAAATAATTTTGTTGCTTCCATCCAATCATAATGTCATAGTATTTTCATTTGTTGGCATATTCCATGTGTCTTCATTTTCTTTATTAGTCGTCTACAACCAACATATATATGTATGTATATATATGTATGTGTGTGTTATGTTGATTGTATTCATTCATTACATATAATATTGACTAATGTGTAAAATAACCACATTTATTTCAGCTTACATAGTGCACATTCATGCATTTATTGTGAAATTTATCTAAAAAGAATGAAATTTTAATCCCTTAATTTTACAAAACCTAAATATTAAATCATCAAATTATAACATAGAATTTTGAAGAACTTTAAGAAAAAGTTGCAAAGGTCACTCCTAATTTTTTGAGATTTAAGAATATTAAAATATAAACAAATTTGATTATAGTTAGGAAGATTAGAATCCTTATCAATAAAATTTCGAAACGCAAAATGTAACTTCTATAACTTTAGACAATTAATGATTGATGATAAATTGATCGTTATTGTAAACTTCAAGAACCTTTTACATTGAGTTTAATAATTAGAAAATAAATTTTATACTCGTTAAACAATGATACAATGGTTTTCAAGTTATTTATAATATTTTAAAACCATAAAGTAGCACTATAAAATTTATGATCATCAATAATCAAGATAAATAATCTATAGACAATTAAGTACAAGATTTCGTAACACGAGTCGATAACTCAACAAATAATCATAGTTAGCCATAGATTTCAAGTGCAATAGAAGACAATTAATTTTTAGAGCCAATTAGTTATAAAACAATAGTTTAAAGAAGAATAACTAGTATTACAAAATACGCGATAGGATATAAAACAGATCAATATTTAAGAATCTAAATCTCAATTAAATATTTGAATCATGCTAACATTTTAGTTAGAAAATTTTGAATCTATGCATACTAAAATCCTAATTTAATCTTGTAATCCTAGAGAATATTCACTTTAGTATAAAAGAATAGAATGGTAAATGCATGACAGATAGTGAACTTATGATATGACAAAAACCCTAGTTAGAAATTTGGAATACTCATTAGCTTGTCTATAACTTAAAACCTTGAATAAAAATTTCCTAAATGTTCAAAGATACCAAAGGCGAAATTTTGTGGCTTGAGTCAAAAACTCAACATGTAAATATAACTAACCTTAGATTTTAAGTACATTAGAAGATGATTCATTTATAGAACCTATTTGCTATAAAACGGTAACTTAAAGATGAACCACTAGGGTTATAAATACACAATGAGAATGAAAAATAGACCTATAATTACAAATCTAGATTTCAAATACAAATTTGGATTACACCATAATGCTAGTTAGAGAATTCTAGATTTATAGAGATTTAAACCCTAATTTAGTCTATAGGACCTGGAAAACTTTAATCGCATAAGATAAAATCCTCAAAATACTCAATCGTGTAAACTTTAAATTTAAGATTTTAACTCAAGAATAATATAAGATTAATACAGAGGACTTAGATGAATTTTAAAAGATGTTTTATTCAAATAACTGCTATATTTATACATGTAACCCAATATACTACGAGAAAGTCTAGATATTCACTCTTAGATATTTAAATAACATCAACATGTGCCAAATTTTTCAAAAGGAGCTCAAACCTTATGAAACTTGAAAACAAATGCATTCACACACACATAAGCATTTTCATTGAATGCTTTCACACACACATAAGTTGAATTTAATGTATGGAAGAGAGACTCCTTCTCCTCTTCTAAACCGTAACTTTAAGGAGGCATCAAGACAAGGATTTAGATATTTTCTTTAGCAAAATTTACTTATTCAACTTGGCATCAATTAACTTATTTCGAATAGACTCTTAAATGGTAACATAAGGACCACATGATCCTCTCTTCTAACAAGCTCTAATTGTATACCTAAGAACCCATTTCAAAACTTCCACACAACATATCACAATCTCTACAAAATTTATTTAGGTAGTATGCTCTAAATCATTTGTAGAATAATCCTTAGTATTCTCTATAATATGGTAAGTAATTTTCCCAATTAGTAAAGGACACCAAAGATAAGATTACATATAAAAGGATTATTAATCAATAAATAAAACACTAAATCTTAAAGAAACAAGAGACGATCAATCTTTAGAGTCTAGTGATTGGTAAAGGAAATTTTAAGATAAACTAATAGGGATGAAATATACGCTATATAACTAAAAACAGATGAAATATATAAATCTAGAACTCAAATAAAATTTCTAAATACATAGTCATGAAATTTAGAATTTTCTAAATCTATTGAGTATAATATCTTAATTTCAGCTATCGGGCCTATAAATCTTAATCGCGTAAGAGAGAAATCTAAAAATATTCAATTACTTAAGCTTTAAATTAAAAGTTTCAACTCAACAATTATCTAAGCAAAATATGGAACTCTTAAACATAATTTAAAAGGTGTTTTGTTCAAATAACTGAATTAATTATACGAGTATAGCCTAACAAACTATGGGATAACCTATATATTTGTTTATATATGTAATAAACTAAATACACATGTGAAATATGGTGCAAATAGATTCCTTAGAGCCAGCTATTCTTCTTAGAAATTCTTCACCGTCCTTTGCCTTCTTCAAGTGGAACAAGGTAACATTTGAAATCACCTAAAAATGACGTCCAACAAATTGTGAGCTTCCAAGTAACTTAGACATTAAATGAAAGAAGGGACACCTAAAACTAGACAAAATATAACAAACAAACACAATTAAATCCTTCCTCTTATAACCTTAAAATACCTTATGATTCCCTAGAATTATATTAAGTCAATGAGCTTAGACCAATTGACTCGTAAAACTCCAATCAAAGCCAACCAAAAGGATATCAAATGATAAGTTGAAGACCACTAGATTTTTCCTTTGAACAAGCCTAAAACCGTATATTACATATCCCACTTGAGCTTATCATTAAATGACATTAAAGAACAACAAACAAAGCCGTCTTTTTTCCCTTCAAATTTCCATAAAACAAGCCCCTTAATCAAACAACACATAGAAAACAAAACATCACTTTTTCCTTCCCCTTTTCAATTGTGACCCGCTTTACCAAGCAAAACAAACACATAAAATACAAACCTCCTAAGCTACACTTTTTCCACTGTGAGTCCTCAAGGGAAAGTCTTCATTTAGTTTAAACCAAGTCAAGATTCAAAAGTCAAATTCTAAGGTAAGAAAGTCTTTTTCCAAGTTGATTATTCTTAGAACATTTAGAACTTATCCCTATGCTTTTCTAAACTAGGGTCGGTTCACTTAAAGGGGGAGAGTTTACCACTTTGCCCTTTATCCAATCAAGGTATTATCTAACCTATCTTGTAGTTTACAATTCCTTTGTGCTTAGAAACTTAGGAAAAATATGAAATGAGATGCCTAGAGAACCTTACGTGTTTTAGTTTTCTTAGAAGTTGGAGATGATAATATTAGACTCATATGTCTTCACTTGAATCATATTCTAATCCAACTAAGTAGTTGATATAGTAGCAAATTCCATGGGAAGCCAACATGCACATTTAGAACAACAGACCCTAGGATTTAGGTTCATGATGAAAATGGATCCTACCATGCATATACTATAACAAAACCAATTTAACATGTGGTAGACTAAACTTATGACATGATTCACGAAGTGAAATTTAAATAAAAGAAATCCTAGAACTACCTATAGTAATCTCAGTCCAATAGCTATTAAGGGAACCACTACGTAAATATATAATCTAAAAATTAACAATATAGAAACATGCAAAAAAATGAAAATGGAAGACTAAATGCATCATAGTGAAAACCCTAGAACTTACACTCCGTTAAGTTTCAGCCAAAAACAATTTCATAAGAACAACCATGATTTAAATACAAAATGAAACCTATATGAACTTACAAACTCATTAGAAAAGTAAACTAGTAATTAGATGGTAGAATATGGTCCATAAATAATAAAAATTCCTGTAAACTCCCGAAGTTTTGAAATCAAATTAAAGCTTAAACCCTAATTAGAAGTCAACCGATTTCTAAAGTCAACAAAACCCTAGTTTACCGTAACCGCTTAAGTCCGGCATTCCTGTTTAAGAAACCCTAAGAGTAAGAAAGAGTTTAGTGAGTAGAATAGTTCATAATTATCCAAGGAAGCTTAAAAAGATCACTTTAGTAAAACTGCGACTCGTTTTAAACCCGATTGGACACAGTTCTTGAAAAATGTGTCCCGGAGCTCGGAATAGTAAAAATATTCCGAATATACCGTTAGACTCGTAAAAATATAAGATTTTCAAAATATCAATTTCATAATTTTTTCGATAGCTAAAAATATCAGATATCGCATTTATACGCGTATTTTCTTACTACCGGTACTTAAATTGTCATGTCTACTTTACATTACACTATTTACTACTCTTCTACACTATTTATCTATCTCTACTTTTTCTTACAACCTACTCTTACAACCCATACCTCTATTTCTTACACATTTTCATTTCCAATACAATTTTACATATTTCATATCTTACTTTTAATTAACAAAAATACAAAAAAATAAATTTCTCTCCTTCTCCTCACTAAATGTGCTCCGGCCCCCTTCTTTTTCCCTTTAATTGTTTTAATTTTCAATAATTTAATTAATACAAATTATCTCCCACATTTTCCTATAAATACCCTCTCTTACTTCCACTTCTTTCACACCTTTCTTCTACTAAAGTTACTCTCTTAAATTTCTTCAAGAATTTCCGCTCAAGAAGTTCTCTCTAGTTTAGTTCCTTTAGGTAAACTTTCTTCAAGTTTTCTTTATATTCATATACTTAGTATGAATTTAGTGTGTTTTTCTAAACCATGAAGGTTAAGGAAAGCAACAATAGGTTCATACTTTGTTTTTGTTTATCATCAAATTCCTTTATGTTGCTTTTATGTTTATAACTATCTAATATATCTATATAGCTATATATATTATTAGAGCAAATAAGCTCATTGTTTTGCAATTTACTTACTTTCATGTTATTTTTAAGACTAGTCTTTCTAGTCTTAGACTTGTCATCATCAAGTCAAAACATTTTCTTTTTCTTTTGGGACTAGTCTTTTCTTAGTCCCGGGATACCTTGATGAAGCTAAGGTTCCAATACTTGATTTATTTTCTTATTAGCTTATTCTTTCAAGTTATTATGTTTCTTTATGTTTGAATAACTTTATGATTCATATTCATGCATGAACATAATGGTTTTGTCTCAACAAAATAAATGAGAGAATATTTCTTAAAATAAAGATTCTTTTTTAGAAATAAAAGTAGGAAGTTAATGTTTTTTTCTAAAAAATTAAGGAGTCATATTAACAAACTTAGAGGAGTTCATAAGAAATTTTATAAACATACATGACAAAGAAAAGACTTTTTAAAGTAAACAAAGATTTTATAACAATTTCACTTTTCTTCAAATGATAGAAATTCTCTTCATTAAAATAAGACGATCTCAAGAAATCAAGAAATTATTTCTCTAAATATAGAAGTGTTAACACTTTCAAAAAGTGTTGGAAGCTAAGCTTAGGAAATAAAAATCATTCCTTAAGAATTTAAAGAGATTACGAAAATAAAATTTAGGAAAAGAAAAGAAATACTCATTATAAATAACTTAAGATATTTTCAAAGCAAAATGAATATTTCAAAAACTCCCAAGTTTCAAAATCTTTAAGTACTTTACTTTTCAAAATTTGAGACAACTTCATTAAACTTCATACATTTGTTATGAGTCAATAAATATATGAATATATATTCCAAAGGTTTTACAAGCTATTATTTTATCTATCTCTTCAAAATGAGCTTTGGATAAAAGAAGGAAAACAAGTTTACAAAAATTCATGGTGAATCTGTCCGCCACTTTTTTGGAACCCAAGTGACTAAGTTCGATGAAAATAAGTTTAGAAATAGATAGATCTTTTCGAATAGGTAGAAAACGGTATATTACACGCAAAATTCCGAGTTAAAATGAGCAAGTTATGGCCATTTTAAGTTGGAATTTCCTCTTATACGATTTTACCGCGATTTTGAGAAAGTTTAGAATCTTCAAGAATAGAGATTTCATGAAAGACTCATTTTGGATATTTCATCTTGTTTAGATGGAGAAGGACCTGAGATCACCCTTCCGGAGGATTACTTCGATTAGGATCTCTCGACATGGAGTGAGTTAATTCTTGACTTAAGTTACATTTCCTTGTTTTGTGCTTGTAAGTAGTAGCACTAGCAATTAAGAAGAAGATAAAATGAATAATTGTTGTGTGACTTGGAATTATGATTGATTGAATATAAGTTAAGAATATCGAAAGAAGGTTTGATAAATAAATTGTGATTCTTGTATTGATATGATAAAAATTGTGTTGATTGCCTTCAACTTGAACTAAACATTATTTGGTTAAATATAGATTGAAATCAATTCATGCATATTATACTTGTGAGTCATATTTGTTTCACTACTATTCTTCATGTGGGGAAACGAGGAAATGGTAGTGGTGGCTGGTAGGAGCCGGAAAGTCTACATGGGCTAATAGGAGCCAGAAAGTCTACATGGCATACAGGAGTCGGTAAATCTGTAAATATTGATGGTCGTATGGGCCTGTAACCTCCCAACTCTCGACATGGAGGGTGTAAAATCTATGCTACACTTGATTTCCGGTTAATCATGTGTATTTTATTTGTTCATTTGATTGGTACATTCTCATATGCTTGATTAAATAGTTGTTTGAACTATGGAAATATCTTGTAGATGGAATTATCTCACTAAGCTAGTTTTGCTTATACCCTTATAGCTTTTTGTTACAATACGATTACCTTTGGTTGGCCCCAAAGAGTCCCGTATGTCAGGTACGAGTTTAAGCTATTAGGAGTTTTTGGGAGAAGCTATATGTATTTAAGTTTTGAACATAAGCTTCTAGGAAAAATCTCTATAGTATGCTTGTGTTATAGTTGTTATTATTTTGTTGAAAGACTCCTAAAGCAGGGGAATGCCCCTAAGATGATGAAAGGATATTATTATGAAAATCTTATCTTTATTTATATAAGTTCTTGCTTGCTTTTATTATCTATTTAAATGTAATATCCCTGTGAGTCTTCTACTATCTTGGAAGCACGCCTTGCATGTGATGTCGAAGCTCCTGCATGACTAAGGTTGTCATTTATTAGCTTTAATATTATATGCGGTGGACTGCCACGTTTAGGGTACCTTCTAGGGCGTGACAATTCAACTTACGTAAACAGATAAGGTTGACAAATAAAGTCAAATAATATTAGAAAATCACACTATCAAAATAGGCATTCATGAATTAGAATCTAAAATAAAGGAAGTTTAGGATTGTGCAATCACCATAAATAGAATATAAATATGAAATAGTATCAAGACAAACATAACGAAAATAATAGCAAGTATAGGAATACCTTACAATACCATCAGAAAACCATAGAGTAAAATACGTAAATATTACAAAGTGTGAAAACTAAATAAACCCTCATATATTACTCGAAACAAGCTTTCCAATACCTATTCATATGCTAAAAATGAGTTAAAATGAGTATTATACGCTTAGATGAAGATTATGCAATAATACTAGTATTTGGAATCATTTAGGCTACTTTTTATGAAAAAACCCATTAATACGAACTTTATAAGGAAATTTATGGAAAATAGACTTTGCAAGCTTTAAAAACTACTTAAATAATAAAAGTGAGTTAGGAATGAGAAAATGGTATTAAGAATACTAAAACTCAAGTTTAAGACACTTAAGCACCAATAGGACTTCTTATAAAGCTATATGTATGGTAATAAGTAATTATTATTTCATTTTATAGAGATATTGAGTTTGAATTCTCAAACCCCAAGTATTTCCAAAGGTCATATCAAGTAAACAATAATGCTCAGGTGAGAGTTTTGATGATTTGCTATTTGCTTGTGTTTGCTATTGCTTATTGTTATATTGCTTATATTGCTTGTCTGTTGAATGACTTGATTTTTGTGAATGTCATCATTTGCATGATTGCCAGAATAAATGGATAACTTTAAAATATTTGGCAAAATTAATTGGATATACTACCGCATGTGATTGAACCCCCTATAGGAAATGTCTTGGAGTTGTAATTGAAAGTATTTTCAAAATATATCTCTAAAGAAACATATCTTGAAGTATTCCAACTTGCTTTTATAGTCTTTTGAAATTGCTGAGATTTACTAAAAGAGTTTATGAAATAAACTTGGGACATTTTTGAATAATGTTTTGACAGTGGATATTGCCTAAGTCGGGGTCCTCTTATCATGTCGTGATGGTAGATGTTGCTTGAGTTGGGGTTTACCTTTCATAATCACCAGTGTTGAGCAGTGGTAGATGTTGCTTGAGTTAAAGTCTACCTGCTATAATCACCAATATTAGGTGATAGATATATTGAGATAATTTTAGATATTAACCAGTGTAAAACACGCGTTAGGGAATATTTGCTTTTTACCAATGACAGGTAAGCATTGGGTGAGTCTGGATGGACGCTACCACTAGGCAGCCCCATTCGAGTAAGGTAGGATATCCCATGTGAGTAAGTATGAGAGACAACTGATGTGCACACAGCGTAAATCTTCATTGTCTATGGCTTCGAACTCCCATAGATATGTTGTTTGCATTCATCACGTTTGTATTCATATCATTTATAGATAGATCTGTATGAATGCTAATTTAATGCTTGATAACTTGCGTAGTCAGTAGTAGTAAGGAACGAACTCACTGGGCCATGGCTTTGCTCACTCTCTAATAATTTTTGTGTAAGAATAATGCTAGCTGGGACTGAGCCAAGAATGCATAAATAGTGCTCCCCCGTCAAACTTACTTGAAGTTAGAAAGATAGGATACAAGGAACATAGAATACAATTTAGATAAATAATACAAATACTTGAGACTTTGTATTTTGTAGGTTGAAACCCAATTTTACTATGTGGTAGAGGATAGTGATTCTCTGTGATCTTGATGGAATGTGGAAAGTTGGATTCCATAGTTGAGTTTTAATAATAGTATCATATGTATATGTTTAATTAATGTATGAGAAGTTAACAAATAATTAGAGTCTTGTAATCTCCGACTTACAAGATGATTCTCATATTACGGGTAATACGTGATATGATAACTTTAGAATAATCTATTCCTATTAGAATCTTGACAGAAGTACATGCATGCTTCCTATTAATTGCATAGATAGTGAGGAAATGATCAAGAAAAAGAGACTCAATTGACTTGCCTTATATGTGGTTATGTATAATCTTTTTGTCTTGATTATATGTTACTTAATGACTGACATGGGCCCAACTTTCCATTGCTCATTACATGTGCTGGTAATAACCCAAAAGCCAACAAAATTCATTTCCACTTTCCAATTTTGTAGGGGAATCAATTTTTAGTCCTATCTAATTTAGTGACTGGACACTTGGAGAGCATATGCCTTAGGATATTTTCCACTCTTCTCTTCTCCCAGAGCTTCGGAGGGGAAGAACAAGGACACCGGCAACATATTTCTTTCTTTTCCTCTGTCATTTTTATTAGTTTCAGCATATTTTAGCTCTTTTTGTTTTCCTTTTATTTTGGGTCATGGATAATGTTTAACACTTATTTTTTTTTTAATGTTTCATAAAGTCTATGAATAGGTTATGTAGTTGTTGTCTTATGCCATTAGTTTAATATATTTGTTGTTGAGTTGTAAATTCAATTTTAGCAAAACTGTATTTTGAGCAATTTTTCTTATATTTGTTAGATTAAGATTGTATTTGAGAAAATCATTTCTATTTGGTTATGTGAATAACTATTTAGCTTAAAAAATTGACATAGAGACATGTAATTTGATTTAACTAAAGGTTTAAGAAATTAAAAATCATTAGTCCGATTAACTATTTTTGTAAAAAAAAAAAAAATTGCTTCATTGATTAAAAAAATTCTAAAACAACTAATGACTTGCATATACAAACACGTCATTGATTAATAATATACATACTAATTAATATTTCAATGAATTGGATCTTGACCATAATTATTTGACGTGTTTAATATCCTATTTTATTAGAAAATTTAGTCCCCAGAAGATTTGCCGGAGACGGTGGACATCCTTGACAGAAGAGCACCAATTTTAGTAATCCTAGTTGCCCAACTGGTCAAAAAGGGGCTGCTAACTTTATATAGTATATTATAATTCATATTACTATCATACTAATAATCAAATTCAGGCAGACAACATGGAAATCTTCAGGATCAAGTACAAGCATCCACGTTCCTTGATTTGTATGAGAAAAATAACTTGATATGTTCCTAAACGAATGACACCGAAAAGCTACACGATCGCTATTAGTGCTTTTTAGAGCATGTTGAATGGTGGTTCTTAGCATAATTGTGTATATTAGCTGCCCGTTCACTTTACCATAGTACTAATTTCATTATTACCCTATTTTTATATAAGAAAAAAAAATATGTTGGAAACAAAACAGTGGCTACTGCTATTCATGTATGACAACAAAAGTCGTGTTCATGTTCATGTAAAGGAGGATTTCGTCAAAATTTCAAGTGAAATTTCCGAATTCATAAGTGTTAGTTCTCTTATTTGATTTTGGCGATAACAAAGATCAAAGTGTTTCTAACCGATTTACTAAGTGTGCATTAAGAAATAGTTAAGATACAACGTGGTTGAATATATATGTGACAAATGAATCGTAGATTTAGTGCAAGATGCTTTGTGAGAATGTATTTTAGAAGAATGTTTAGAAGTGTTAGCCGCAGTGTTATAAGATAAAATCAAAAGCATGATCGGAATCATGATAGTGCAAAATCTGCAGATTATTTATCTTAGAAAGATTTGTTAAAACTAAGATGAATTAATTAATGAGAAATCTCAGCTCCACTTATTAGATGTATTTGAATAATATATCTAATACATTCTACTAAATTTGGTAAATATCTAAGTTTAAAAATTAATTTTTGGAAGTGTAGGATGTGGAGCAAAATCAAGACATTTTCAGCTCTCTTCAATTCGATCTAATGCGGTAATTTTTTCGATATTCTGAAAGTGAAGATAATTATTGAACGATATCCAAATTTTGTGTGATACTATAACGGAAGAATATGCACAAAGATAAGGAAATGATATGGGTAGACTTTTAGCTGAAGATCTGTTTCAATTTTTCAAATTCATCAAGATAGATTAATATTATCTTAAGTTAGTTATCATCTTTAAAGGATTGTCATGCAAGGATTTTTATAAGGAAGATGAGTCAGCTGAATATTAAAAAAATTCAAAATTCCTAAATATCAGGAGATCGGTTGCAAAATCTAAAACAAAGCGGATAACATTGTATCTATTAGTTGAAAGTGAAGATTATCTACTAACGTCAAAGAACAATCGTTGTCAAGAAGGATATATAATCAGCGGCAATTCAAATTTTCAACACAAGAGAAGTTAACCTAACATTCACCAACAAACTTTATACTCCTCACCGTGAGAAGCTTAGTTAGAATCGGGAGTAAATTACATTAGAAGATCCTAATGTTCGAAGATAAGTTCATTTGAGATCTCAATATTTCAAGTAGTTAGAGAAGTAGGTTAGTTAGATCTTCATTGACACATGTCAATAAGAGAAGGGTCTTCTGAGTTTTAATTAAATATTTCTCCTATTGACAAATATCAATGGGATATGAATTGACCCACTTCTCCAAATGTTGAACCACTTTTGAACCACTAAAAACGTTGGAACCTCAAATCAACTTATCTTTAAGCGTTAGGATCTTTTGGTGTAATTTACCCTTCGAATATGCTTTTACTTTAGGTGTTTAATTTCTTAAAGATTTCATTGTACCTGAATCAAATCTTATCTACTCTTTTCATGGAGAGCTAGTGTTTGGTGAGATAATTACTCTTAATATCTTGTAGATCTGTGATAGCTGAGAGTGTAAGGCTAGTGAAACAGAGCAAGATTGATTGGTATCTATAATCTCTCATTTGGTTGGATTAGTATAATGAATCAGTGTGGGATTATTGGGTTTCCAACCATGGAGTCGAAAGAGAAGACTGACTCACAAGAAATAACTTTTTTTAATCTTGCGCCTCATTTACTTTATTGTACTTTACTTTGATTATTTCTTTATTTGTTCTTTAAGTGTTGTTATATCATTAATCTAAGTAAACTTGAAGAGAGATTTTAACAAAAGGTTTCAAATTAAAAAAGTTTTAATTAGAAATTAATTCACCCCCATGCAGCGGTATTTCCATCTGCTAGACAAGATCTATTAAGGTAAATGATCGTCCCATCTTCCACCAAATTCCTAAGCATAGACTCTTAGCATATCCTTTAATATCTATATACTCCTTTTCGACCGTCCATTTGTCTAAGGATAATATGTTGTCCTATACTGTAGATGTGTGCCTAAAACTTTATGTAAACTCTTCTAAAATTGGCTTAACAATCGTGGATCTCTACCTGAAATGATCGATACAAACATACCATGTAATCTAACTATCTCCTGAGCCAAAAAAAAATCTAACTATCTCCTGCATATGTATTTCGGCCATCTTCTGTAAGGAACATCTGACCTTCAATGACATGCAGTGTGCAAATTTAGTCAACTAATCAATAATAACCAAAACCACCTCATGCCCAGCTAGTGTCCTCGATAATGCTGCCACAACATCTATAGTATTACACTCCTATTCCACTCTGGAATAGGTAAAGGTTGCAACTTTCCTCTAGGTCTTTGATGCTCAACTCGAATCTACCATCAAGTCATACATTTAGAGACATACTCGGCTAAATCCCTTTTCATAGTTTCTACCAATAATACTTCTTCAAGTCTTTGTAGCTACTTGTATTAAGGATTAGTTAATATTATGCAGTTCACTCTACCTGATGACTGTGTAGTAGGTGGATTAGTTGAATTAGAAGTTTGTAAAGTTTTAGTTGATAGGCGTATTGTGCAAGATGTTTCTTAAGAACTCATCAAAATGATGAAGCATAGTTATCAGAATCTAGGGGAGTCTATTGCTAATTTGGTTTATTATGCTAGTAACACTCATGTTTCATCTTGTTTTAGTGCTTTGAATGACAATTTTAGTTCTTGGATTGTTGGTTCGAGTATTAATGACCATATCACTCCCTATAAATCACTTATTGCTAACCCAAAAACACTATCTACACCTATTTTAGTTGGAATACCTTATGGAACTTCTAAATTTATTCATCTTGTTGGGACTATTCACTTAAAACTTCTGTTTGTTCATAAAGTGTTAGTTGATGCTTCCTTTGCTATCATCATTAATTCTTCTTCACTTGTTATTTGGGACCAGAAAACTAATGAAATTGTTACGAAGCTAAGTCGAGTAATGGATTGTATATGATAAAGCCTTTGATCATTAAGAGTTTTACTTTTCTATGTTTGAATATACCTCATAAACTTGCTTTTATCAATTTTCTTGTAATAGATCCGGTTATTTGCATTTATTTCATGCAAGATAAGGACATTCTTCTTGTTCCAAATGACAACATATTAATCCTTGCAAATCTCTTGGTATGAATAATTTTGTATGTGATGTGTGTAATGAAGCTAAAGCATACCAACTTCCTTTCGCTAGAAGTGATAGTATTTCATCCATAAAGTTCCATTTATTGCATTTGGATATTAGGGGTCCATATCATGCCACTTATGTTTTAGGAGCAAAATATTTCCTTACTATTCTAAATTATAATACAAGACGTACTTGGACTTATTTACTTCATAATAAGTCTCAAGCACCTGTTGTTGTTTCAAATTCTTAGGATATGTTTTCCATAATTTCTCTTTTATTCCTAAGTGTCTTTGGTTTGATAATGGAGCAAAATTTTTGTCGCATATGTGTTAGCATCTCTTTGATAGTTTAAAAATTGCACATCAACGCACTATGGCATATGCTTAAAAAAAATGAGAATTGAGTGTAAGCATTGCCATCTTCTAGATACGATTAGAATCTTACAATTATATGCCAATTTTTCAAAAGAATTCGGGGAGACTAAATAGTGTTCCTACCTCTACATGCCTTATCAATAAAATGCCATTGTCTTCTTTTGGTTAGAAATCTCCACATGAGATTTTATTGGGAGAGAAACCATATTATGATGCCTTATCAATATAATACCTTTCTTTTGCCATTAAATCTCCTATATGAGAGACACATTTTATTCATAAGGTGCTAAATGTGTGTTCAAAGGCTATGTTTCAAGTCAAAAAATCCACATACTCATGATATTTTAGTTAGTAGAGATGTTATATTTAATAAACATGTGTTTTGTTTCAAGTAAGAGTTTGTTCTTTGTTCCTTTTACTTCAAATTCAATCATGAAATTAGGTCTCATATTTCTTGGTGATTTTGGTGGTTTTGTTCCTTTTATGTATGTTCATGTTACTAATCAATCCATGATCAACGATTCTTTTGATACACATGATAGTCCTGATGTTGATTCTTCTTTTGATGTGTGAAGAACATCTAGAATTCAAAAACTTCTAGTTGGTTAAATTATTTTCCTTATTCCCTTCACACTAGTTCAACTTGTTTTGCTTTTCTTCAAACACTTCTTGCCCTTTGTTCTCTGTTGATAACTTTGCTTCTTAGCCTCTTAATTATGTAGCTTCTTTAGCACATATTTTGGCAATCAATAAAAATATTGTCATTTACAAGCATCACAAGATCTATGTTTAGTGTTAGCCACAAACAAGAAGCTAGATGCCTTATAACTCAATGATACTTGGGAATTTACTACTTTGCTCCTATGTAAACAAGCTATTATGTGCAAATGGGTTTATAAGGTTAACTATAAACCTAACGGTTCTATTGAATGATATAAAGCTCATCTAGATGCTAAAAAGCATACTTAAGTTGAGGGTGAAGATTATCATGCTACCTTTTCCCCTATAGCTTGTTTGGGAATAACTAAGATCCTTCTTGTAGTACCTGTTGCTAGAGATTGGCCCTTATATCAATTAAACATTAACAATGCATTCTCACACGGTTTTCTTAAAGAAGAAATTTATATATGTCTGCCTGAAAGGTATTTTAAGGTTTTGCCTCAGCAAATTTGAACTTAAAAGATTACTTTATGGTCTTAGACAAGCTTCTAGATAATAGAATGGGGAAATGTGCCAATTTTTAAGTCACCATGGTTTTATTTAGTCGAAGATAGATTATTCTCTATTTACAAGGCAACTTGGTATTGAATTTACTGTAGTACTCATGTGTGTTGATGATTTACTTGGGACATGAATAGGTTCAACTACCATTTCCTTATTGAAACTACAAATTCATGATACTTCTACTATCAATGACCTTGGTCTTGCACGTTTCTTTTTAGGCCTTGAATTGCATTGCACTACTAAGGGTTTATTGGTTCACTAACAAAAGTCTATCATATATCTTCTCTTTGATGTTGGTTTAACAGCTGCAAGCACATTTCTCAATCATTACCAATTGGTTTTAAGATGCTTGAGATGTAAGCATTCTTCTTTTATAGTCTAAAGTTATAGAGTATAGACATATTATTGATAGGCTTCTCTATTTGACTATCACTCATTCTAACATTTCCTATTGGCAAATCCTCATTCAAATCATTTTTCAGCTGCACATCATGTTCTTTGTTATCTAAAAGGGTCTTCCTCTCTTAGACTCTTTTATTTAGCTACTAAAACTTCGGATTGATGGCTTTTTCAAATATTGATTAGGGAACCTCTATGCATGATATGCAGTCTTTGACAGGTTATTGTACTATGTTGGGTTCGACTTTGGTTTCATGGAAAACCAAATAGTAGCACATGGTTAGTACCTCTTTTATTGGGGTAGAATACCATAGTTTAGCTATTGCAAACAAGGAGTTTTTGTGCGTTTCTTACATTCTTCATGATTCCATGTTCCAATTTCTCTTCCTATTCCTTTAATGTGTGATAACAAATTACTATGCAATTACTACTTATCCTTATTTGCATGGGTGCTCAAAGCACATTGAAGTTAATGTTCACTTCTTTCGAGATCATGTACTAATGGGCTTTTTGTAGCCACTTTATATCTCTTTTCATACTCAGCTCATCTTTTAACAAACTCTATTCCATTGGCTTGACTACTTTCTTTTTGTTCCAACATGGGCTTTGTAATAGCTCCAACTTAAGAGGGGACTATGAAAAATAGAGCTTTTTTATTTATAGTAGCCTCATGTCAAAATTTATGTATAGAAGTGTCATTAATTGATTGGTTGTATAGTTTAGTCTATTATTCTTGCATGAATAGTTTTTTTTTCCCAATTGTGTATTGTTGAGATATTGATTAGATTTAACAAGTTATGTTGCTATGAGTCATTTCTCTTTAATTCTTCAAGTTTCTATTAACTTCATTGTAGTTTCTTCAAGCTCCACACCAACATCCATATTATGAAGGTTGTTCAAGAGTTTATCCCTTGGATTGCCACATCCAACGATTTTTACCATATGTCAAAAATTGAAAATTTATGTTATCTTCTAATAATTGAAAATTCCAAGCTTTGGACCAGTCATCCATCACAATAAATGCTAAAACCATTATTTGTAACACATTCTTGCCATATATAAATTAAATGCCTTGATAATGTAAACCAAAGGCCTTCACAATACTAAAACAAGGAGAATTGCTTCAAGCTTTGTTAAATATCAAATCAGACAATAATTTATGTTTTCTTTATTACAAGCCAAATCATATGGGTCAAATTTAAATTGATCAATTTATTTGACATTATGATACATCTCTTCTTATAAGATGAATGAAACTCATGATACTATTATAGAAAAGTCTCAATGATGGACGTCAAAGTAGGAATTTGAATGAAACTGTAGCATGGAAAGCCTCCATCTTTTAGTAATTCCATCCATTTGAGTTTAGTTCTTTCTTTTGCACTTGAATTGTATGTAGCCATTGCCATATCAAAAGCTACGTGAATTTCATTAAACATATCATCTCCACTTGGTTTCAACACTATTTCAACAATAATTAGCTTACCATTACATTTTGTTATTGCCTTTCTACAGTTTTTTAAGATCTTACACAATCATCATGGCTCCAGCTATGCATTATCCACTGCATTACAAATGAGACATAGAGTCACTAGTTATTAATTATTACTTCATCTTCTAGTGAAATATTTTTTCACAAGGACAGTGGTATATCATACACCAACATTAGAACATTTTTTTATATATATAATGATATATTCATTCTTAAATATACATATGTGTGATTATATATAGTAAATACAACATGGTTGACACGGGCTAGGATATCATGTGGCTACATTGTAAGTCTTATTTTAGAAATAATCTATTTTCACTTTTGTTCTATCCAACTATATCTATATCTATATTTTGGCCACCTATTGATATTCGGACATTTATATATTTTTATTAGTATTTTATACTATCTCTAACTCTAAAATCCTAGTCGTATGAGTAATAAATAAGTACAAATCATATTTGGCATGGTAATAAAAAAGTGTAGTTTCTTAAAAAGGGAAAAGAGGAAAATTATTGTTCTTGTTTTACGTATTACCACAAGGTTTTTTTTTTTTTTTTTCCCTGCATAATAACTCGTATATATATGTAATGTGTAGTATCACCATGATCTTAAAGTTTCTAAAATGTTATTGATATATTCTATAGTCTAGTCCTACCAAGTTGTGCTATGATGACCTAATTTGATATTGGACATTTTCTTACATTTTTTATTTAGGGATAAAAAAAAAAAAGAAAATTGTTTTGAGTTTGCTATTATTTTTCCTAAAGAAAGGAATACTAAAACTAGAAATTGATATATGAAAGTGTATATGATCACTATGATATTAGTAATTGACGTGGAATAAAGAAACCAACTAATCCAATGTTATGTTTAGTATATGAGAATTGATTAAAATAAAATTATGATTCTAGATTCCATTATCATTTCTAGGTTTGGAAGTGTTTTCTAAAAGCCAGAATCACTTGAGACTCCTTTTGGCTCTAACTAATGCTAACTATTTGAATTACCTTTTTTTTTTTTCTAACCATATATTTATAATCCACATTTATTACTAAGAGTGTTTTTTTTAAATAAAAATTTTATTCCATTCCAATTTGTGATATATCCAAACATAAAATGCATTCCTATTCCTTTACTCATTTGTCATTCCATCCCATTCCATTTCTTCAATTTTACTCTATTCCACTCTAGGTGAGTTTTGTGTACCAAATGTAACATAAGAGTAAAGAAAATAATAAGAAAATTTATTGAAACCAAATTAGAAAACTTTTATTCTCTTGTTTAAATTGCATTTCTTTATATGGGAACAAGTATATAAAATTACAAAAATCAGGATGTTGACTTCAACTAACTCAAAAAATGTCATTGGCCTGTAACAACAGTTAGATTAATTTGTATTTTTTGAAACATTATACATTATGCTCTTTAGTCATTACTTCTTGAAGAATAAAAGAACTCCATAACAATATTGATTAATGTGAAAATTAGTGAAAAAATCATGCTCTCACATTACATACAAGTTAAATGGCTTCAAGTCACTAAACAAGCATTACATAAACTTGAGAAAAAGTACGTTCCCTTACGCATCCCATACCCTCCCCTTTTTAAACAACATAATATCATTTATGAAGACACTATGCAAGTGAGAAAATTTATGTTGTGTAATATGATTTCATGGTCAAACCAAAAATTAACTAAATTATATCTTGACTAATAATTTGAATAAGTGGTAGAGCAAAAATAATCAAACTTAATTATGGCTCATATAGAAATTTTTGAATTAGTAGGCTTGAGATAGGGTTCATTAAAATTGTCCCACACATTTTTAACATTTTTCTGCAAGTTTAGGTGTTAGTTCGGTTCTATTATGAATAATAATGATGACCACTTGTTACTAACTAGCATACTGTCTATGAGGGTAAGCCACTTTATTTCAAAATTTACTATTTGAACTCTAGATCAGCTAAGATTGCTTACTCTGCTTCTTTAATCTTTATGTAAACTCTCTATAATTATTGTGTCAAAATTGCTAATGCTTTCCTATTCACTTGAGCATACACTACATACATATAATATATATAACAAACCTTTGCATCGAAGCAACTTGTAAGCTTATTGATCTTGATGCAGCCTAAGCTCAGTTTGCAAATGAGTAAAATTAGATCTCAAAATAAAGTTAGTTATTTAATTATCATACTTATATTTCCATTTAAGCTCATTAGCAAGCTCATTTAATCTTGTGAGCTTTCTCATCTCGTGTTTATGGTCACTGGTTTTATATTAAATAAGCTAAGCTTGAAATTTAAATTTTTTTTCAAGCTCGATTTCATCTAGCTTATTTGTAGCTATAGTTATTTATAATTAATTAGTAATATAGTCCTTACAATTGCGACTCAATCGAATGGATGAACACTACACACTCAAATGCAAAAAAAAATAAGCAAAAGGAAAATACTATTATTTTAGAAAAAGATAACTATAAAAAAAGGAACTATACTACTAGTCAATATCGTATTAAGAAGAAAACTTGTCATACCCCATCCCAGGCACAATTGCAGCTGTGGGGGCCCTAGGTCCACAGACTACCATGGGCAGTTAGCGTGATGCTAGGAACACTAGTCTCTATCCAGAGCCACCTCAGGCAACTCTTTTAGGACACAAATTGATATTGTTCTCCTACCCATAGCATTCGAGTCTAGGTTACAGCCTCGTGGACTCGAACCTTGGATGTAGGCCTTTTGTTTGCCTCGCGGGCAATACCTTTCACCAATTGAGAGCCCAATTGGTGAAAGGCGCAAAAAGCCTACGTCCGGGGTCCAAGTCTACGAGGTTGCAGCTTAGACTTGAATGCTACAGGGTCTTTGGATAAGGGCTAGTGTCCCTGGTATCACGTTGCCTGTCTAAGGTGGTCTACGGACCTAGGGCCGCCCCACAAATCCAATTGTGCTTGGGATGGGGGTGTGACAACATCGAAGTGGGGCAATATTGAATCTTAGTAGGAAATAATCAATTGCCATTTAAGAATATGAATAGATTTAAAGAGTAATGGTAACACAAACAAAGTGTATTGCAGAAAAGTATATATTATGGAAACTTACAAGCCATATAGAAATCAAGTGTTAATAATGTTGGAGAGTGGTTGTAGGTCCTTATGACAAATTTGAAAGATTTAGCTAAGGCCATAGCTATTGAATGTCTTGGATTTAATAAATGATAGGAGAATATTGCAACTACAATTAGTGTGGGCATAATTCATAAGGCTAAATTGATTTGACAAGGAAAGCAGATAGCTTATAGTTATCGAGAGAATTAAATGGATAAAAAACAACAATTCTTGCATATTTAGGAATTGGAGATCTTGTTATTGTGAGAAGTGCAAATATGAAATGGGCAAGGATAGATGTAGGATGAAACGTAGTGGAGAGCTAAACCTTAATCATGTCAATGTTAGAATTTTCAATATATATCCACTCATTATTATAATTGTACTATATCTTATATATAATTTTCGTTAATGATTTCACTATGTTATTTTCTGGAACTTCATATGTATAAGAAATTCATTCAAGAAATAATTAAAGATATTTAGTGTATTTCGCAAGAGATATATATTACTTGAAAATTAATTATTAATTAAAAATTATAGAGTTAATACATGAAATCTCAAATTATATAATTAATGTCATTTAATAATACTTTATGCAGTAAAGTCAAAATATTTGTAATTTGGACAATATAATTATTATTTATAGTATACAACAAATAAAAATAATTGTTAAAATATTTTAATATAGATCATATAATTATTATTTACAATATACAGCAAAATAAAAAAAATAATTACTCATAAGAATTTAGTTAGTTAAATATAATTTCATAATAAATGAAATTAACTCTTTAAGTTATTACGAAATAGAAAAGATAAAAACAAAAAGAAAAAGAGAGTAGTGACAAGTAATAAATGCATATCTAAAAAGTAAAACAACATCCATAGGTTTTGAACCCATGACCTCATAGAAACAAAGTCATATATTTAACAACCAAATTATAATTATTTTCATATCATTGTTTACTATTTACAATATACAAATAATATATCAATTTCTTTTTCTTTTTCACAAAATTCCAAAAAATTAATTTTTTAAGAGCCTAGGAGTCTTAGGCCCCCATCGGTGCCAAACCCCCTTCACTACGTTTATATGTTTTAAATATTGATCTTGAGAAAAAATGTTGACAATGGATTAATTCGGTGTAGGGTATTTAATGTGAGTACAAAGGCATGAAAATTTGTATTTGAATGAAACGAGAGGAGTTTTCGTAAAAAAGTGAATTTTTTGAAGTACACGACTAATGTGTGACCAAACACTAGGTTGTGTATCTCTCGAAGGCATAAAAATAACAAGTTTCTAGAAATGTAAGGCTCAAGTATGAGCCTATGCATTGAGTCATGTCTCTCCCTGTGCTTTTTGAAGAATAAGAACTCTAGAAAAGTACGACTTATGTAGAGCCCATGTATTTGATAGTGTACTTATCTATGACTTAAAATCTTGTGTCCTAAAATGCGCTAGCCTTTAGATAGCTCGTGCACTTGACCCTACACCTTACTTATTGTTTAAGTTAAAGGGTTTGCTGTTTAGGTAGTGGTTTCTTGAACTCAAAATGAACTAATATTTTAAGTACTTGTATACCTTATTTATTGTCTGTGTTTGTTTAGGATAGATTCATAAATAGACTAAAGTACTATATATTTGGATACAAGAACTTTTTTTTTTTTTTTTGTTGCTTGTGCATAGATAGTGATAGTAGATGGGTAGTACTCATGCTATTATCATGGTAAGTCAATGATCTATGTGTGGTGTTGTCCCAGAGAGAAGTTATGTGTGAAAATGATCTAGGAGCTTCGATGTTGAGGATATTGGGCATACCTAATATTTACTTTATGGACTCATGGATGTTAGAGAGCACCTAACATCATATACATGTATTATTATATTTATGTGTGGCAAGATACTAAGTTAGGGTAACTTATACAAAAAATTCTTAATGTTTGGGGGTAAGTTTATTTTGGGTCTCAACATCTAGAAAAGTGATTCAATTTAAGTCTCCATAGACATGTGTCAATAGGAGAAACATTTAATTAAAACTCAAAAAACCCTTCTTCTATTGACACGTGTCTATAGAGACATTAATTGAATCACTTTTCCAAATGTTGAGACTCAAAATGAACTTAGCCCTGAACGTTGAAACCTCTTTTTAATCACTTGAAACGTTGACTTGCTTAGCTCAAAATAATAATAATAAGATGTTAGTGGTTGCATAGTTATATGTTTATATGTGCATGTGTGTTTGCTTGATCATGTATGTGTGTTTATGGTATTTTGCATTAGGCTCCAATTCATTCCTTTATCTTTTTATGTATAGGAGGTGAAGCGTAAATAGTTTTATCACTACTTACGACTAATTAGTGGGTTTTGGGAATGTCGCTGGCATTGAAGATTTTTTAGATGATGAATAGGGAAGGTGTTAGGATTTAATATAGAATAACATTCTAGTTATAGTGTATAAATATTGTGAGATCAGTATGATGGACTTTCTAAGCCAATTGTTATATCAATACAATTGGACTATGAGATGAGATTTATATAGTTGTTTAAGGTGGCAACTATGCAAGCTGGCATTATTGAAGTTATTAATGTATGAGTGATTCTAGAGTTGTTTATGACACTAATTGTTGGTTTTAACATGTTTTGAACTTTAGTGTGTCTATAATCGCTATGACATGTGGTGGATTATAAATATCTTAATTGAGGGCATCACAATAATTATACTTGAGATATTGAACAGATATGAGGAATATTATATTAGTTTTGAGGGACTTATTTAGGCATCTAAAGTTGATATTAGTGAGGTATAGATGAAAGCTAGATGAAGAGATAAAAGAAATGGAATGCAAAAAAAAAAAAAAAAAAAAAAATCAAATTAAGATTTTTTGTAATGAAATGTAATAATGCCTAAATGTTGAATATTAATATTTCGATAAGTAAAATTATTAATATTGCTTTAGGCAGAAATGTTTTCTAGTTATGTGTTCATTTAGCAACTCTATATAATTAATACCTCATAAAAATTTTGGATAGAGTATGGAATATTGCAATGGTGATTGATGAACTCCTACTTGTTAAACAGTTAGAGTTTATATTAATCATGTCACGACCTACCACCCCAAGCTCCACTTGCGGAGGGGCGCCCCTAGGCCTTCAGGCCACTCTAGGCAGGGATCGTGATGCCAGTCCACTTGGCCCTCCCAGTGCATCCTCAAGCACAACCAGAACACCAGTGGCAACAACTTGAAACTATACCCACCAAGGTATTGTCTGCTTTTATCACACGGTATTGTCCTTTTAGTGCCTGCGCTTCCCATGGGGCCAACCATCCTGGGATTGCTCTACTCAAAGCATACTTAACTTTGGAGTTTAACAAACTCCAAGCCATTGCACCTAAAAGGAGCATATGTGATTAGAGTTCCACTATCTATATTTGAGGGGTATTACATACTCTTTCACTTATAGAACTGGCGTCTCAGTCAGTTTCGTTACACAGGTCAAGAACCACTTTTCTGAAACCATTTGTCATGACTTGCCACCCAGACTTGCCATAGTTGGGAGGGGAAGAGGGGAGGGGGTCCTTAGGCCCTCAGCCCACCCTGGGTAGGGATCGTGATGCCGAGTATACAGACCCTCCAAGAGCATCGTCAGGTATAACCAGGACACTAGAAGCACTGTGTAACGACTTAGAGCTCTACCCACCAAAGTATTGTTCGCTAGTCATACACCACATGATTTTGTCATTTTGGTGCCAGCACGTCCCAAGGGGTTACTCATCTTGAGATTGCTCTGCCTAGAGCACGCTTAACTTTGGAGTTCTGACAAACTCTAAGCCATTATACACCAAAAAGGCGCTTCTATGATTAGAGTTCCACCATCTATATTTGAGGGGTATTAAAAATCACGATAAGTGTTAATTAGAGAAAGAGATTATTAAAGTATGGAATGTAAAATCAATTTGAGAAAGTTTGATTCTTAGTAACAACATGAAATGAAATAAAAATAGTACATATAGTTAAAATTTGGTAAGAATCCTAATTTTACTTTAAATATAATTATTAAATTATAAACATTGTTAATAAATATAAGGAATACTAAAATAGAAATCTAATATGACATTAAGAACAAAAATGAAGGAAGAAAAGGTAAAAGAGTAAATTTCCTTGAATTTTCTTTTAATTTTATGTATTTAGAGCATAATAATATTTTTACTAATTTGAGAATAGAAAATTGGCTTTCATGTGTGTGTGGATTCTTGTTCTTAGAGGTGAGTAGATAACCTATTATATGCTTGTATTTTTTTATCTTTTGATACTCCACTAACTGGGCAAGTTTTGATCAAATATTGAGGGTTATAGGATCAGTTATAAATATAAATATAAATATATATGTATATATATTATTTTAAAACCTTCTCCAATATGGTAAGTATAGGTCAATGTTCCCAAACTTTGTATCCTGAAACTTCTATACGAAGGTATAAAGTTTATAGGTTCTAAGACAACAAAGTAAAATGTGTTAATTAATAGTGATAAATGTAAAACAAAATTATATTTCTATCTTTTACGCTCTAAAAAAGAAAAAGAAAATAATGTGGAAATAAACTTGTTGGAGATAGTTTAAACCAATTATTTATATGATATAAACCCTAAAACTTTTTTCTACTTAATTTTTTTCCCTTTCTCTCTTATCTCATTTACATGCAAGTATTTTCTCTCATTGTTGACTCATTTTGTCAAATGTTGTATTTGTAAACATATTACAATGAATTTCATGTCGTATATAATTTAGATTATTAAACAAAACTTTTAATTATATTGTAAAATTTGAATAGATGAAGGGTGTACCTTATCCATGGATGCGTTATTTTATCATTTTTGTTTTGCATTGTGACTTTTATCTATAAGATATCACACAATGTTGGTTATTTGTAATATTACTTTTTAGGAAAATTCTATGATTCTGTTAGTTATTTAATGAGTTAAATATTCACACCCAATCGTGATTGTTCCACTAAAATACTAATATGTGTTATATTTGTATTGATGGCCAAATATTTAATTGGACAATATCATCAAAGGGATCGTAAAAATTTTCCTACTTTTTAAAACTCGTAGAGGGTTAGTTTTCATGTAATTTGAATGAATTGAATGTTATGGGAACATCAACAAGTTAAGATTGTTAAAAATATACTTTACAAGTTCAATGATATAAAAATATTACAAAATAGTTTTAGGGTGGTACTAGAATCTTATAAAGTACGCTCCACTTATATATAAGATAGAATGTAAGGAGGATGTTATATCCTATCTGTCATATACATGCTCCTTTATGGAGCAATATTCAATAGGTAATACACATTGTGTAAGTAACAATCATATTTTGACACGTGTACTTTGTTTTTTCAGCTTTGAAGTGAAATGCAAGGTATTTCTTTCCTTTTCGAGTTTCGAGTTAGTTAGCAGGTAGGAGTGTAAATAGGGGTGCAAATGAGTCGAACTTTTGCGGGCTCGAACTTAGGCTCAGGCTTAGGCTCAGGCTCGACTCATTTAATAATTTAATGGGCTTAAGCCAAGCTGGCTCCTAATGAGCTTGAAATGTACAACTCAAACCCTCGCCTGTTAAGAATTCTCTAAACAAGCCTAAGCTCGACTGGTTTACATATATAATTATATATAATATTAAATTAATGTATAATTGTGTTTATAATATTGAAGTAATATAATTAATTATATTTAATATTATATTAATATATTAAACGAGCTTATTCATGAGCTTGGTTCGTGAGACCTTAACAATCTAGCTCGCGAACCCTTAATGAGTTGGGTTGCAAGCCTAAAAAAAAAGCTCAACCTCAGTTCATTTAGCCAAATGAGCTGATTGAATAACTCGCAAGTAGGTTGCCTCATTTGCAGCCCTAATAATAGGTTTGTTGGTTTTATCTTCTAGGTGAGAACGAGAAACAAGCCCTTCCTCTATCTTAAATTGTTTTTGGCAATAAATTGCTTCGAGCAGAATGAATTTAACCATTATGCCTAAAGATGGTTATACATCAATATTTTTGGTAACAAGTTCATGATTATAGGTTTTTTCGTTCAAATTTAATTTAATATGTTGGATTTTTTAATATATTAACACATTACTTTATTTAACTCTATGTTTGTCTATTATATGTGTCTATCCACTTTTTGGGAGAGTGATCAAGAATCGTGAGAGCTAAGCATGAAACCTCTAACATAAAAAGAAATGTATAGAAGGTCATTTCGGTAATTGGGCTTTTGGCTCAATTTAATGCCACAGGCCAGTCTTCTAGGCTAGTGATAGGGCTTAGAAGACTTAGTCTAATAAGAGATGTTATAGGGAGATTTGGCTTAGTAGGCTGAGAACAAGGATCGTCAGATCGATTTATATTGCTCTCGGCCTAATTTAGTATTCTCATGCGTCAAAAGTAGACTATAAAAATATCTTCTCGGATTAATTTGGGCTTTGTTTGAATAAAATAGGTCTTATGTGGACTAAAATAGGCATTCATCCTTGAATACTTAGGATAAACTTCTTTTATATAATAAAAGCCATCAAGCCCATTTCTAGCCTAACCCACTACTATAAGAAAATAAAGCTTTAATATCAATTGTTGGATCATTATAAAATGATCTAATGATCACCAGCAACATGTAATCTCAACCGTTCATCTAAAAGTCATCCAATAGCCACCATCAGCTTCCAACATCTATAACTAAGAGGTTTCTCCTTTCATTTGGAGGACATTATGTAGATTACTAAGATTGAGAGTAACGTAGATGCTCTGCTGAAATATCTCTAAGAAAGATTATAGCACTTATTTTAAGAACGATTGAGTCTATTTGATTTGATCTTTTGTCACACTTGTGCACTCAAGAAACAGGGTTTGCCTGTTCCTCCTTTCACGCCTCTCTCTGTGACATCTTAATATCATTAGTTCAGGATTTCTCTCAGGTCGACTGGCACATCTATCGCACACGATCAACCTACTACAACAACCCCACCATAAAAATGTTAAGAGGGAACTCATATATGGAGACATTTGTTGGCTTCCGCTGACTCCATGGCATTGAAATGTGCAATCGAGCTTCCTATAGCTGATATATACTACATTCGCAAGGTGATCATTTAACCTTATCCCAAATTTCTTCATAAATTTTCAGTACTTCCTCCCTAGACATAAACCATCTTAAGCGAATTATGAGACTATTGGTTCGCAAGGATATATCCACATCACATGCAGAATCAGAAGGTGAAGAGACAATCTATGGATTGACTCCTGCCCCTAAATCGCTTTTTCATGGCTCCAAGTAAAGTCTTGCTCGAATGGTGACTATAAAGAACTATGAGTGGCAAATGGCTTCAGCCTCCATGGCACTATTGTGGTCAATGTGTCAAACAAGGTGGTACAGCATTCGAGACGGCACATGGCTGTAAGATATGGGACGTTGAGTTAAAAAATAGAATCCAATGATGCTGTGGCTTGTAGTTCCCGGATCATATTTAAGGCCATTATATACTGTTACATAGAAGGGTTTGAAAGCTTGAAGTCTTTTGTTGATATAGGAGGAGGAATTGGCAGTGTAATAGCGGAGATTGTTCGGGAAAATCCACACATTAGAAGGATCAACTTGATCTACCGCATGTTATTGCTACAGTGCCAAACTACGATGTTGGGATCACCCATGTTGGAGGAAATATGTTCGAGGCCATTTCCAATGCTGATGTTGTTTGCATAAACGTATGAGCCGTATTCTAGATGATTGTTCATATAATTAGCTCTGATTTCTAAATTTACGTTCCTTGCTTTTTCACTTGTACCATTACACGACTTCACAAGATATTCAAACCCTTTTTAGAGTATAAAGGTATGATTCTTACCAATTTTAAGACAATTCAGAATATGTACTCGATGCCACATGTTCTAAGTTTTGAGATAATTTGTAATTTACCATTATTGCACCCTCGTGAATCCATATTGTTAAAGGAAAAAAAAATCATTTTTTGGTACCTAATCTTTGATGAAGTGGATAATTAAGTGTTGAACTTTTAAAAAGTCTTAATTTCATACTTAGTTAAACTTTTTTGTGCTTTTTTTAGGTACCTAAACTTTTAAAAAGTTTAATTTCATATCTAATTAAACTTTTTGTCCCTTTTTATTACCTCATTCTTTTATTATTTTTTAAAGTAGTACACATATGTCAAGCAACAATTAAGTGATATAGTGTCTAGGGGTACTAATTGACTTTTTAAAAGTTCGATTAGATATGAAATTAGTTAAAAGTTCAAACACCTAATTATTTATTTCGTTAAAATTCAAATGCCAAAAGAAGCATTTTCCCTATTGTTAATTGTGTGCAGTAATAGTTTCAAATTTATCAGCAAAAGAAAAATAAATATATGGATAAGTTTGAAACTTAATCCTAGCCCTAAAGGACGTTAGTATCCGTTACTGTATCTATCCATATGTATACATTTCCACTGCTTATTTTTGTTTTTCCCTTGCAATTTTTTTTTTTTTTTTTTGTATAATATTACCTCCTTCAAATTCTGCTGTTTGAATTTATTATATAATAAATTATCTAAACTTTTAAAGTCACCGACAGTCTTGAATATAATACTAGTAACAAATTGATTATCAATGATAAATATAAAAGGAATATTAAAGGTTGGATTATAGTTGGAATTAATTTGAGCTGTATTAACGTCGCAATGGTTTGTGATTTAAGGTTTGGGTAAAGTAGAAATTAATAAGAAGACAGGAGGAGGAAGCATGATATTTGATATTGGAGAATACGATCAATGAACAGCCATATGGTTTCCTTTGGTAAAAGTAATTTAATGATTGGCCAGATTTATGGTCCATTTTTCCCCTAAATAAAATAGCGTAACGGATAAATATGAATTTTCGTTTGATTATCCAAAGTGAAAGGAGCATAAAAATTATAGAGGAAGCTAAGGCAGAGTTAAGGTGTCATAATAAACAAAAGGAAGAGAGGACGACGAATAGACAGTAACGTGCGAGCTCTGGTTGTTAGTGTGGTCCGGTCATCTCAAGGGTTCGGTAGGCCAAATTATGGGGGGGGGGGGGGGTAACCTATGGACCTAGACATAGGTATGGTTGGGTCGGATCGTCGACCTAGGCTGAATTGTTATCGGATGGTCATGATTCGTGGTTTAGCTTGATCGTATGAGTCATGAACCGTGAGTCAACCTATTGGCCTAGTAGATCAAGACCGGTTTAAGGCCTCAACCCGTCGACTCAATGAATAAGACAAGTCAAAAAAAGAAAAAATTAAAAATATACTAGCAAAAGAAAATAAGAAATAAATATTTAGACTCATTTTATTGTGAATAGATAGTATTTATTATGAAATTATTTTTTTTCCTTCATTTGTTCAAGTATGCTTTTTTAGCCTAAGTGTGTGCACTCTAGAGTAACTTTTCTATTCAAATGTGCTTTCTTTAATAAACTTTGTTTGTTTTGCATAAATTTGTAATTTAAAATTCTTCATATATCTATTGTATGATAATCTAAATATGTGTTTTTTTATCGTTTTAATTAAAAAAATTATGAAAAATAAAAAAATCAAGGGTCATGAATTGACCCTAAATCATCGGTTTGAACTAACCTGGCCCGACCTTCATGGCCACAGGCTGGTTCTGGTTCAACCACGACCTGAACCATGGCTCGGCGGTTTTGGACCGATTCAACCCAGCGCCGACCTCTATATGAACCTATCAAGTTCGAGCTGATTCGAGATGGTTCGGACCCACTCCCTATTCTAAAAAAATTAAGGAAAAAAACACCACTTTTTAATTAAAACTAAAACTTCAATCTTGTAATATAAATTGAGCCGAAAAATATACTACTCTTTAATCCATTTACATCTAAAACTATACAAGATATGCAATTATTTATATATAATCACATCTCCTTTGAATTAAAATATTAGTAATGTGGAACTAGAGTAAATTGGAATTGCTCTCTTAAAAAACTTTATATAAAGCATGAGATATGTTTTTAAATTATATTTATTATCAACAATGTATTAAATACTTGTGAATAGATAATAATTTCTATTAATATGAAAAATAGTCTAAATATTAAATTTTATTTATTTTTTCAACTTTTTCTTTACTTTTTATTTTATTTTATATCTTTATTTCTTATATTTGTTTATAGTGAATAATACATGTTTATTTTTTTATTTTTTTAAATAGAACATGGTTGGACTTGCCAGATTCATGTGTTAGCCAATAAACCAGACCAAAACCTGTGAACCACAGTGAGTTCATTGGCATCCCAATATGACCGGATTCGGATCGAGTCCCCATTTGGACTGTGATCCTTAAAGATGTCTGGTTTGATCAAATTATTTTTGAACGTGTCTTGAAAGACATGCAATACTACGTATAGGATGTTGTACCGTAATGCTGGATTCCTTTATAATCCCCCACTAATGGGACGTCGGAGGATATTTAAGGTGAAACTTGTTTTACCTGAAAAGGAGCTGTCGGCACTCAGCAGAAAAGAAAAGCAATGGGCCATGGGCCTAGACCTAGTGAACATTCACAATCAAAGGGTTGCGTCGTCCAACTCCATGCAGCGAATCATTAATTTTGATGGGATCGATTTTATTATTATATAATAATTTATATTATATTTAATTTTAATCAAATCATTAAAATATATTATTTTAATTATTATATTTATTTTAATAATTAAATAAATAATCAATGAACCGTACAAACTCCATATCTACATTTACATGGACAAAAAAGGAGAGAGAGAGAGATGACAAAAAGTATTATTCCGACCATACTACCTACTTTTTCTCTCCTTTTCTGAAGCTCGTCCCTTCCCTTTCTACTCTTCTCCTCTTCTCCTCTTTACTCTGCAATTTCTTTGCCAAAAACTGAGATTGAACAGGACAATTATACAGACTTGGATCTCTAAAGTTAAAGGTAACACCTTTTCCTTCGTATTTTATCACATAATTTTCCCTATGTGTCTTTTTTTTCACTCATTTAATTTCATGATTCCTCTTATATGGGCACTTTTACTTGTTTACATTTTTTTGTTGCTATGTTTATATCACCCTCATCTTTCAGGAGTTACACTTATTTTCCTTTTTCTTTATTATTTTTAACTTTAGGTTTAATTCTTTCCCTTCTTTCATGTCGTAAGATATGATATATAGGAAGAGAGATTATTTTAACACGCTATGTGTCCAAACGGGATAAGTGTTGCTGAAATATGAATATAATTATAACAGCTCATGTTATAGTGGATAAATTTTGAAATATATATATATATATATTTATATTAGAATTTTATTAGTAATTATATCTCACTTCTCTTTGCTAGCACATTTCTATGTACACCGCACCCTTCGTCATCCTTAGGTCAAATTCTTCTCCATGTTATGTAATAAATCACCATGAACATGAGGCACAAACCATCATGCACAAAATTAAAGTAGTTATATGTTATTTTTTTTGGTATCATGTCAATGGTTGTTCTTGTCTCCCATCCAAATTGGATTTGACATATTGGACATTTGTCTGATTTAAGGCAACTTGTACATTGGTGTTAACACTGCACTTGGCAATTTGAATAGGGTGAAAAGGACCAGGAACAAAGGAAAAGAAATAAAACCTCTAGTTTCCATTTCACGTGATAATTAAAAGGGAACTGAAAAGAAGTTAGATGAGAGGTTTGCTGTCCCTGTGACTTGTAAGAGAGATTAAAATATTCTTTACACAGCTGCCTGCAGTTGAAGTCAATGAAGCAAATAATTGAACCCATCATATCATCCGACTAAATAATCCATCAAATTATTCGATCGTTTAAATAAATATATAAGTTGTCATAATACATATTTTAATAATTAATCATGGTTGGTAAATTTTTATCTTTCAATGGCTTGTATGATTAGTCTTGTGAAGAAAAAAAAAATATTAGAGATTTCCTTTATTTTAAATACCAAAACATCTATCATTTCTATATATATCCTTGTCAAACATAATATTAATCATCAAGCAAAAGCAATATATAGGATTTAAAAAAAAAAAAAAAAGAGAAGATAATTTGACGAGACTACTCAGAATTTTACATGCATAGACTGATACATTAACTTGTCACCTAACTCAAAATACACACACACACATATATCCTAAATTAATATTTGCCAGTTTAGACTTAATTGATTTGCTACCTAAATGGAATATAAATACTAAATTGTATAATAATAATGTTGTAAATACACTCTAAATTAAAAAAGATGCTATGTAAATAGATAATAGAATCAATGATCTTATAGCCTTACGACATTATTTTTTTTTCAAGTAAAATTTACCAAGTTCTAATATATTATCTCCTATTGTAATGGCAAAAAAAAAAAAAAAAAGATTAATAGTATATTGACGTCATGAATGATTGCAAGTCCATATAGCCTAAAATAAATATAATAATAATTATTACGATTTCTTTCAACCGATCGAATTAACTATTAACTACCATTGAGTTGGTATATTATTGCATTTTCATAATCCACAGCAAACAAAAATGGAAATTTTGCTTTTTCCGATTTTGTCCTTTTCACTTTTTATATATTTCATTCATGCTCACTCATACTCACTGCATCCATTTCCTTTTCCACTCATTTGTTAACCACTCTTAATTTTGTAGCTCTATATATTTTCTCCACATATATCTTCATTTGGGAGGGAGATCAAGACTTGAAAGAGCTATAATAATGGAGTCACTAACATCAGAAGAAATGTTAAGAGGGCAAGCTCAGATATGGCAAAACATGTTTGCTTTTGCCGACTCCATGGCATTGAAATGTGCAGTTGAGCTTCATATAGCTGATATACTACATTCACAAGGTGATCATTTAACTTTATCCCAAATTGCCTCACATACATCATACTCCTCCTCTCCAGACATAAACTATCTTAAGCGAATCATGAGGCTATTGGTTCGAAAAAATATATTCACCGCAAATCAAGAATCAGAAGGCGAAAAGACACTCTATGGATGACTCCTGCCTCTAGATGGCTTCTGCATGATTCCAGGAAAGTCTTGCTGCAATGGTGACAATGGAGGACCATGAGTTGCTGATGTCCCCATGGCACTGTTTTGGTCAATGTGTCAAAAGGGTGGTATAGCATTTAAGATGGCTCATGGCCGTGAGATATGGGACTTTGCATCAAAAAATGGTGAATTCAATAACTTGTTCAATGAAGGTATGGCTTGTACTGCCAGGACCTTACTTAAGACAGTTATAAGCTGTTACAAAAGGGTTTGAAAGTTTAAAGTCTTTGGTTGATGTTGGAGGTGGAACTGGTAGTGCAATAGCTGAGATTGTTAGGGCATATCCACACATTAAAGGGATAAACTTTGACCTGCCGCATTTATAGCAACAGCACCAGCTTATGATGTTGGGATCACCCATGTTGGAGGAGACATGTTTGATGCCGTTCCCATTGCTGATGCTGTTTTCATGAAGGTAAGTGACATATTCTAAATTATAGCTGGTATTACTTTTTGGCCATTTCCAAAATTTTTTACGTCCCTTGCTCTTTCATTTACATTTTACATCATAGACGCATCATTATTGTTGCTAAGTGGGTTTTGATTGAGTATGGAACTTTAAATTCACATTTTATTATGAAATATTGGACCTTCTAAAGTAGAATACAATAATATGACCTCTTGCTAATTCTGACTAACAAAAAAATTGTGATTCTAATCCAATGAGTTCCAAGTTTTAAGGCAATTTGTATTTTATCACCGTATACAATTCAAGTTCCAACTATGATGTTGATGGCACAAGTAACGTGGGAGAGACATCTATCTATGGCATCAACATAGTCTTCTTTCCAACGATTTATGGGTTTGTTTCACTAGCTTTTCTCTGCATACAATATTTTTTTAAATTTTTTTTAATAAATTATTTATCAACAAATAAATATATAAAAAAAATTAATAATTCTAATGAAAAGATCAAATAAATTAAATATACATACAATTAAATATATTTATATATATCATTTTAATATAAATATAAATATAAATAAAAAATAGATCATCCAAACTGTCCAAACCGTCAACAAGTTAAACCCCATTGATCGTGAGGATTTCTGAATAGTAGTTGCTGTCGTGAATCTCGTGGAAAATAGGATAAGATATTTTATTAAAGATTCGGTCGCCACTGCGGTGTCTTATGTTTCCATTTCTCCATTTCGTGGCCATGTAGATCCGGACCCGTGGAACCAATGGAAGGTCGGTGTTTAGCTTCTGAAGTAGAAGGCAATATTTGAGCATCACATATATATATATATATATATATATATTATAGAAGGAACTGCTAAAGAGATAGCAAATGACAGGATTGATTGCGCTTTATGATGAACCGTCACCAACACCGTCTCTTGATGATTATTTTAAACTGAGGCTTATCTGTAATATTTGCACTAAAAATTGGTGAAGAGATAAGTTTTTTAGGAGTGCCCAACTAGGTATTTTACTACAACATTCATATTCCGTAAACCAACAAGAAATTCATAAAGTGGTATTTCAGTATATTTTAAGAATCTTTTTTTTTTCTTTTTAAAAACCTCACATTTTTATGCTTAATGTTCTTTCCATAAGATCTTTCGTATCTTTTAGATTGTAGGTTTCATATGCCTTTTTAAAATACATATTCTTTCAAAAAAAATTTAAAGATCTCTTCTATCTTGTAGAATCTCAAAAATTAAATTCTTTACATAAAGTCCCATATCATAAACCTAGGATTGAATACTCTTTAAAGGAAGTATATAGCTTGGTTTTAGAGTCTGCATCGGTGCTAACTAAGTGGGTGGCAAGTGGAAGTGGAGTTGTCTAATTAGATGATTTCATTCATGGCTACAAACAATATGAGTAACAATGGAGCTTGATCTTATAGTATAGTAAAACACATATACAAAAAAATCATTAGCTGCTAAGGGACCATAAGCTAGCTCCAGAGTAAGTTTGTTAATATATATTATAATTATGAAATAATTATAATAAAAAGTAATTAAAAAATTATAATATATATATACACATACATAACTTAATTTTATTTATCATGTATTAATCTATTTATTTATTTTGTATATTTAATTTTTTAGATTTTACTTTATCTTTAGGTTTCGTGAGTTATTCAATTTTTGCTTACTTTAAAGTTGACATGTGAACCAATCAAACATGAACTTGAAATAAAACTCGCTAATCTAAACAAACCACTTTTAAATCTGAATTTCTGACTTGATAAAAGCTTTAGCTCAAGTTCAGTATCATTTAAATAAGCTAAACCTAGATCATTAAAAGCTCGGCTCACTGGAAAATTGCATGAGATGTGAATTCTTAATAGAATATGATATGTTGTTAATTGGCTTAACGTAATGAGGATTAAAAACATAAGGCCCATTTAATATCCAACAACGCCCAACCGCATGAAATAAATCCTCTTTGAAAATGGGCTAGCGCCCAACAAAACATAGTCCAGATTTGTTTTTGGGATGGAATTCTATATAAATCTTATTTATTAATGTATTTTTGGCACAATAACTCATTAAAATAGTTGCTTGGTTACATCCCAAAATGTTTTAATGATCTTAACGTGTTTGTGTATATCTTTTCTCAAAGCTAAATTTCATTGTATTAACTAATGTTGCAGCAGTATCATTCATAAAGTTCTAAGTTCGTTTAAGGAACTGTTTAATTTAATATCTAAGATTAACTATTAAAAGATTAGAATAATAATTCACATTTCACAAGTCAACATTGATTTCAACTAGTAGTGTCTAACAGGGATAAGCACGTAGGGTATAAACTCTTTTCTATATCCTACCCTAAGTACATAGTATGAAGTTTTGTATTAAGAACTCATCTTGTAATATTTTGTACTTATCCTATACTTTGTATCCAGTAATATTCACAAGGTACAGAGTACCTTGTTGTATATGTAAAAAATTTCCTTTTATTTTAATTTTTTTTCCTAAAACTATTTAAGGTTCAAGAAGACTAAAAGCACATAAAGTTTCTCTTTTTTTTTTATTTTAAGTTTATAATAATATATACATTTATAATATGTAAAACTACCTTATTTTTATATATTCATTATAAATATTCTATCGAAATAAATCTAAAAAAAATGATATCACAAGTTCTACAGTATGTAGAAATCATTTACGTGCTAAAATTGAAATATGTAACAAATACCTATAGAATCTGCTTGTATGATTTCAATAAAATTGTAAATCATTTAGTGAATTCTTAAATCAAGAATTTTGGGGGCACTTTGTATTAGTTAGCTTTAAAAGATAAATAACACTTTTTATATAACTCAGAAGCACAAATACATATAGTCAAAGTTCTTCCAAATTAAAAATTAAAAGTACTTCCGTAATAATATAATATAGGTTTTTCTAAATAAAAGTTTCTAAAGGTAGCTTAAAAATGGTAATCTTAAACATAAGTGATAGCAAAATGAAAAATACAGTATTATTAATTATTTTATAATTTTTAATATAGTGCATGTTTCAAGATGGGTATAAAGAACCTTGAAACCTATACCTTGTATATGATAGATTGCAGGTTGCGGGTGGGTATAGAGTATGAAGATCTCATACATGTACCCTACCTTATGCGAATAAGTTTTAGAAAAAAATATATCTATACGCTATCTCATGACTCTTAATAGTACCAGGACTCTATCTAGGTTACCCATTCACCCCTATTATCTAATAAAAAGTGAGAAAACAAATAATACTATTGATTTTTTCATTATGTTATAAAAAAATAATCACATGTCAAAATTTTATCTATATAATATATAGATATATTCAATACTAATTAATTCATATATCATGTTAGTATCATTGAATCCTTTATCTTGCATATGCATGTTATAGTGGGTCACAATAATCGTCATAACATTACGAAAAGATTTAATGAGAAATTAAAAATTTTTAGTGATTTCATGATAGAAATATTTTTTGTTTCTAAAGTTGCCAACACAATTAAATTAGGTTATTATCCTTTTATGCAGTGTTTTACCTTTTCTTTTTATCCTTGTCTTGAGCACTTATGAAGAAGACAAAATCCAAAAATTTTTCACCTTTTCAAGATTCATTTCACTTTTTATATTAGAAAAAATATGTATAAGAAAGCCAAAAAATTGAAACCACTTAAAACTTGTATATTGTGATGTAGTGGATAATGCATGATTGGAGTGATGAAGATTGCATCAAGATCTTGAAAAATTGTCGAAAAGCAATACCAAAACATACTGGCAGGGTGATCATTGCTGAAATTGTGTTGAAACCAGATGGAAATGATATGTTTGATGAAACTGGAGTAGTTTTCGATCTAGTGATGATTGCACATAGTTCTGGTGGAAAAGAGAGAACTGAGATGGAATGGAAAAAATTACTAGAAGATGGTGGCTTTCCTCGTTACAACATAGTCAAAATTCCAGCTGTGCCATCCATCATTGAGGCATTTCCTGCATAACACAGTGTATTATTGGTGTTAATTCAACTACTATATTGCTAGAAATAAAATGTAATATCAAGAATAATGAATGTCATTGTCTAATGAAGTAAAATAAAATTGTTGTTGTTGTATTGTTTTTTGTTTTGTTAAAGGAATTAATTGTTGTTCTTATTCATTTTGTAAAAGGGAAAATGTTAAATTTGAAACCTAAACTTTGCAAAAATTCAATTTAGTGACTTTGAAGTGTTCAATTTAATCTTAAATCAAAGTTTTTGTAGCTATTTTTATTACCTTACAAATACTGTTTGCTTTGTTTACTGTATAGAAGCAATCTAGTAGTGTTAGCAGTCTTCTACAATTGCAAATAGAGCAAGCGATATTAAGAAGTAGTAAAATAACCACCAAAAGCTTAATTAGGTATTAAATTGATCACTTCAAAGTTTAAGTATTAACTTAAATTTTGATATAAGGTTCATGTACCAAATTTAACATTTAATTTTAGTAAAATTGCATTCATGATTGGTGGAAAGTCAATTCTATCTTAATCAATAGTTGTAATTTTTTGTAAACCAAATAAGAAGGCCTAATCTATTTTGAAACACTTTCTACTCGCTAAGTTTAAGCCTATTTTGCACCTATCTAACTTGATTGTATTCAAGCCTATTTTACACTTGTAGAAGAAGAAGCATAACTAAGAGCAAACAAAATGGAAAAACTCTAACTTTAGGAGATCTTTGAGGATGAAGTATGTATGGAGAGTTGCAATAGAAGCCTTAAGAACATTCTCACTTTTTTCAAATGTTCTATGAAGGCATTTGACATATAAAGTATGTTGGATATATTATTCCAAAAGGATGGCAAATAATAGGATAATATCTTCATATGCATCCTTACTCCATATCAATTAAAACAAATCATTGAAGAATTCTGCTTTGACTTAGAGAGAAGGACAAGCTTTCTTTTAGTGATAAAAAAGGCTCTTTAAATAGTAAACCAGATCCCCTTCTAAAAATTTTGTTACATGCCACTAGTGCGATGATCTTCATACGTGCATGAAAAAGGCTTTATGCGTGCACTCACCTAAGTCCCTAAAGCACTTCGAATGCCTCTATGATGTACTTGTCCAACTTATATGTTTGCAAGCGACAATTTTGATAGTTTCATTAAATAATATACAAAAATTATAAAATAAATAAAGGAAAGAAGAGAGAAATCTCATATAGATTTCTACATTAGAGAAACTTTGAAAAATTACACACATCCTTGAAATTGGGATCGTGGGTATTAATGTTGCTTGTTTGGATCGAAATTGCCAATTTTAGATTTTTTTACAAAACATAAAGTAGCAATCCTTAACAATAACACTGCGGTACGATAACACAAACAAGGATAACATAAGATTAGACTAACTATGGCTTTTGATTGTTTTCCATTTATATTGACGCACTTAAGAAAAGATCACTAATGTGTCACTTATCAATAAAGTCGCAATGCATTACCATTCCTACACATGGTATATGATTTATTGCTAGTGTCTTTTCAGTTTGGTGATTCTTCATTTTCTTAGATTGTTTAGGCATTTAGTAAGAAATTAAAGGTTAGGGAGCTTCTTTTTTAATTCTTTTTCCACTAGCAAACACAATTTACTCTCAGGTTAGAAACGAGCCGAGCCACTCAAGCTCAGCTCATTTCAAGCCCAACTCGGCTTGACTTGCCTCTTTTAGCTAAACTAGCCGAGCTCGAGTCAAGCTCAAGTCAAGTTCACTCAAGCTTATTTGGCTAATTGAGTGGGTTTGAGCTTGTCTTTAGGCTCACGACCTGCTTGTGAATAGACTCGTTAAGGGCTCATGAGCTGAGCTTGTGAATAGGCCCATTAAAAGATCATTTAACATATGTATAATATTATATATAATTATTTATATTAATTTAATATTATAAATATAAATAAAAATATAATTATATACACTAAACGAACTGAACTTAAGCTCATTTAGCTAAAAAAGCCTAAGCCCAAGCTTGACTCATTAAGTTCATTTAGCTAAACAAGCCTAACAAGATAAGCTTGGGCTTGAAAATCTTTAATGGGTTTAGGCACGAGCTTGCACATTCCAGGCTTGTTAAGTGCCCAGCTCAGCTCAAGTCAATTCAGGATTTAAATGAGTTGAACCCAAACCGGCAAAACCTCGGCTTGTTTGCACTCTTAATTTACTCATAAGCCTTTAGTGTTTACTCATTATTATAGCATGCATCCACATATTCAATCGGATCATGACATCTATTTAATATTGCCTATAATGCATGCATACAAGGAGTACCACTTAGTCATTATGCTTAATGGGAACATCCCCTGCTGTCATACATTTAGGGAATGCAATGAGATTTGACTTCCCATTTCTCTAGTCACTCTCGAGTAGCGAAAAATACGATATTTCACTTAATCATACAATATCTTGTCCTAATAAATTCCATTTCAAATAATCTAATGAAACTACACAAATATTTTATCCTCCTTAATGTTTTGCATAATTTTAGGATTTATGTTCTTTACCCACTTCAAAGCTTTGTCACAATTCTTTTACATACATTGCAATCCTCTTTGATAGATCCCCTCTAAAAAATGCAACAGTCAAGTTACATTTTGTGACTATTGGACCATTGCATTCATCACATAAATTGTTGTCAACAATATCACTTTTCACATGCAAGTAAAAGTAGCTCCTACAACTGGATGGGCTCCATTTGCATCAAGCTTTCACAACCATCTAAATACATTACTTTCAACTCCTTCACATATATGATTATGTCAATTGCAGTAATGCCCTTTTCTATCTTCCAAACTATTCGTGTAGACATTTTCCTTTAAATTTCTTTAACAGATTGATGTGGATGTGGCAAACATACATTTAATGTTTAGCTTCACCATTATTAACCCCTAAAACAAATTGAAAAATAAAAAAGAAAAATTGCAAATTACCCCATAAACTTTATCTTTAGAGTGAATTTACCTCCTAAACTTTTAAAGTGAAATTTTTAACCCCTTAAACTTTAAAAAATTGGCACAACTAATAATACTTAACATTTTCCATTAAAACAAGACAACGAAAGTTGCAAAATGTCTCCTCAAACTTTCATTTATGTGTGGATTCATCTCTAAAACTTTCATCTATATGTAGATTTACCCCTCCAAATTCATGAAAAATGTTAATTATCTTGTACTATGCCAATTTTTAAATGTTTAAAGGGATAAAAAACTTACTTTAAAAGTTGAAAGGGTGAATTTACACCTAAGTAAGAGTTCAAGGGGATAATTTGAAAATTCCCCATCATTTATAATACTGCGTAGTCATAATAAAAAACATTTACAACTATGACAATAAAGTATTTGCAATTAACTACAATCCATAATTTTTAAGAATATACATGGGTACCTTTTGTTGTTCATTTATAAAGATTCACCCTACATTAAGCCTCATGCTTACTCAACAACTAATTGTGTCAAAATTCATGCCCATAAGTTCTCATTTTCCACTATGCTAATAGCCCATTCAATTGTAAATATTTGGTTGTTGGCATCTTTATCGCTAGCACACAATAACTCCTCTTTATATATGGTCTTTAGAAAACATCCATTTGGTCCTAATACTCTTCAACAACTATTTAGAAACCTTTGCTTAAATGCATTCAAGCATACATAAAATTGATTGAGTTAGAAGGATAATTTAGGTTCTCTTAGAGGTTCTTAATTTCATACTATACAATTTATATGAATAATCTCTCATTTGACTATGTATTTTGATCAATTATTACATTACCATTTTGTGTAGCTCTTCTCACCTTTATGATAGGCATAACTACCTCAATTTTATTCTTTACAATCTTGTTTATTTCCTCAAGCTTAATATTAGACATGGGCTTTATTGTTGCACTAAATAATTATCTACTAGTGACCCTCTTATTTTTAAAAGTAATGTTATGCTATTGCTATTTGTTGCATGTAGAAAATTACTGATAAAAATCCAAAGGTCTACAACCAAAAACCATAATCAGTGGTGTGTTGAGAGGTGGTCTGGCACAGCCACTTTGACGTTAAGTTAATAGTAGGTCAAGAGAAAGAGAGAGAGTAAGTAAGCATGAAAAGAAAGGATGTGAATAAGATCAGGTACCCCTTGGATGGTGGCTTCAGGTTCTATTTGTAGGAAATGATGATGATCATACCAAAATAGGGATCCAAAAAATATTTTCATCTCACACAGCACGTCATCAGAGGGAAAGTAAGTTCAAGTGAGGATCCCTTTGTTGGCAGTTGACTTGGACTTAGGGTGGTGATAGTGATCATTCTAGGAGAGTAGCTAGGTAGGCCGAAAGCAATTTCTTTGAAGCACCCCTAGGGAGGTATGATAAGTTAAGGAAGTCTAGAGTACGTCCGAAGAGATATTGTAAACTAGAGAAATCTATTGTATATCCAATGACATCTAGTGATCCTAAGAGTTTTTATTGAATGTGCAACTTAGTAGAGGATGACCTTGGTTTGGTCCTTACGTGTACCAATGGAAGGAGATTAACTTTAAGATTGGTGAGTGATCGAGGCTTGTTTAGGATGTTTGATGGGCTTTAAGGACCCATTGCTAGTTCATTTCATCAGTGTTGGGCCTACTTGACCATAATTGAGTAAAGTCTATCAACATCAGTTGTTATGAGTGTGAACGTAAAACAAGTATGTACCACTTTCCTTAACACATGAGATAAACTAAGGTCAGCCACCGTCCCTAACATATTAAGCCTTAACCATTAATTAACAAGCTCTTGCAAATGCTATATCTTTGAGTTCGTTAATTGACTATTGTATGAAAACCTATTTGAACTTCTTTTAATGATCTAAAGATCATCACAACACCAAAAGTTGACTTTGTTGTTTTATCTCCATAAATTTAATACTTGCTTTTCTTTCTCCTTAAAATTCCCACGATCATCACTATTATCCCCACTAAATCACTCATAATTGTATTTAGGGCTGAGCAAAAAAACCAACCGAATCGTAAAAGACATAAAATATCCGATTGGACTAAACCGAAAATTTGGTTATTTTTAAAATGGTTCGATTCGCATTTTTATTTGGTCAAGCAAACTAAACCATTTGGTTCAAGTTGAATCGAACTATTAATTTTAAAAAATTATTAATTCTATAATTTTGTGGGATTTTACATTATTCTTACCATTACAAAATATAGCAAACAATTCAAAACACATAATCATGGAGTAATGTAGAAAAGAATGAGAAAAACATTTAAGGGATTGCAAAGTGTTAGTACTAGAATCTCTCTAAGTACTTGCAATATTTTTATAATGTTTTCATGATAACAAAAGTCATAAGGAATCATCACCTACACATGTTTATATCTTAACCTTAACAAATACGTGTAAGCTTATGATGCTTTTAGGAGCTTAGGTTATTTTTAAAAGCTAAATCAAAACCTAAACTTTTATTTGATGGATCGTTGAACTATATTGAAGACTTAGGTCCATGCATTGAATATAATCACGTATTATATTCAATCGATCCATTAATTGTTGGTTTATTATCCAACGGGGATGTTTATTTGAAATCACGAGTTATTATAAAGTATTTCATGATGGAAATTATAATTTAAGCTAAATATGGAAAGTTTATAGATGATATTCCGTGTCCGTAACATGAACTTAATCTATGAGAAGTTGTGTGCAAGTTCCTATTATGAATAATAGCTAGATGTCAAAGATATATCTAGAGAAGATTTCGATAGCTTGAAGAATCTAATATTTATGGAAAGATATCTCCATTGTTTGGAACTTGGAAGGAATTCAAATTCATAGCACTCTCTATCTTATGTATGTAAAGAAGATGGATTTCACAAGATACATGATGAAATATTATCTATCATCTTCTCAATGATTATGTAAAACTTTTATAGAAGAAATTTGAATTATTACATGCTGAGAATTCACAAAGATATTGAAGTAACGAACAAAATGTATTTCTTACCATAGATGCTTGAACAAGACTGTTAACATACTATTCTACAAATTGAAGACTTGAATGAAGGATAAGACATGAAGCATTATCGAGGAAATCATTGATAAAATACTATTAAAGTCGAGAGAACCTCAAAGCACTGATATGATCCTCTTATCATTGAACAAAAAAGCTCAATGCTCTCGGATTTACTTTCAGAAGCTACTACTTTATTTCACTTTATTTCTTTTCACTAAAAAGCAAGGATGTTTCTTATTGTTTTCTCTAGATTTAAGACAATCTCTTTGTGTTTGCTGAGTTAGTATGAGAAATGACAAAGGCTACCTATAGGACCATAAGTTAGTTTAGGTTGAAACTAGATGGGTGGTGTGAGTTGTTCACATTGCATAGGACTGGAGACTATTTTGTACCTCTACTTTCGATTAGATCTAGTAGAATAAATTGGTAAAGACAACCAGTACCTCAATATAGAGCTGGAAGAGTGGGTTGACGCATAAGGTGGAACCACTATACATAGCCGAGCAATCTTTTCTCTCTCTCTCTCTTTTATTTATTTTGTTAATTCCACACATAACTCTTATATTAATTTTGAAGTTGTATAACTTAAGGAATCTTAGATTAATAAGTTGCTTAGAAAAGATATTAAGCTAATAAAACTCGAATATATCAAAAGTTAAGATATCAATAGGATTTACATAAAGAATTTCTAAAGGAATGTTTTAAATAAGTTTTCGAAATCTGTTTCGAAATGAAGTTTTAATTTAGTTTTTGCAAAAAGTTTTTAACATAACAAATCAGCTCCCTCTTAGTTACTTAACTTATGGGACCAACACAAAGTAAAATCTTACAGATACATATATAAAATTCCATGGAGTTCAAACATAGCTTTGCGCACATCTATTGCTTAAACTTATTAATTTCCAAACCTTGCTGGTATAGTCGTAGGTAATCAATAACAAGTTAAAATCTCAAACACAATTTCAACTTACGATCTTTAAAGGCAAGTGGACTTATCGATACCATATCATAGAGATTGAGTACAAGTATCATTCCTACATCGATCAATGGGTACTAATACTTACCTTTCTACTACTATTTAACCAGTAAAATAGAGTGAATCAAGTAAAATATATAATAACTACTAACTAATTACAAGTCACAAGTCAACTTTTCTAAAGATTAATTAAAATGCAAAAGTATTTAAATTTCGAATCCCCACTAGGTATTTATGTGATTACGCTGAGGATAATTCTAATTTTATTGTTGATATTCTTAAACGATAGGAATTTCTAATGTAATTCAATATCCTTTTTAAGATTATTGAAATCTAATCCTAAGTTAATTAACTAAAATTCTTTTCTAGTTAAAAACCCTCTAGATATCATTAATGATCTTAAATTTTCATATTAGGTTTAACCTTAATCCTAAAGATTTACTTTAATTTTATAACTAGGATTACATGCAAATCCCTCATTGTGTAGATCTATTCATAGAAACAATCTTTCAATTAATTGGCATGAAATCTAATCAAGAATCAATATTTCACACTGTCTATTCAAGATAAACAATTACAATGACACAATTAGATTCATGAAATCAATTAATATATTGAAAACAATAAGAAGAAATCACACAAATAACCTAGGATTCAATATAAGAATAAATCATACAAATAATCTAGATTCATCAAAATCTAAACTACGAGTTTACTCCTCCATAGGAAAAAACAACAAAAACACAAGAAATATGATAAAGCATGAATCTCTTGTTTTATAACTTGATTTTAAGTACAAAACTTGACTTGACTTGTTCTAATAATATGTATCTAATGTTGGAAATTCCTTAGATCCACCCTTCTTCTCTTGGTTGCCAAGGGGTCTTCTCCTTATATAGAAGTTTTCAATGATTAGGAAAAGGAAGTTTCCAACTCCTAAATAGGAAGGTTAGGGTTTAAAAAATAAGAAAGCGCGAATCTTCTTAATTGGCAAGTGAAAGCTTTAAATAGGAAAGTAAATCTTCAAGTTAGGCATGTGGTTAATCCTCATAAATGTGGAAGTTGATGTCTTCAAGGTTTCCTAAAAATATCCCCAGTTGCATTTTTCTTTAAGTAAAATCACAAACTCTCCAATTTTAAATCACTTTTTGAGAAAAACAGGACACGGGAAAGACATTTTCGTGTCATTTGCTTGTGTAACTTTTTGTATGCAAAATTGAAATTCCTAAGAACAACTTAAGATGTGACAGATCATGTCACATGCTCGTGTCAATTTCTCTGAGTTATTGTTTTGAATTCTAGGTGGGACATGACTCAAACACAACCATGTCTAGATCATGTCATCACAAAATGCATTTTTCTTGATCAAATCACTTACAAAGCTCACAAAAACTTTGTCAAACCTCTTCTTTACTGATAATTCAAAATTTTGAAATGTATAAGCATTTTCTTGTACTCCTAAGTTCTAGAAGCACATGACTTCATGGCACAATATTGTTGTTTGAAAATCTTCTTCCTTGTTCAAACGGTCTCCAAGCTTCATGAAACTTTTGCAAAATCCTTATTTTTCTTAAAAATCAATATCTTGATGGCATGAAATCAAATTTTAAGAATTTTAAGTGTTTTTTCCATAATATTAATCACCAAAATGGTCAAATAAAGCATAATTTAACACTTATAATTAAGGAGCAAATTAGGTTTATCAAATCCTTTGTACAAATGCAATGTGACTATGCATACTTTCAATATATGGAAACAAGAAAAGGGAAATGGTTTGTAACCATCATGTATGTATCATGCTAAATCTGTATATGCTAATGGGTTTGGATAATGTATATTCCATGTACGTATATATCATAATGTGTTGATTGTAATTTAGCTCCTTGTATAATTATATTTTTAGATTAAATTTTTCAACATAGAAAATGTGAATTTGAAGAAAGCAAATTCTCCAATTAACTTGATATATTCTCATATATTGATTTGAGATAATGATATTTGAATCATAAATTGAATAAGACTGCACCATTTTTTGCAGTTAAAAATTAGAAGAAATTTTGAGCTGCATATTATAATTTAGTCCAGTTTAGGGGGTAGACACAACCAAACTACACCACACCACATCGTGCCTACACTAAGCTACAATGATCGTCCTAATTGAAGTAATCAATTTCACTATACTTAAGATCGTCGCTTTTACTAGGGTAATATTTAAGTGCAACGTTCTAAATATATGGTCATTTACATCCTGCCACGTGTCTCCCTTAAGTGTATACACACCAAGACTCAAAACCTACTAAAGTTCACAATTGATTACATCTAAGATCATTAACTCCAAATCACACATACAAAGTTGGTGTCACCACATATGAATCATAAGAAATCTTCTTAATAACCATATTGATATTACATGAAGGCATCCAACAACTATATTTAGAGAGGCTCACACTAAAGCTCATCTATTATAATTCAAACTAGAAACACAGAAGTGATATATATTTAGATTTAAATCCTAACTGACTACAAGATATAGAAGTACTTGTAATAGGAGAAGGTAAACATTAGGATTTTCTAAGTCAAAGTTCAACACACTACTTACTCATCAATTGGAAAGTCGTCACTGCAAATATTATCCTAATAGTCTACAACCACGTTGTATCCTGAAAGATCAAAGATGATTATAGTGTTACATGAACCTAAAAAGGAGAAAAAAGTAAGCCAGAGCCTAGAATGGTACTCCCACAAGCACAAGCACAAGCACATGAGCATACACAAATAAGTTACATGCAATCCTAATTCTAATGCAACAAGCAACCAATTATTATTCTTAATTTAAGTTCAGTAATCAACATGAGGATAACTCGGTATCCTAAAAACACACACTTTATATATAACATATATACATAATGTTGGGTACTTCCAACATCCAAGAGTCCGAAAGTCCATGAGTCCAAGAGCCCATGAGTCCAAAAATCCCTAAATCTTTCCGTAATTATTTCCAGATGCAACTCCACTAGAGAACGCATCACACAAGGATCATCAAGGTGTTGTATTAACATCATTGGTGCTCTCGGTCCACCAACTACAACCAAGCACACACACCAAGCATATTTAAAGTTGGATATATAATTAATTATGTTATCAAACTATCTTAATAAACACAACCATCGAATAAGGTACAGTATTCAAAAGTAATTTCGTTCCAAACCAATATTTATTACTTGAATTACATATAATTAAATTATTCATAAACTTCAATATTTGTAGCTTAAACTCTCATTATGGTCCTATCACTCTCGGTCTTACATTGTTACTATTTAAATTCCTAAAATCTTAAAGTATATTGAAATTGTAAAGTGAATAATTAATGAATCTAGTCATTTTTAGGCTAGAAAATGATGACTTTTAAGGTGTTTTATGATGCATAAACTAATATATAAGTGAGTATATGGTTGGGTATCACTTAGGCAAAGAAAATAGGGTTATAAAGAAGTCCATAGAGACGAACACGAGCAAAACAAGAGGTCCACAGGGAAGACCATGGCTGTGTTTCTCGTTATGTTTTTTTCCAGGTGACATTTTAAGATTCATATAGAGGGACATAGGCAAGTACACGAGATCATGTATATGTCGTGTTCTTTGCTAGTATCCTTTAAATTAGACTAAAAACTTAACAAATTCAACAAATGTTCTTCTTTGTTAATATGTGCAAACATTAAGGATTGATAATAATAATAATAATAATAATAATAATAATAAAATAATAATAATAATATAATAATAATAATATGCAGATGAAAAAGGAGTAAAATATTGATTTAAAAAAGTACATTTCTCTATTGAAAAGCTTGATGTATGCACAAATTTTGGTGTGTCTAAATAATTGTAAGCACATAATTTTCATATGAAACATTATAAAAAAATTAGATATAGTTAAGTTTTCATCAAAACAAATAAATCTTGATCTTGAAAACGTCCACTTTTTTCATCTTTAGGATGAGAAGAAAATTTTTGTAATTTTTCAAGATAAAAAATCTTACTGTGAATTACACTCACAATATTACTCATATATCTCACGATCTAAAGTTAATTCTAAACAAAACTTTTGGTTTTAGTGATTTGTGACTAATCTTTTCTTTTACAAATTATAAAATCTTACAAGTTTCTTATTGAAATTAATAAAAACAATTGGATTCTACATATCCTTAGGTTCATTTATACCACTTATAGTCACTTTTATAAGGAGTCCTAAAATTCCAATTCCATGAGTATTAAAAAAATCTATTAAATTTCTTGACTTGTTTACATTAATGGTTTTCCATTTGAGTTCAAATCACGAATATTTAGTTTTTACATTTATAATTGTCAGTATTTTAAAAAAATTAAAAAACTATTTAAATTTTATAAGACATTGTTTTTTAATCGATTCAACACATTGTATATCTTTATCTTATCAAGTTCAAGAAGAGCTCTACAAAATAACTATGAAAACCTTACCTAGAGCCTTAAGGTAGGCAAAATGTATGGAAAAAAAATAGACAAAAGGTACTCAACATCTTTATCAAAATTCAATTGAATCTTTATATTTAAACAATTCATTTATATCCAACATGTTTATGATAATTAAGAATTTAATTAAATAAGTTATTTAAGTCCTATATCTTGTATGTTTGCATGAAGTTTGTAATTCAATATGCATCTTCTACACCATATCACAAGAAAACAAAAGATTTATTGAGTAAAGATGGGTGGTTCTTAGCCCTCTATATTTGGCAACATCCTCTATTGAGGATGTATCACATAAGAAAATGAGAGTACATACAGTACTACATACAGGATCACAGCAGTCACATAATTGTATTTGACATATCCTCAAATGGAGGGTGTTGTCAAAGATGAGCGGTCATCAGATTTATGAAATGCAATAATATTAATATAGAGGATATGAAGTTTGACACAAAAGTGAAATACATAATAACTCACTCAAAACATGGAAAATTTAATTCAATTTTACCAAAAAAAAAAAAAAAAAAAGCATGAAACATATATAGAGATTTACTGCCTTCTTGTCCCAAAATGACAACTAGATTGACTCTAGCATTTTCAAGGGCTAACTTTAGGAAATTTAAAGAAAGGGTGTTTAAAGGATTCATTTTCGAGGTGATTAGCTTTTAGGTGGTGAAAGTGCATATCATACGTGCTATGAGATTCTTAAACTATTTGTCTAGCAATTTTAATTAAGGACATAAGGTGAAACACTTGGTTATAAAAGCAGATGTTTTGCTAGTAAAAATTGTCTGGAAGCAGCAAGAAATTTGAGCAAAGTTACTTGAGATTCTATTATCAACTTTCCAAGTCAAATGTAAAGGAATAAATACTTGTTTACAATGATAAAGTTAGATTGCAACCACACCTCCAACATAAATCCTATATTGTACAAGCTACACCTTACGACGCTGTTGCGTTACCATAAATAACCTTCTTCAATTAAAACCAAAACATTACTGTCAAACTTGCATAAAAGAACCTCCAATTTGATCTCTCCAAGAAAAAGCACAAATCGTCCTAATTTTTATTCCTCACGTGGAGTGGAAGAGCAACACCCGGTATATTGAATTCAAAACTCCGCTTTAGGAACACACGTGTTTGATATGATGCCAGTTTTCTTGGTTGGAGTCAAACTATCAACAACCAAAGAGCAATTTACTAGAACATTGATTTGCCAAGATGGAATGTCCATTACAACCACACTCACAGGAACCTTGATTCCAACAAGCAAAGGGATTCTCCCTGTATGTCGATTTTCCATGAATGCTTCCTGAATGCCTGAACCGAATGTGCTCTTTCCTTTCAATGTAATGTTAATCATGGACATATTCTTGATGCCTTGATAAAAAGAAGGGATAGGTCCATTGCATAGTGACGTTTCCTGATAATTCACGCGAACCGAGCTATCCTTTCCATACCGAAAACCAATGTGTTCATTTGGGTTATCAGCCTTGATTGTCACCACAAATTCTGTGTATAAGCTGAAATCAGGTTGCATATCGAAAGCCGCCGTTTCGAATTTATCGACCTTATAGGATGGTATCTTTGGATGAACTACAGTAAGGATATAAGCAACTAGTAAACCAACCAGTATCATCACGAGGAAAAGGAAGCAACAGCAGCAGCACACGCATCTCATACAACCACTCCCACCAGATCTTTCATGGGAAGAATGATAACGTGGGATGTTACGGCGATAAGGTGGCGGTCGCATGCTGTTTTGAGAGTCTTGGAGCATTACATATTTATTAGGTGGGTATTGAGGTGGGGGTTGCATGCCTTTACCTGGAGGTGGTGCAGCTTGCTCCAAAGGATGAACGCGGTGGTGGGCATAGTCCATGCAACAATCAAGAAGGGAAAAGTTTAGAAAATTTTGTAGGAGGGCCAAATCATGGCAAGAGGGGAGATGGAGATAATTAGAGGTAAGTTATAACATAAATCCAATGATTAAGGACATTGCTACACATGTGTGGACATGGAGAAAGAATTACTAGACAAGACAACCTATGTTGTTATGTATGTACCCAAGTTTTTATTTAAAAAGTTTTATACGATGTCTAGAGTTGCCTATATTTAGGAAATGGGTCGATTTGACATAGATAAATTCTCGCTTGGATTCCGATCTTCTAGAAATTTGCTGTTTGTGATCCTCCATAACCATACGTATAATAAATGTTTTCCTTTTACTAAATTTCTTAAATAAATCTCTTACTGTATAGATAATTCATTTGTTTTATACACGTAATTATATACTTTCGTTGTTTATTTTCTATTCAAAATTAAAAATTTAAATTTATTCTCTTTCTCTTCAGTAATATTTTTCTACCAATTTAAATTCGTTTCAAATGAAAATTTGCAGTTTTTCGTTTATATACCATCTTCAAAAAATGAAATTATTTGGACATTATTAGGCTATCATATTTGGTGGGCATATGTATATTACTAGCTGAAGTTATTATTTTGTCTTTATTTCAAATTAATAGAATTTTATAATTGAAATCTGTTAATCAAGGTAACTGTTGTTGCTCATATTAATTTGATACCGTTTATTTTTAGTAACAAATGTAACAAAATCAGTTACCGAAAATTAGTATCACTAATTCATCGATCTAATTTTTTAGGAAAAAACAAGTTAGGTTTTTTATCAAATCAATTTACGGGTTGGTTATAATGCACAGGTGGCCATATTGAACTTGTAACTAATGTAACAAATTAACATTTTCGATTCATCAATCTAATTTTTAAGAGAAACATTTTAAGGGATGATTATCATGTTAATTATCATAAAAAAATGAATTTTATAATTGTAGATTTTCAAAATTGTTGCACATGGAACTAGGGATGCAACCGGGGCGGGTTTGGGACGGGTCATATAAGACCCGAACCCGCCCCGCTTCCCAATAGGGTTTCCCAAACCCGCCCCGCGACCCTACAGGGTTTTTTATTCAATACCCAAACCCGCCCCTGTAGGGTTTTGACCCTGACCCGCCCGCCCCCGCGACCCGCTTAATTTTTTTTCTCCTTCTCAACACTTACTTAAATTACAACATTTAACAATAATTTTATCCTATAGGAGCATAATAGTTAGTTACAACTATGCTTGAATGAATTTTACAAGATATGCCACAACTTTATTAAAAAATATATAGATTTAAAACTATCATAAGAAGATTTTCAATATAAATGAAAAGACATTACTTCACTTACATAAATATACATAATACATATGTAGGAACCGTACCTTGTGAAGACTCAAGAATAGAAAAAACATGTTTTCAAAACACATTAACAACTTACCATCACTTAATTCACTCTCCAACAATAACTCAAAAAAACCAACCTCCCAACACACTTGTTTCTAATTTTCTACTTGTCTTCAAAATACATTAACAGCAAAAGCAAATACAAAACATCATCAAATGAACCATCCAATAATAAACATAAACTCCAAGCTCAGTCCACCATACCAACCAAAATAAACAATGCATCAATATCACCAGATCAACCAAAATAAATTAATAGCATAATTATGAAGTCATCATCAATCATTATCTTCACTTGTCATCTTCATTGTTGTATTCCACTTCTTCACCCTCTTCTTCAGGTTCTTCAAATTCAGGTATCTCTAAACCTACCAAAATTAAAAGACATATATTAGAAAATGCATGGTAAAAAGAACTTTCAACAATAAATTAAACAATCTCATACCAATTCCAGAATTTAACAGCCAACTTTGATTACACATCAATGCTTCTATTGTATTTGGATTGAGCCGGCTCCTATGGGAGCTAATTATCCGTCCACCAGTACTAAAAGCAGATTCAGAAGCAACTGTCGTCACTGGAATAGCTAACAAATCTTTAGCTATTTCTTGTAATGTAGGATATTTCATTCCATACATTTTCCACCAACCAAGAATATCAAATTCAGAATTTGCTATCCAGGGAATTGCAGGCTCTTCTAAATAATGGTCCAACTCAGACTTCACATGAACTTGAATATCATCTTTGCTAGAAGTTATCAAATATTGTTCAAATTCATCTGTCTCCACCATATGATCACATGATAATGCAATACTAGTATTATTGCCACCTCCTGAAGGAATTGAAGAAGAACCACTAGATAGAGCACGGCGAGACTTAGGCTTAGATTGATATTCTTGAATCAATTCATAACAAGTGTTTTTAACATTTTGCAACTCTATAGTAGCATTCTCTCCATACACAGTTTGAAACACGAACTCTACACCCTTAATCTTAGAGCGTGGATCCAATACAGTACAGACAGCCATGACAGTGTGCACATCTCCCCAATACTTTTCAAACATTTTCACAGCCATTGCATTAATATTCAAGTCCAAAGAATTCTTCCATGTAATCAATGCTTTCCTAATTGCAAATACTTTACCAAAAAAATAGTTTGCAGTGGGATATCGAGTGCCAGAGAAAAGGTTAGTTACCTCATAAAAAATAGATAACTTATTGCAAATCTCCCCAGCCATGTCCCAATCATCATCTGAAGGAAGGCATTTGTAGTGTCTATCCATTAACTGAACCCTATAGAAAACCTCTTTGTATCCAATTGCAGTGACAAGCATGTCATAAGTAGAGTTCCATCTTGTTTTGCAATCCAAACAAAGTTTCCTACTATATGGAACATCAAGCTGCTTGCATGCTTCAGCAAATTTCTCAACCCTTGATGGTGTTGCTGACCAAAATTGAACACTGTCACGAATCTTCTCTATTGAATTTTCTATCACGGCCACACCATCCCTTACAATCAAGTTCAAAATATGTGCACAGCAACGCATGTGCATTATCTTGCCACGAAGAATCAGATCATCTTTTCTTAACTTCAATATTAAGTTTGCAATCATTGCATCATTTGTTGAACAATTGTCCACAGTGATTGTTGAGATTTTTCTATCCAAATTCCACTTCATTAGTGAATCGAATAAGCACTGACATAGAGCTTCGTTTGTGTGCGGAGCGGGCACATATATAAAACTGCATAAAGAAAGGTAAATAAGATAAAAAAAAGGACTAGAGTTTTCTATTAAATGAAATAGAGATACATTGTTGAAGAAACTTACTTCAAAATTCGACTGTGGAGCTTCCAACTACCGTCAATGAAGTGAGCTGTAATGGTCATATATCCCTTCTTTTGATTTGAAGTCCACATATCAGTTGTTACAGCCACCCGGGAATTAAGCCCTTTAAGCATCAACATCAAATTGTCCTTTTGCTCATTGTACATCTTGAAGATATCCTTCTTTATTGTTGTACGACTCACATGTTGCACAAGAGGTTGTATACTGTGCACATACTCTCTAAAGTATTTGTGTTCAACAATTGAAATGGGATACTCGTGCACAACAATAGCCTTTGCAAGCTTTTTCCTAGCAATGTGTTGATCAAAGGTCCAATTTTTCACTGTCACACTACTCTCACCCTCGCTTTGCTTTTGCTCCATAGCTAGAAGACATTGTCTTATATCCTGTTGAGTCTTTCTCTTTGTGCACCTCAACAAATGATTATGTAAGTGCTTTGTACCATTTTTGCTTTCTGCTTTCAACTTTCTCTCACAATGGTTACAAATAGCAAATTCCTCCCCATTAATTGTTTTCTTAACCATCTCATTCCACACAGTAGTAGAAGTCCGCTTACGCTTGTTAGGATTGTCCGATTCATTTGCTGTGCTTGCTATACGAGAACCCGAAGTAGATGTTGGTTTTCTTGTAGTAAGTGCTGGAGAAGGACTATCAACATCGTGAAGGTCATGGACATTTTCCTCCATATTTATCTCATATCCATCCATTTCCTAATAATGAATCAATCACCACCTGAAATGAAATATCAATTAAAAAAGCAATTCACGATACTGTAATGCGTAACCATGATACTGAGTATCTTTATTTTATGACTAAAACATAAGTAGGAAATAGTTAAAGCTACGATAGGTCTCTAAATAAAAAGGATGAACGAAAAAAAGATTCAATTTATATCCTTCTTTATTTGCTTGATTGCTTCTATTCTTAACTGTTATAATTAACAGCTTTTGTTTCCTAGAATGATTCATTAGGCCCGCTGGTCGAGAAGATGGAAATGTGAACTCTGCAGAAACAGAAAAAAAAAAAAGGAAAAAATGAAAAAGCGCAGGCATTCATAACAGTAATAAACATTGACTTGGACTCTGTTATAGCTTCATGCATGCTGATATAGTAGACGATACAAGGCTTTCATGTCTCCAGACTCTACATAGAATATTATAGGATTAGAGGTTCATAATACTGCAGGTTTAGTTGAGCCAACTGAGAAACAATTAAGAGTTAAATACAATATCTATTTGGAGATTGATAAATAGACAAGGTTGACATCGAATTTCCGGCGATCAGGTGTACATTGGTTTAAGATGAGTTGATGTATTTCACTAACTTATCAGCTGGATTTTACCTTTTTAAAATTGGACCGTGAAAATTAGGCATGGGTAGTGTTATTGCTTCGATTAAAAATATTTTTTTCTAAATATTAACCCATGAATTCACTCTGTTATTCCCAACCACGAAAACTTCAATAGGAATTCGAAAAAAATAGATTCCTTGACAATGGAGGTTACTAAGTATAAAAAAAAAAAAAATGCCACGGATTACTGCAAGTTGCCATCACTAAGTAAAATCAGACACAAAGATAAATTCATCAACCATTGATCGCTCATAAAAAATTTAAAACGTTGAACCATTAATCAGCCTTTAAATAACAATACTAACTAATATAAGACAGCAAAAATACGACTCTGGTTCTGCATTAACACAGCCTGTTCATTGCTAACCCACCAAAAAATTCCGGTTCCTGCAAAAAAAATTAAAAATTGCCTTTTTCTTTGCATCTTCTATCGTGATCACAACACAATCCAACAAACCATGGCACTAATAGCACAGTGAAATTTTAAAATTAACTTATCATGACAAATAATAGTTGCACCAAAAAAAATAAAAAGAAACTACAAATTAGTGATGGCAAAACGAAACCGTAGTTAACCAATTCATCTGTGCCCGAGCTGCAGAGTACATGGAAAACAAATAAGAGACACTCAGGTGGAGAGTTTAACTAGGAATAGAGCCCACAAAAATGCCACAAGTACACGTATAGCAAGATAAATAGAGAAACTATAGTTCAAGTTAACTTCAAAGGGATGGAATTCCTCCCTTGCAAAGTTCTGTGTTCAAGTTGCAAAACAACTAATAACCATTTTACTATTCCTCTAACTGCCCCTGACAGATAAAGAATTGCAAAGCTTCTTCATGATCACAACAATAGCTGTTCCTTATCTTTTTAAATATTTTCATACTTCATCTGACATCTTGCCAGGCATGACTAAAGCGAGGGTACATTGGTATCTTAGATTGTGATAATCTAAATTTATTATCATTTAAGTGCAAAAACATAAGTATGGTTGTTACTTTTTTTGTATTCCTCTGGAATGTAAATCTATTTTACTTTCTTCCGCTCCACCAAACCAATGATAGTATTGAGCAATGAATACACAGATTTAGGGCTAGTCTTCATCTCAATTTGTAAAACTAGACAGATCAACAATAGGTAATGCACTGGTCTCAAGGAAAATGTACGAGGAACTTTGCCAAGGATGTGGAAAATTCTTAAGAAGACAGGTGGAGTTTTGATTGTGCCCATCGGAAGAAGAGACCCCAATGGTCATAATAAATTAATTTATGTAAAATCTAGGGTTTTCGAAAATAATTAGCCTTGTTACCAGCCAAAGACTAGAGGCCTGTATTACAAAAAATAGGTACAAGCCAATGATAAATTCAATCATCACAAGCAATGGAATCAGCAATGGTGGTCAAGATATAATGGACAGGGTGAAAGACAAAAGGGACATATTTTTGAGATGCCAAGAGCCCTCAGAGCTAGCAAACTGTGAAGAAATGAGTCGATTGGTTTTCCAATATGAAGGCCTATAAACTTCCAGGAGGTACAGTTAAGAGATTCTAACGCTAAGTTAAGCTAATGTAACACTTCATAAACATTGAAATAGCCGAGGGGATATATTATATATAATATATATAAGAAGCAGAGTGAACAAAAAATGAGAGCATGGTCGAGCAAAGCAAACCGATCCAGTGGACCAGACATCTCCAGAATTCAACGCGCAGAGACGTTCCGAACTTCCGATCACACTGCACAAACAAATCCATGAGTCAACAAAAAATCAAAATTCAAACTCCACATTCTCTTCAGAAACCCTAACGGACAAAATCTAAAAACCTAGCTCAAAATTAATAAAGAAAGAAGAAGAAGAAAGAAGAAGAAGAAAGAACCTTGATTAATGTAAACAAACAAAATTACCAATTGACTAGTGAGATTGTGTGAGACAGTGAGAGCACCTGGCAGAGGAGTCGGAGTTAGGGTTAGGTCCTTAGGGTTCAAACAAAATGTCTATAGTGACTAGTGAGACGGTGAGAGGGAAAGCCAAAAAGGTCGTTTAAAAATTTCAGACTTATTTTTTTAAATTATTTATATTATGACGGGTTCAGGTTACCCAATCGGGTTTTTTTAATGACCCGAACCCGCCCCGAAACCCTATAGGGTCAGCAAGATATTTTCCAAACCCGTCTCGTAACCCTATAGGGTCTGACCCTATAGGATTTTTAACGGTTCGGACGAGGCGGGTACCCTATAATGACCCGCCCCGGTTGCATCCCTACATGGAACTATACATACGAACAATGGCTTAACAATGGCTTGCAAACCAACTCGTTTACTCATTTTAAAAGATGGGCTATGGCTAATATTTTTCTCTTTTTTTTTCTTATTTTTAAATGAGTCAATTTTATCCTATTTATTTAGCTCGCGAGCTATAGTGAGGTAATTCATGGTCGGTTGGGCCGGCCTTCAAGCCAAATTATAAGAAAACAGAAAAAGGAAAAGTTTAATCAGCTTATTTGAACCCACACCATTCTAAATATAATCTATTCAGATATTATTATAAGAAAATTAGGTTTAAAAGATATATTTTTTATCTTAATATATAAATTTTTATTATAAAAAGTATCATTGCTCATTTTGTTTATAAAAATATAATATATTTTATCTATTTTTTGTTGCATATTTGAGTGGGAGTACGATTTTCTTCTGTCCATTTCCCAGCGGCGGAGAAAATTCCATGCATATTCTATTAAGTCTTATCCCGGCATGTTTATTTTCTACTTCTTCGTCTTTTTCTCCCCTGATTCTAGATGTCATTAATTTATTCAATAATTTCATACTTTATATTATGCATTTATTTTTTCTTTTTAGTACACACATTTGTAGTGCGATGCTTGCTAGTCTATATAAATCCCTAAAATATTTAAATGTTTCAATTTTCATACAAATTAAAAATAAAATAATTATTTTGGTCCATTTAGCATATGGGTTGGCCTAGTCTGAGATTGGTAAGCTCATATGCCCACCTCTAATTACATTCGGTGAAAGAGTAGATTATATCGCAAGAGACAGTTGTACTTTATGAAAATAATACCTAAAGAAATATAATTCTTGAAAACGCCGTGATTTTTAACTCATTTACTTGAGAAGAATAGCTATCAATTCTATTCTTATTTTACGTAAATATGCTATTATGGTATTTATTTAAGAAAAAATGATATTACATAAAATAATAAATAGTAAGTCATGTCTCATGAATGGTTTATTTTCAATTTTATCATAAATCTCTATTTTGAAAATATAATCTATATGATTATCATTCTTTGTATCAAAAGGTATTGTAGATATTTTACTTTTGTTATAATAATTACTTATTCATTTCTTTTACTAAGTGAAGATTATAATAAATAATATTACAATCCCGTTATATTCCTATTCATTAATCTATTTGATCATTGATATTAGTGTAATATATTATTTCCGGCAATATATACCAACACACACACAATATTGATATCTATATCTGACATCGCAATATTTCGTTTTCAAATGAGTAAAGGATAAAAGTGTTCCAAAAAGCAAAATGCTTAAGACCCAAAAACCTTTTTAAACATTTGGCCTCTTTTTAAAACTTTATATCCCAAAAAACAAAAAAATTCTATATCCAGGCATACTAATAGGACATTATGGAATTTCATGATCTTATAAGTATAGGTTACAGCGAAGGAAAGTGTCAATTATTATTATTATTATTATTATCATCATCATAACAGGTAGAAAGAATCGAACTTAAAACTTTTCATATAAGAGACTAAAGAGATGTCACTAGATCATAAAATTATTGGAGTATAAACTCAGGAAGCCGCCTCTCATTCAGTATTTAATTTTGCAATTTTGTTGTTTCCCTTTTCCACCCTACAATATTTAACACATTTTGTAGATCTTATGTATATTTTTTGTCGGACTACTATAATTTTAATTTGTCAATTTAGTGTTGCATATTGATACACCCCACATGGGCCTCGGATTCCCACGTGCGATTACTAAAAGAAAACCCTAAAACATTCAATCACCTTTTCTCTCTTCCGACACACTCGAGGTAAGGTTTTTCTCTCTTTTCTTGCTATTTCTCTACAGAACAAAAACTAGGGTTTTCTCAAATGATATTTTCAAATGTTCAAATCTATATAAACTCTTGTTCTAATACTTCTATTGATGTTATTTGCGAGGTGGATAATGTTGGGTAATTTCTGGAATTCGAGCTTCCAGTAGGCTACTTGCTCAGATCTTTGTTGGGGTAAAATTAATACCTCCTTCTATTCTATTATTTGTCATTTATATGATTCTGAGATGATTCTTACAGTCTGTATTACATCCTTTGCCAGCTATGATGCTATTTATTTCTTGGTTAACAAAAGACAGCTACTACATGTTTTGCTGAGTGTTAGTTTTCTAAAATGTTACATGAAACAAAACTTGCTGGATATTTTCAACATTATATTGTTTGTTGAAGTTTCTTAAAATAGATGTAATTTGTTTTACTTCGTAATATAATCTATAACCGTACTGGTGTTCTTCTAGTCCTATGACTTCGTGTCATAACATCTTCCTCCCGCTCTGGAAAACCCTTGTCCTCAAGGTGATATTCTGGATATCTCTGTGGAAATCACCGAGATCTATCCATGAAGCTCTTTTATCGTAGAGACTCCCATTGGACCAACATCGTTTAAAAAATTTGCCTTATCGATGGATAGAACGAACATCCAACAAGCTAGTGGTTGACATTGGAAATTGTCATGAGATTCCCTGGTAAATGTACCAGTAGAATGAGCACCCTCGGCTTTCCTTAGTAATGAGAATGAAAAATAGATGATTTTGGAATGTTGTGGTAATTGCAAATGATATGCCACATGACCCACTCGTTTAATAATCTGTTAAGGCCAAAATAATGTCGTGAAAGCTTAAAAGAGAGCCTATTGGCAAGAGAAGGTTGCCTATAAGGTTGTAGCTTCACGTACACCCAATCACCCACTTCAAATGTCTTGTCTGTTCTGTGCTTGTCTGATAATTGTTTCATGCGCAACTGTGCATGGCTTAAATTGGATTTTAAGCACCTCAATAACTCATCTCGATTCTTCAACTCATGATCTACTGCATCTATATGAGATTGTCCTTGAACATATTTGGGTATAGTGGGTGGTGTTCTACCGTATAGAATTTGGAATGGGGTCATCTGTGTACTAGTATGATAACAAATATTAAAGCAATACTCAGCCCATGCAAGGAATTTAGGCTATTCCTTCAAACAATCCATAACATAAGCTCGTAAGTACTATTCCAAACATCGATTCATGACTTTGGTTTGACCATCTGATTGAGGATGGTTGAACTCATTTTCAAAGTTGTTCCACTGAGTTTAAATAACTCAGTCCAAAAGTGGCTCATAAAGACTCTGTCCCTATTCGAAACAATTGTCTTTGGAATTCCATGTAATTTGACAATTGTATTCACGAACAAGCTGGCTACTGATGTAGCAGTATAATGAGCTGTGAGACTCCCAAAATGAGAATATTTGGAAAGCCTATCTATGACCACCATAATAACAGAATATCCACCAAATAAAGGAAGGCTAGTGAGAAAATCCATCGAAATATCCTCAAAAACTTCTTGAGGAATGGGAAGTGGTTGTAATAACCCCACTGGAGATGTGGTCAAATGTTTTATCTGTTGACGCACATGGCAACACTTCACAAAAGTTTCTACATCCCTCTTCATATTAGGCCAAAAGAAAGATTCCTGAAAGCCTTTTAAAAGTTTTCAATATGCCTAAATGACCTCCCATGTGAGCTGAATGAAATTCTAATATCAGTGAATTGATAATAGAAGAATGAGGAGGATAAAAATTTTGGTTCCCAAAAAGAGTAAATCATCTTTGACCACTAAAGGCCACTAAAAAAAAACTTCAGCTTCACAATCCGATAGTAATTTTTGGCATTCCTTATTTGTCTTGAACTCTGTCTTAATTATTATGACAAAGTCAAAGGAAGGCAAGGATAGTGAAAGTAACTGGGCTGTGGGATCAAAGCTACGCGATAAAGCGTCAGCTACCACATTTTCAGAGCCCGGCTTATATAATATTTCATAATCATATCCCAAAAGTTTCACCAAATATTGTTGCTGTTCAGGAGTTTGAATGGTCTGAGACAAAATTTCTTTGAGACTCTTTTGATCTGTTCGAATAATGAAATGTCGTCCTAACAAATAATGTCTCCACTCTTTAACAGCCTCAACTAAAGCCACCAATTCACGAACATAGGCACTTGCTTTCTGCATCCGCATGGAAAATTTCTTGCTAAAGAAAGCAATGGGATGAGAGTTTTAATGTAACACAGCACCCATACCAGCTCCTGAGGCATCAGTGTCTACTATAAAAGTCTGAGTGAAATCAGGTAGAGCCAAAACCGGAGTAGTCATTAAAGCCTTTTTTAAGGCTAAAAAGGCTGATGCAACCTGAGGATCCCAAAGATAAGCATCTTTTCTTAATAGATTGGTAGAGGAGCAGCAATACTAGCATAATGCTGGACAAATCTTCTATAATAACCAGTGAGCCCCAAAAATCCTCGTAATTGTGATGAATTAATTGGAATAGGCCAAGTTTGGATTGCCTGAACCTTAGAAGGATCAGGAGAGACTCCTTCAGCAGAAACAAAATGACCCAAATAATCAATTTTAGTTTGACCAAAAAGACATTTGGACCGTTTAAAAAAAAAACTGATGTTCTTTGAGACAACACAAGGCAGTCTCTAAGTGAGACAAATGATCATCAATAGATTTGCTGTAGATGAGAATATCATAAAAAAAAAAAACAATGATGAATTTTCTCAAATATGGCCGAAAAATATTATTCATCACAGATTGAAATGTTGATGGAGCATTGGATAAGCCAAATGGCATAACCAAAAATTCATAATGGCCTTCGTGAGTACGAAAGGCTGTTTTATGAATATCATCTGGAAACATGCGAATCTGGTGATAACCAGCACGCAGATCTAACTTGGAAAATATAATTGCTCCAAACAATTCATCCAAAAGTTCATCAATAGTGGGTATGGGAAACTTATCCCAAATAGTGGTCTGGTTTAAAGCTCTATAATCGACACAAAATCACCAAGACCCATCTTTCTTTTTAACCAATAGAACTGGTAATGAAAACGGACTAGTACTAGGCCGTATAATACCAGAATCTAGCATTTCCTGAACTAACTTCTCAATCTCCCCCTTCTGAAAATATGGATAACGATAGGGTCTGACATTAATGGGTTGTGAATCATTCTTCAAATGGATATGATGTTGAACATCTCTTAGAGGGGGCAATGATGATGGAGTCTCAAAACACTCTGAAATCTGCCCAAGAGCTCTTCAATAGAGTTATTGTAGGTGGTATCAATGAGTGAATGATCTGTCTAGCCACTAAACTAAATAATCCAGCAATCTGATCAGCTTTGATCAATTTGCGTAATTGAAGAGACTCAATACGTTGGGGAATCGAGAAGAAATACCCTAAGCAAATGTGATGTCCATTCAACATGAAATCCATAGTAAGATGGGCATAATCCATAGTGACAGGCCCTAAAGTTTGTAGCCACTGAATTCCCAAGACTAAATCTGCTCCTTGAATAGGTAAAACATAAAATCAACATTAATCTGAGTTTGACCCAAAAGTAAGGAACTTTCTCACAAAACCCTGAACATGTCAAATATTCCCCATTACCAATCATTACTTTAAATGAGGAAATAGCTAAAATAGGCAAATGTAATTGTCGTGCAATGTGTTCTTGAATAAAATTGTGAGTACTCCGGAATCCACTAAAATGGAAACTGGTTGTCCTCCAATATGTCCTTCCAATCGAAGGGTACGGGCTTGTGCCAGAAAGAGCATGATAACTGATCTCAATAGGAATTTCCTGCATTCCTGAGTATCAACATGCAATGGTGTATCCACCTGTTCCGTCTCATCAATATCATCATCAGGCTGAATTATCATAAGAAATTTGGCCTTACAAATATGATCTTTATTAAATTTCTCATCACAATTGAAACAAAGACCTTTCTCTCGACGTACTGCCATCTCAGTAGGAGTCAAACGTTTAAAGGGTAATGATTTCTTTGGAATTGTAGTGGAAACAGTGGGTTGAGAAGATGAAGTTAAGGTAGATTTGGTAGGAAAAATTTTAGGTTTGAGTGAAGTCTGTGGAGTATATGTAGAAGAAATACTGGGTTTTGAAAAAGTATTATGTGGTGGAAGGGTAGAAAATGAAGTAGGGTAGGGAAAAGTGTGTAAAAACTTAGATTCAAAAAGCTTGGCTAGACTCATAGCTTGAATCAGACCAGTAGGTTGAGAAGCTAAAACTTCTTGCTGAATAAGAGGTTTTAATCCTGAAATGAAACAACTCATTAAGAAACTTTCAGATAAACCAGTAACCTGATTAGATAGAGATTCAAAAGCATGTTGATATTCAGTCACTGTTCCAGATTGCACTAATTTGGAAAGCTTTCCTTGCGGATCCTCATACATAGAAGGACCAAAACGTTGTTCCATGGCTTTAAGAAAAACAGGCCATGTGGACAATAAACCACTCCGATATAACCACTGATACCAATCAGCCGCATCATCCTCCATTGCAAAAGATGCAATTTTCAAACGTTCTGAGTCAGGAACATTGTGTAAATCAAAAAATTGATTGGCTGGAAAATCCATGAAATAGGATTATCCCCTGAAAATTTGGGTAAATCCAATTTCATATTTCTCATGTAAGAAAAGGAGACTCCCCATTACTTGAATGTCCCGATGGAGAAAATGATGAATGATCCTGAGAACCAAATTTGGATTAGACTGATTCTCCATTTGCAATTTCACAAATTACAAAACTTGAGTCATATCTGCAAAAGTGATCGTTTTAGACTCAAGTGAAGTGATCTTAGTGGCATGAGACTGAAGATCATCTTTAAACTGAGAAATACTTCTAGTGCCGTCTGCCATGACAACAATAGCAATCAAATCAATGAAAGCACCAATGATACAACCCACACGGGCCTTGGATTCTCACGTGTGATTACTAAAAGAAAACCTAAAACTCAACCACCTTCTCTCTCTTCCGACACACTCGAGGTAAGGTTTTTCTCTCTTTTCTTGATATTTCTCTACAGAATACAAACTAGGGTTTTCTCAATGATGTTTTCAAATGTTCAAATGTACAGATCTATAAACTTTGTTCTAATACTTCTATTGTTGTTATTTGCGAGGTGGATAATGTTGGATAATTTCTGGAATTCAAGCTTCCAGTAGGCTCCTTGCTGAGATCTTTGTTGGGGTAAAACTACCTCCTTCTGTTATATTATTTGTCATTTATATGATTCCACATGATTCTTACAGTCTGTATTAATCATTTTGCCAGCTATGATGCTATTTGTTTCTTGGTAACAAAAGCAGCTACTACATGTTTTGCTTAGCTGTTAGTTTTCTAAACTGTTACATGAAACAAACTTAGTATGTTGCTAAGTTTCTTAAAACAGATGTATTCTATTTTTACTTCGTAATATAATCTTGTAACTGTACTGGTGTTCTTCTAGTCCTGTGACTTCGTGTCATAACACATATCCTTATCCAATTCAGAGAAAATAATCATAGAATGATAAGCAATGTATTTTCTAGGAACTTATCATTCAACCAAAATATAATAATAATGATGATGACATAAAAAATTATAATAAAAACAAATAAGAGATTGCATACTATATAATCGAACACATTTATTAACAAATGTCTATTTTTGTAGCAATTTCAAATGTATTTTGTTATTATGTAGACTTTTTTTTTTTTTTTTTCTATTTGATATTTCATTTTTCCAACATGTGATTAAAAGATATACTATTGAAAACAATTGACGGACGAAAAACTTATATATATATATATATTAAAAAAAAAAAAACCTCTATTAACTAATTTCAGCCAAACTAGTCTCCATGGAAACCTCAGCAACACTTCCTCATGACCGCCGGAGGAGAGACCACCGTGATGGCTGGTCCACGATTGCAGAAAAGTAGGGAAGCATTACGTCGTGTGAACGACAAGATCGAGAGCACCATTTTGTTAACCTTAACGACCAATTTCTTTGCTACGCTATGAGCCCTCGTAATTTTCCTCGAACTATTTTTTGATGTCAATTTGTATGTCTTTAGAAACATCTGCCTCTGCCTTGCTCTCTCACGTCTATAACTCAAGGAAAATGGAATTGTCTTCCCCTGAATTTCCTTTCTCCGCTTGCTAGGCGTTCGCCGGCCGCTGTAATTTCTACTACGGCGACGCTGATCAAGCAACTCATAGTGGTCGCCTCCATGATGGCTGATTCTCACGGTGGCGTTCCTTACAATTGTGTTCATGGCTGACCTTGAAGGAAAAGTGAATTTACAATATAAAGGAAAGAAAATGTCTTTATATAGAAAGAGCAGTTATGAAAACAGTTAATTAATTTAGACTTTTTATAAGATAATTAATTGATTACATGAATCTTCGTCGTTGGATTTAATTAAGACTTAAGAGTCATCGTAATAGACAAATACTTTGTACTAAGTCAAATCACCAATAATTATGGGTTAAAAAAATCACTAACAATTACTATGGTAGTTTTCTTAACGCAATCTTATTACCTATAATTGATAGAAAAGTATGAATATGGGTTGGTTTAATAAAAGACATTCAGAGACAATAATATAAAGAATGTGGTGAACTTTTGAGATAGGTGTAATAATTTTTGTTACAACTGCACTTTTCCAGAATACAAAGATAATAACTAGTATTTACCCAAAAAAAAAAAAAACAGATAATAACTAGTATTAGAGTAGATTAAATCTTTTTAATCTTGTGTCAAATTTAACATAGGTCGTATATCCTTTAATATTTTACATGCGTCAAATTCGATTTTTCATAATTAATAATGCTTCATACCCTCTACCTGTAAACAAACATTACAAATTAGCTAAAACTTGAGTATAAAACCCTCAAATTGAAATTACGTAGCGAGTGGATATTCAACCTAAGACAGCTAATTAATTTTCTTAGCTGGTCAAATAATAAATAATAATATTCCAACTAATTGATATAAAATTTTAACTTTATTATGTCTATTAATGGATGTTTAGTGATATACTTTAAAACATTTTATTATCTGGCCAAGTTATTTTATCATGCTAATATAAATAACAACATTGTTAGACTTCGTTGGAACTTTAATCTCGACATATTAAAAGGTCAAGAGTTAAATGGGTTGAATAGGGGATTGAATTACGGTTGAATTAATTCATTTTTAGAAAAGAATTAGGCTAGATCGGATTAAACCATGAGATAACTGGATTTAACAACCCTGATTAATACCGGTCTCTGATTTTAATTATTCTAGGCACCGTCCTCCTGTTTGTACTTTTGTCTTTTCCTTCTACTTAGCATTTTACATTCTAATCAAGGATGACTTTACAACCAAGGACGCTACAGCATCCGCTTTAAATTTTTGACCAGTCTTAGTCTCATATGTGGCTGATCAGCCTTAATCAATATATTGAGCAATCTCTTTGGACAAAACAGTCCTCGTTATTTTCAATACCTTGTCTTGGCTTGACTAGGAAATGGTGGTGAATCAAGTGCCATATGATGGGTTCCTTTATTTTTCCTTAATGTTATTCAATTAAAAAATCAATATTGAAATTAGTTTAATTTTTAAAATATTTTATAGCTCCGTTAGAAAGTAAATTAAGAGAAAATTAACACATGACCGCATTTAGAAAATATATATCAAGAAAAATTAATAAAAAATAAATAGAGAATTTTTTCCGATCTGAAAAAATGTTTGCTCTAACATCTGAACCAAAACATTAATTACTGTTTGCTCTAACATCTAAACAAAAAGAAAGTGTCCTCTATATTCATCCCTGAAGGGGGACTACTGAGCTGTCTTACATTTTCTGGACAGGTAAAATAATCTCTGAAATTTCCAAGTCAAATTAGCTTTGCCATGTTCTAGAACAATGCTCAATGGCAACGTCAAACGCGTCCAAAACATTATGTTAAGACAATGCACCAATGGATTTTGCCGTTGTTCTCGAAGACCAAAGAAAATATTGGCAGTCTTTCACATTTATATGAAAAGTTCAATTAAATCTTTTTAAATGAGTCATTAAAGTCTTTCAAGCATAAATTAAATTTTAATAAGTCACGTTAGGTATATTGAAATGACTTGAAATGGAATAAGGAGTCCAATAACAAACTCATTCCTATGTTTAGAAACAAAATCCTTCATTCCATTCAAATCTTGTGTTTAGTTGTTTCACGATCCCAATGAAATGGAATGCATATATAGTAGGTTTTGATTAAAATACCCTCAATTAATGTATTTATGAGGATATGTGTTTTATTACATATATTATATGTTTGTGTCCATATTTTAAATGCATATATATATTTTGTAGTATATATATACATATATCTTATATAATAGACATAAATGTGATGAAACACATATTTAAGATGTATATAAAATCTATACATCTGTCATTATAATATATATAAATTATATATAAATTATATATATACACGTGAAACATTTAAATATATATTATAGATATTTACATTAAACAAAATTTTGAGGTATGTATTGATGGTGAAAAAAGAAAAATTGATTTTGTTCACTTTTAACCAAGGCCATAGAAGTTTTATTTTGTATTTCACATTTAGTTGTGAGTGCAAATTCATTACTCAAAAATAGTGATAATTATTATTATCTTCTTTAACGAGTTTCTTATGTGTATGGTTAGGGTGAGAATGTCTACTTTATATGGTTTCAAGCATTTTCATGATTTTGTTATGCATTGTAGGTATTTCTCATACAAACATTTATATGTAATTTATAGCAAATTATGGGAGTGGGATCAAATTGTGATTTTTTTTATTGATAAAAGAAAAGACTCCTTACTAGTTATGATGACCATGCATAAGCTCTCCCATAAATTGCATGATATCGAACAACAAAGACATAAGTTCTCTCTAATAAATTGTAGGCATAAATTGCAGGAATAAAGACATAAATAAAAAACATAAGATAAACTCATTAGTTTATTTCAATCTTGGATTGAACAATATAAACCTAAATTGTAGGTTCAATGATATGAGCTCTCCCATGCCAAGTCCCAAACATACCCATAGACTAGTAATATAAAAACCATTAGCTCAAATAACAAAATTAGGGAGGTCTATGTCCAGTCTCATTTGCTATATTAAAACATCAAAATAACAAATAGCAGTGTCTTAAAAACATCAAAGGAAATGATAAACTGATCACAATCTAAAAGAACATCATTTAAAAGCGATCATCAATAGTAGTCATGATGGGAATTAGAGGGTGTCGTCATGGGAGATTAAAGCCTTTTAAAGAGTATTGGAGCTTCAAGAAACACTTGAATGATAAGGATCAAAATAACTTAAACAAATCAAGTATTGGAGGATCAAAGTTACAAGTCAATCCTACACCGCCAACTTTGATTGGAGAATAGCCAGCATTGCTCGAAGACCTGTACGCCAGACCCAAGGCCGTCAGCTTTTCCACCTTATGTTGCCGGCTTCCTTGTCTACACCACCAACCTTCCATTGGCTTTAAAAGTGCACAAATTTGTAATTTTAAGAGCCACCTTTAAGGCTATCAGCTTTTATAGTATAGGTCGTTGGCCTTGAACATATAAGTTGCCAGCTTAGAGCAGGCTTTGAGTGGTTCGACATGACTTTTTGAATTTCTTTATATTTTCTTTGTTTGTTGCTTTTCCAAGACTATTTGTGCAGCCTATATGAACCCTTGTATGCATACAGTTGATGGATATATTTGATTAAGTGTTTTCTCTTTGTGAGAGCTTTCTTTTGGTTCTTATGATAAGAACTAAATCTTGATAACTTTGGTTCTAATTAATAGGTTTAATTAGGATCAAGTTCTATCTTGATAATTGTTGTTCCAATCAACAGGTTTGATTGGGGTCAAGTTCGAATTGCAATTTTGATAACTTTGGTTTTAATTGATGGTTCAATTAGGGTCAAGTTCCTATATGCTTGTTTCAAGACGATCTTAGGTTTCGAATTCCATCAGCAATTGTTTGAGTCTTAGGCTTTTCAATACCTAGGGTTCGGGTTTTTGCATCATTTGGTATGGGAGCTTTTGGCTTTTGAATCTAATAATTCTATCCTTTATTGTTGTTTGTTTGCAAGATCTATTTATTGTTTATTCATAGTTAAAAAAAATTGTGTGAAAAAAAAAGTAATGATGGAGAAAATTCTAGAAGTGATATGAAGTTTTTCATGAAGGTTGTATAAGATCAGTTTGAGCGTTTGAATAGGAGGTTTGATGATCTTAAATCGCCATCCAGGCCTAAATTCTCCAGAAGGTGTATGGATGAGGATGAGGACAAGAAGGAGGAAGAAGAGGAGTTTGATCCTAGTGTGAGTGGTGCTTGGGAAGGTAAGGAGATTGTTTATAAACAAGATAGTAATTTGGATAGCATTAAGATAAAAATCCCTACCTTTTAGGGAAAAATGATTCATAGTTGTATCTAGAATGGGAAAGAAAGAATGGAACATGTATTTGATTGCCACAATTATTCTAAGGAGAAGAAGGTTAAACTCACAACAATTGAATTTACAAATTACACTAGTATCTTGTAATGCCCCAAAAATGTTATCGAGGCATTACTACCATACATAATACTTTATGTATTACACGCTCAGGCTTCCTTGAAAGATATATTTATGTTAAATGTTGCTAACCAGTTTAAATTATGAAATCATTTAGTTAGATTATCAAATAACTGGATTTAATAGCGGTGAATTAAACTTTATAGAAACGTTTTATAAACTTCTACTCCCACCAAAGCAGACCAAATTTCGTAAGAAACAAAATTTTATAAAATCATTTTATTATCTACTATCAAAAGTAGCTCAACTTTCCTAAAAACAAAACTTTTAAAGATATTAAAAAATATATAGGCTTCTCAACTAAGCCTTAAAAGAATATTGCAAATTTAAAATATAAATCTAGCCCTTAAACAAAACAGAAAATAAATACAAATGGAAATCTACGGTCTTAACCCACTCTACTCATACAACATTACCTTAGAAATTGAGCTAAGCATCATCTTCATCAATATCAACATCAACATCATCCAATCATCAACATATCATCATCACCATCAATCATTATCAATAATAACAATATCATCATCATCAACATCATCTTCTTCATCAACACAACACCTTAAAAAAAAACAAAAAACAACAACAATAATGAGCCGAAGCTCAGTATATAGTAACACAAACACATATGGAGTGACACACGAGCTTAACTAAATGCAATGTAGCAACAATAGGTTATTATCTTTACTTTAAGTTAAACAAATCAACACTGAAGCACTTACAGTCCAAAACAATCCTAAAAATGATTTACCATCCTTGGCTCACCACCAAAGCAGTGGAGAAGCGAGCCAGTAGCCCCCATAGGCGACTAACCTAGGGCAAGAATCTAGGAGTCTTGAGTAAGCGCAGCTGCTTAAAGGGTTGATATAAGTAGCCCAAATACCTATATCTTTTGTATAATCTTATAAAGAAAAAAGTAATTTCATCTAGGGTTTATAGTTATTACTCAACTTTACTTAACTTAATTCATAATATCACTTAGTTCAATCATCCCCATAAAACATGAACTAAATTATATTATGTCCTTTTAAAAGTAAGCAAATGTTACACCAATAATATACTTCATATCAATTATCCACTGAGCCACTAATGAAAGTCATTGCATCATGACTAAGCGCCTAAACTACCGTGCCCTACTCGGAACAAAGTCGCTGCTCCTTGGATCAGATTCAACGGCACACATACGACCAACACTTGCCAATTATTAAGCTGTCTTTAAGTTTTAATTCGTTTTAGTATGTTTGTCTTAGCATACAATACACAAGCTACTATGTACCTTGTTAATTTAGAATCCAAACAGAAACAGAAGGTAGGCCAGAATCCATCTTAAGAGATAAACTAAGTATCCATATATCTGTTTAATAATTAAACTCATATAAGGAATTTAATTAATTCTCCACTTACATCAAACTCATTTTATTACCCTATTTGATAAGACATTAAATAAGAACCCTGCTATGGTTGTGGAGATTGCCCCACCAAAATATGGACAGTTCTCCTTTGTTTGTCAAAATATTTTTTTTCCTCTTTATTTATAGTCTCTTATTACAAAAGCATCAATAAAGCATTCATATACAAAAACATTCATTTCCTAGGTAAACATTTATTTAAAACAACATATTCTCTATATTATTTATGGTTTATCCTAACAATTAACCTAAGCCAATTATTAGCTATTAGCTCATTTTAACTTAATTCAAGCTAAATTGATTAGAATTAATCATTTAATTCAATTACTCAGCAAAGATGATTAAACTTAGTCAATCTAATTCATTTTAGCTCATTGAAGTCTATTTAGTCAAGTTGACTTAGATTGATTAATTAAATTCATTTTATATCTAATTTCTATAGTTAATATAATTATTTATTAAATCTATAAATTAACTAAACTGATTTTTAATTATAGAATTTAACTAACACATACATTAACTATAATTTATCTATTTCATTTTATTTTTCTTTCTTCCTTATTCTCATTTTTCTTTTCTTTTTCTTTCTTCTTTATGAACAGTACCAAGGAACAGATCACACCCATGATGGGAGCAGTGATCATCGTCACCATCATCATCATGCCCGTTATGGGATATGTGATCTCCATTGTTTGTCTCATCATGACCGTGATGGTTAATACGTTCTTTATCATGCCCATGATCAAGGAGAAAAATGTGATTAGAGGAGATTATGCTCTTCATCATGGTCGTGATCAAGCTGTTACCTTTAGAAATAATTTGCTCCAAGAAGATCATGGGCTGTGTTATAACCATGATGAACAAGGGAATCCTTGTTACGTTTTCCTTTGTTTATTCTTCAGATTTTAACTATTTCGATTCAATGTACATCATAAAAAACATCATATCATCAACCTACCCAAGCCTAATTTAACTCACAAATACTTTTAATCACATCTCTATATCATATTACAACAAAGCATTTAATCAAACACTTAGTATACTCAAATAAACATATATTTAGATTTTGGTAAATATGTTCAAAGATCTTTAGAAAATCGAAATTATCACAAATTCTACATATATTTAACTCTAATACAATATTTACATGCATAAACAATAACTAAAATAAAGATAATAATAAAACTTATCTTTTAGACAAACTCAACATCTTGGTATACTCTACCAACACTTCTCCTAAGTTCTTGTAGATGTTTCTTGCATAATTTCCATCATATATGTATCTGTATTAAAGTGATATATGTAAATATATCCAATTTGTATTTATATTTTATCTATATTTGATATATTTAATCTTTTCATGAGAACTGTCAATTTTTTTTTATCTATATCTATTTTTTAATAAACGATTTCTTAGAAAAATGTTTGAAAAAAGTGTTTGTATCTACCCAAAAAAGCTAAACAAATAGACCCTAAATTGTATTGGTTTAGTGTGTACAAAAAATGATTTGGCTCCTTCAATGTGATGTATGGGTCCTATATTTATAGTTCCCAAGTGACTAGATATGGATGACATCTTTTCCTTGTGTCAATTGGTCTTCACATCTCTTCAAGGAACGATTATTTTACATCTAACGAGAAAATAGTGGAGATCACCATCTTCATCACGGCCTTGAATTGGGCGGTGATAAGCCTAAAAATGAAATTAGTGGAGATCACCTTCTTCATCACGGGCGTGATAAAGGTGGAGATGAGCAAAACAACTAAATCAGCATAGATCATCATCTCTAGTGTGATGAGGCTGGTGATGAGCCCAAAAATCAAATCCATAGAGATAACCATCCTTGTCATGGGTGTGATGAGGGTGGTGCCAAAGATCACCACTTGTGTCACAGGCATGATGAGGATGGTGACAAGCTATTTTTACTCCAAATGATCTTTCTTTGCCTAAGTGTTGAGAATTTGCCCTTAATCACCTGAAATGAACATATTTAAGCATTAAATACCATATTCCTCAACTTTAAGCATATTCAAGGCAAAATTAAACATAATTGATTCCCAATTTAATAGAGTAAATGACCCTATCAAATATTTAGAGGCGAAGGGGATGAATTGAGTATTTGACCTAAAATGCACAAACAATTAATTTTAATGCAATGAGTCAAATTTAACTTCAAAAGCAGTGGATAATACATTAGCAGATTATAATATGAAATATAAAAAAAAAAAATAGGGATAGAAAATTTGAGTGTAGATATAACATGAACCATTCCCTACTCTTTATGATCCATGAATGCCTCTAATTGAGTACTCCACAACCATTTTATTTATCACCAACAAAAACACGCACAATACAAGTCATAATACTTCAATAAATAAAATATTTCATTCACTCCTAGATACTCTTTTATAGATTACAAGTATAAGAACAGAGCACTAGAATGATATTTTCTCTCTTACTTAGAAATTTACAAATAATGAATAAGAGAATAGAATTTAAGATAGAAAACTCGATGATTTTTTTTTTTTTTTTTTTTTTTTGCATATGAAAACTCTCAAAAGTTTTTAGAAAGTTGTCAAGATGCTATCTGAATCTCTAAGGCAAAGAGTATTTATAGTCTTCAAAAACTTAGATGTCAATTGGAGGTAACGTCTGACAAATGGAGACAATTAATGCACCTAATGGTCAAATTAATTAGCCACTGGCTTGCCGGTCTAAGGATCTCATATGTCGTGCCTTAAATTTTCTTCTTCGCGCCTTTGTCGCATCTTGATTTTAGGTGTTAACTGCCTTTGTGCTTTGATTCACTAGACCAACTCATTGGTTCTATGCCAACAAGCATAAAAATACAACATACACACACAACATAGATTTCCATATATATATATATATATATATCTGTATATTCTCATAAAAATTTTTAATCTTATTAAGGTGAAATGTGTTTATAAAATCTTTTCATAACTTTTGCTTTGATTAAAATCACATATAAAATAATTTATTTTAACATCTCGGTTGTGACATAACATGTACTTCTTATTGTGGTCGTGATTGCACCTATGATCATGTTGTCTACATAGGCAAATCGAAGTCGAGAGAATCGCGATCCATGTCACGCCTGTAACCTAGCTCATGATGCATGTTGCTACGCCTATGATGCGCATTGTTTGAGAGATAGTTTTTGTGAACGTAGACTTATCATTCATATCTTTTAATCAGAACAACAAGTCCAATTCAATATTTAGTGCATTATATCTAAAGATTCATCATTCATATCTTTTATTTTCATTTTTCATAAATCATAAAAACCCAAAAAACATATTAAAAATCTCTAGATTGTAATATAACTCTAGATCCGTAAAATACATGGATTTTTCAATCCATTTGAGGGTGTCGTTACTATGTTGGATTGAAAAGGAGAGCAAAGTAGGACATGGTGCTACTTGTGAATGTGTTTTTTGTATCTAACATGTTAGATGAAAATGGGGAGAGGTCTCAACTAATCCTCACCTGCATGCCTTGTGTTTTAGGTTTTGGGTTTTTTTTTTTATTTTGGATTTTAGGCTTTTTAATTTTTTTACCCGTTAAAGATTAGATTTTTATATACTAAAAATTGGATCTTTACTTATCTAAATGTTAATACAAATATTGGATTTTGGATTTTTTTTTCATTTTTTTTATTATTTTCTTTTATGGAGGTTATGCGAAGAAAAAGAAAAAGATGTGCAGAGAGAGAGAGAGAGAGAGAGAGTAAATAAAAATGAAAGTAAATAAATAAATATGCCAACTAGGAGAGAGGAGAGAGAGAAATATTTTTTGAAGAGAGATTCTCTTCCATGTCAGTTTATATGGTCGTCAAAAAGTTGGCTGAATTCTGGGTAAAGGCACAGTGGGTGCAAGATTTAAAAAGTTTAGGTATTTTTATGGGCCAAAATTTTGTTTAGATACAATTACATTATATTCAAAAAGTTTAGATACTATCAGTAAAACTTACCCTAATAATACATCTAAAAATATGAAAAAAGGATATTAGTTGTTTTCAAACTTAACTAGTATATATATCTTTGAGCCTAATTCAAATTCTAATAAGACTTGCAAGTTAGTTAAGCTAAATATATTCTAAAGTTCAAACTTGACTTAATAATCAACTTAACTAAATAAAAATTAAGTTTAACTCAATTGTTATCAAATCTTTACAGGATTAAAGTTATTTTTTATATGAAGTTTTCCTTTTGTGTATATATAAGATAAACAGTATTATAGAATTAGAATGAAAATAAAAGCAAAATCATATGCCATAAAATAATAAATATTAGTGACTTTTTAAATTTAATTTTTTTTTGTATCTTATTTGTATTTGATTTATATTTTTTGAAGTTTGGCATTGGAAACCACAGTATTTTCATCTTATCTATTTTTATTTTATAATTATGATAAAAGGTGATGATATTGGGTGTGAGGATTTAGATGTAACAATTCACACTTTTAAGAGAAAAGGTTTATATATATATATATATATATTATCAGATATGTATATATATCTTTCTTTTAAAGTAAAATACCTGAAAAAAACCCATATACAATTGCAATTATTGACCTCCCATTAAATGATGTCATGCGAGCGCCACCTCGGTTCATGAAGTAATTAGGATAATGAGCCTATAAAATGTTAGTCCAATTTCTAGATCCAGTCATAATTTTTTTTGGGCCATTGATCCAGTCATTATTGGCTATACATAATTTCAGGTACAAGTTCGGCCCAAGCCCACCCCATAAACAGACAATTCTCTATCATTTTATTTGTTTTTAAGTGCCAGAAATTATAGGACATGGAGTTGTAGCTTTCTCAACCTACATAATCCCACACAAGGAAACTGTAGGTTTTGTTCCAATGTCCAAAATAGCAGTACTTCCTAAAACTATAGATGCCAGTGAACTCGAATAGGATCTTCATCAGTGGTCCAATGCCCCACACAATGTAATAATGACCCTAAGTTTACATCAATGCCACTGCCACAGCATGACATTAATGGCTATCACATTAGTGACTCCGTCCATTTAATTTATTATCTGAATTTATTATCAATATTTATTTTAATATATATAAATATGTATACAAAAAATCTCAATTAAGTATGTCTTTTTTCTTTTTCCTTAATTACGATAGGCAGGAGGGATTCGAACTTAATACATTTTATAGGAGAAATCAAGAAATATATCATTAGATCATAAGGTCATTGACTAATTAAGTGTATATATAAGTGATGGATAATTATGATAAATTTTATTAGTGTATAGTTTATCATGATGTGTACTCGTATATATACGTCACATGTATATATTTCAAGGAATCTTTTCTCTCTCTTCACTTATGTTTGTATTTATATATATTTTTATGCATGGTTTGAGAATTAAATTTAAGAAGAAAAGAATGTGAGCTAGTTCATAAGATTTCCTTAGCATTAATGGTGGAAAGAATTCATTCACGTAAAAGAAGCATTTCTTCCATGGAAGCACACCAAAGCTTTACTGCTGTTACTTGTGAACCATCCTCCCGTGCATACTCTTTCATGTGACTTTAACTATCACACTCTCACACCCTCAAGGTGCACACTCATCTACCTTGTGATTTGTTTCAATACAATCTCCCTTTTAAATATTGTGGCCTTTCCCTCACATTATCTACTTTCATAGTACAACAGGCCTCTGAGGATCTTTCAAACCTAGGACAAGCTCACCAAGTGGAAGAGGCTTGAGGAAGACCCAAAAAAAGCCATGAAAGGTTGTGTTCTAGTTGCATCAGTTGTGATCCTCCTTGTTTTTCTTCCTTCTTTCATATCTTCAAGGCACATTCGCGGACTTGGCTTAAGTATGTCCTTCTCTCTCTATTTCTCTATAAGTAATATCCTAGGAAAGCTAAGGATTATCAGATAAAATTTTAATTTTATGTGATGATATTACATATATTTTTTATTTACTAAATGTTACACGTGACGTTATGACTCCTAATTACTGAATTATTTAATGATGTTTTCATGGATTAGCTCATAGATCTAAAAACTTAGAATATACAATCAATTTAAATCGGAACTAGACAATAAATATCATTTTTCTAACGGGATTAATCTAAAATCAATTTTTCCTATAATGGATGGTGTAAAAAAAAAAAGGAAAAACAAATCCCTATTCTTTTCCTGCTAAATATTAAGGTATTAGGTTTATGATAAAGAGGGAATAAGCCTCTTCAGATATTAGGCATGAACTTACTACATTAATTATGAATTCTACTTTTATGGATCAAAGTTATCATACCAACTTCTTATAGCCCCACGAATTGGCACCATTGCCAAACTTCACGGCCTTAGTCCTTTACCATATTTAAAGAAGTTCTTTTTTCCCCTTTTATTTTCTAACATAAGAAGTTAATTTTTATTATTATTATTATTATTATAGTAGTAGTAGTAGTAGTTAGAAAATGGTGAGCTAATATTAAATACTAATCCATGATGTTTTTGTCCCTATATGCTACACAGATCATGGGCTTAAACATTTAGGTTCAACACAAGCAACGGCCAGCTGGGATGATGCAACCGCTGGCACAGCACAAACAAGAAGCTTCTACAGGGAAATGATGATGAGACCAACCACAACGAGGAAAGGAAAAGCAGACACGGTTCAAGTCGCAGGTTCGAGCTTGCCAGATTGTTCACATGCGTGCGGGTCATGCAGACCATGTAGACTGATTATGGTCAGCTTTGTTTGTGCTTCACTTCAAGAGGCGGAGTCATGTCCGATGGCTTACAAATGCATGTGCCATAACAAATCATATCCTGTCCCATGATGTCAAAAGGCACTACTAATGTCAATGTAGGGTTTAATTTTGTTGTTTTTGACATAGGTAGAATTTGTTTATTGATGACAGTGATGTAATCGTAGGCATAGGTTGACATATTTTGTGTGTTAGAGTGACTATTTTGATGCTTAATGACTTCTAAAGCTTTAAACTTATTTTTTTTTAAATATTTACCGCCTATTCACTTTGCTGTAATTGCAATTCTGTTACAATTTTTTTACTTATGAATAGCTATTACAGTGTTTAGTTGACGTCGCAAGGAATTCTTTATTCGAACCTATGAATATTAATTGTATGCTGAAATTGTTTTTTTTTTTAAATATCCCCATTTAAATAAAAAAAATTAACAAAAAAAATCATCTTACAGTTTTATTTCATTTCTTAGTAATAAAAATTTTATTACAGCCTTATTCATTTAGTAAAATGAACAAGCCATTAAATAGTATATATTATTATGAATCATGGTTAGCATATAAACCCGATCTATATTGATAAAATTATAACATAATCTAATAGTTAATGAATTATTTTTTTATTCAATACATTAATAACATGTTGGATATGAGTCATCGGTAAATCGAACCATGTCCGTCCACCATTATTAATCAAGTAACCAAGTAAATATACACGTACAGCACTTTTAACAGTCGGACGTAGTATTTGAATAATTGAATTTTTATGCTGTAAGCCGCTAACATTGAAGGATCAACATGGACATTGACATTGTAACTTGAAATGGTCACATTATATGTGGAATTTTATACCTCATAGAGATTATACAAGTATAAAATAACCATAATAAAAGGTAATAATATAGAAAATTATTTTAATAACTGCACTAAATGAAGTGGTAATAATAAAATTAAAGCTTGCTGAGGACCCCTAGCATAATTACTGAAAAATGAAGAGTGTTCAGGTGGCTTGAAGCCCATTGGCGGCCAACACCAAAACTTTGATGGGCTCAAACCCTATACCTTGAGCAATCAATAATTGTTCCTTTGGATGCACTTTCTGAGTCCCACAACCCAAGATCTAGTACCATTATGGAAGACAATACAGTTTATCTCATACTCACACTGTTACAGTTTAATTAGAGGTCCCAAAGCAATTTTAACTATGAAATTCATAAATTGGCCCAAAGGAAAAAAAAAAAATTAAGTACTGTCAAATTGATGTAAACAAAGTTATTTGTTTAGACGTAAATTGAGTTGCAATTAGGAAATGTTACAAACATGAAAATATAGCTTCTTTCAGTATCCTAAATTAAAGATGGGCTTCGAGTTCACGGTCTTACATAGATGACTTCTCGACAACCTGTCTACAAACGATCGGGTTAGACTCCGTTCCGGACTCGGGCCCGTGTAGGCCTGGCCAATTCCTGAACCATGGAACCAACAGACAACAGTTTAAATGGTCTTAAATAAATGAAACTTCTTTTTTTATTTTTTTTATGGTAGAATTTTTGTCTTTAAAGGTTAAGAAGTGTATATTATTGTTGTTGTTGTTAAAGCGTCTCTGCTTTAATGAACTAATAGTGAAGTCAGTATGATTCAGTATAACATGATTTTGGTGGACTGTCAACCCAATTCTTAGAATTTTTAGTTTTCATGATCGGGAGTTCTCCAGGAAACACATTAAAATTTTAATAAACTCTGCTTTTCAAGATCTTCACATATAACATTTTGAGGTTCTTAAAAAGAGTTTTTAATATTTATCTATACAGCTTACAAAATTAATAATGCAAAAATCATACAAAAGTAACATATAAAGAAAAAAAAACCAAAAAAAAAAAAAACCAACATTTTAAGATTCTTAATTATCTAAATTAGAAGTTTGGGATAAAAATATCAGTAAGCGTAACTTTATCCAACTTTCAATACAGTTCTGTGTTTTTAATCAATTAACTTTGATACACGATATATATATGTATACATATATTGTGGGTCAAAAATGTCAAAACACTATTATAAGGAGATGGAATTATTAAAAATAGGATTACAAACAAGTTGAACTACTCGCACCGATCTGCTTGTAAGCTATTTGGGTTCGGCTCACTTTAGGCTCATCTTAACTTGAGTTCAATTAGTAAATGAGTCAAGCTCAAGTATAAAATAAAGTTCGTTTATCTAAACAAGTTGAATATAAGCTTTGATTTAGACTCGCAAACCGACTTGTGAATAAGCTCATTTAGACTTGTGAACAAGCTCGCAAGAAAGCTCATTAACAGACTCATAAGTAAGCTCATCAAAAGATTTATAAATTTTTTTATGCATGATGTATTATGTAGAGCTATATATTTAAATCAACAAAAACTAATTTATAATTAATATTTATGTATATATTTTTATGACAAATCTTATATATATATTTATATATATATTTGTAAAAAATGGAAAACAGGGCTATCTAAACAAGTCAAACTCGAGTTTAAATTTTCAGACTTGATAAAATCGCGATAGACTCAATAAAGAGCATAGCTTGACTCAAACTTGTTTCATAGACGAACAGAGCTTAAACACAAACTAAAGCTTATTTTACTAAACAAGCCATGTTCGAACCTAAATTTCAGACTTGATAAAAAGTTTAGCTCAAGCTTGAGTTTAATGAATTTTAAATGAGCCAAGCTTGATCCTTTAATAACCCAACTCGGCTCGTTTGCAGCTCTAGTTAAGAACTAAATAAATTCAATTTTTTTTCCTCTTATCCCAACTTCCAACCAATATATAACACTTGAAAATGTGTTAATGGATGGTATTCACATATTTATTAAGATAGAAAACAAGCAAACTTTGCACCTTTCAATACATTGATTTATTTATCTATTTTTTTCCTTCCTAAACCATGTGATTGAAAATTGAAAAATGTAAATGGTTTTCTTCATAAATCCTCAACAAGTGTCATGCAATCACATGTTAATGATACTTATATATATATATATATACATACACACATCTAGAAAAATTATGAGTGAAGTTGTTTATATTTGGAATCAATTTTAAATAAAAATCAAACTTTTAAATTGTTAGAAGTATATTAGCAATGTTAAGTGCTTGAAATAAGATCACCACTATGCTATTATAGCATTATTAGCTTGACTTATTGGGGCACATTTATAGACAATGATGAGATTTCTTCTTGAACCACTTGTTTTAATATTGGTTTTTATTTTGATCATTTAAAAACTTCATCTTCTATTTTAACTACTTGAAAGTCTAATAATTTATTTGAACTTAGCTTTATTTCCTCCTTTATAACTTTTCCGTAAATGTTACATACATGATGAGGATGATGCTCCTCGGAGGCTACAAATTAATGTTGTAAAAGAATTGAGTGAACGCAATAAGGTATTGAGTTTGAAGTCAAGTTTAACTTGAAATTTCAAAACTCAAACTCAAACACCAATTGGGTTGAGTTTAGTATATTTAGCTCAAATCCAACCTGAAGCAATAAAAAAAAAAAAAAAAACACTAAACAAGTTTAAACTCAATCCAATTCCTACTATAAATAAATTACATGTAGCAACTAATTAGAGAAAAACTAAAAGAAAATTACAAAAAAAAAAAAATAAAGAAAAGAAAAGAGTTATAAAATGTGAACAAATCCACAACGGTACAGCAAAAGTCCTCATACGCAAATTGGGATCCTACTACAAGTATTTCTATAAAACTTATAATCGTAAAATCACTATTTCTTGCACGCCCCCTCATGGCCGTATTATACATGCGTCATTTTGTGTAGATCCTGAGGCAAAAAGGTTCACGGTTGGTAAAACTTTCTCATCAAACCATAAAATAAATAAATAAACAAACTGTAAACACTTCCTTAAGCCATTGGTCCGTCCAAACGTTTTTTAAATTATCATTGTGCCTATAATAATTAAAAATGTGTAAACAAACCTTAAATTCAAACAATCCACAGGTAAGTTTGAGATATATTTAAAGTCTTCGAAAATAAGATTAATATCATAAATGGTACATGTACTTTAACTTTAAAAAAATATGCAATTAGATACTTAAATTTTAAAATTGATCAATTTAGTATTTGTAAAAACTTTTGGTCATGTCAAATTGTCAATAGCACATTCATCAAATTGACTAATACATGCATTCTATATGACGTTTTCTAGTTAATATATAGAGGTAATATTGACATACATAAAAAGTTCCTTTATATATTAAACTGATCAATTTCAAAGTTCAAATATTAAATTAATTCATTTTAAAATTTAGATACCTAATTGCATATTTTACCAATATTAAGTACCATATTTATCCTAAAAAATATTATCTTCAGCATAGTACTGCATTGCAAAAATAACATTACAATATGGAGTCATTGGCTAAAATGATTAGGTTTCTTAGCAAGTCTCCATGCGCAAGACTTGACCCCACAAATAAACCAGCAATATCTGGATGCCAAAAGTTGTTCACCAGAACAAAGATACTAAATATAAGTCTCCACAGAGAAGGAATGTCTAAATGTTGGGTTTGATCACCGGTTCCTTGACTCTGCTAACGAACACGCAGCCTTTTACTGTCTTCTACATGCTTCTCTGTTAAAAAATCCATGTGGGAATATGTAGATATATAATTAATACGATTAAAGTTCCAATTATTGTAGGGTTAATTTACTATATATGTCTTTGTTTTGTCGACAAGGATTTTAATTGTTATCATTTCCTCTCAGTAATATTCTTTTTCTTTATAGGAGATTCAACCATCAAAGCTAAACAAAGCTAAAATAATTAGTTTGTGCAATATAAAGAACCCATTAAGTTCTGCTTTAACCGTCTATTAAGGACCACTTCGAATAATTAATAATTTTTTAGCACGCGTCAAAGGAAAGATCCAAATGCATTATTTACAAAATAACAATTTATCACATTCACTGTCCAGAAATTATCTGCAATGGAATATATTGAAATCTAGAATTAAATTAGTAATGAAATAATAAATCCATTACTATAGTAAGAAACATCTACAAAATAAAATAAAATATTATGAATATAGTATTTTTTTTTTCAAAAACACCTTAATAATAAATATAGATAATAAATATGTGATACAATAAAGAAGCTATAGATGGATTAAAATTGCAATTCCATCTTTTTGAATTTACTTTTAAATTTGAAATAACCATTTCTAAGGACCTGCAAGTCTGTTCTTTAAAAGCATATCCATGACAAGAAAAAGATGTAGAATTTAGGATCGTTATTTCATTTTAGGTTAATCCTCCTACTTAGCGTGTTATTTGTTTATTGTCATTATAGTAAGTAGGTCTTTATTCTAACAATTTTTCAGTCACTCTTATCCCAACCAAGTGATTGCAAATATTGATATTCCCCAATCCAAGAGAGAGCAACAAAGCTTTGTCTTAACTCACTATTTTCGTCTTTACAATCATATCAATCTCAATAATCATATTATTTATAATATCAACTAAGAACATGTTTAATCTCATGTAAGTCAAGCATTCTATATAAGATAGGATCAACTATGCTCATTTGTATAAGGAAGGAAATGATAATAACACTTAACAAATGGTAATCTTTTATTGTTTGGTTGTATCCAATGTACCCAATCCATGTTGGCAATCAATCATATAATTTTGATAATTTTTTTTCCTAAATTAAGTATGAATGACTAAGTCATACAACATGTTGATTTAAAAAGTTGTTTGGTTGTATCTAATGTATCAAATCCATGTTTAATGTTCATATCCCCATCAAATATTTATTCTGACTAAGGAGATCTTGAAATAAATTGTCATGGAATTCTTATCAAGAAAATATAGTTACAGTTATTTTAGATTTCCTTCAATTTAGTTGATTTATAGAACTTTATTTATTATATACCAACATACAAGTATAGACATTGTAGAGGGCTAGTTTTATAAAAATATATGGATTTGACTCTTAGGTTGGAGTAGGGATTGTTAAACTGGCATGTCTACTCTCTACCTTTATCAAAAAAACTCATGTACTTAAAGAGGTTCTCCATGGGTTTAAACTCAAAATGAGCCCATGGAATGATCCATTAGTAGAATGACTCATCTTGAACATTGTCACTCCACACGATCTGTGGATGTCGTTAACAACTAAATTCTATTTATACCTCAAGAGTTCTTCTCATTTAAGGAATTTTTAACGATTCAGGGAAACGCCATCATGCTATCGAATTATTGTCTTGGAGATCAAATGGGGATCAAAATAAAGAACACATTGCCTCTCTCCAGGAATTGTAGGGTTGATGCTATATGATTCATTCACCTGTCACATGTACATTCGAGCTATCTAAGATTACCTATTCCTCCTCCATGTCATCTCTTCATAAGTCATCATTACGTATCATTGCTAAGTCACTCTTATAAAAGTCATATGTAGCGCAAGTCAAATGTTGTACACACGTGATCACTACAACCGGATCCATTCATCTGTACATATACAACAAGTGATTGTCTTGTTTATATATATTTATAAATAAATCAAATAACCTTGACTCCAAACTTGAGGTCAGACTTATTATTTTGGGCTTAATATGAAATAAACTTCAACTACAACCATATAAGTTGAATTATTTGGAATATAACTTTTCTTCTAAATTAAATGAATTCAAAGTCAAGATAAATTAAATTTAGCTCTATAAATGTATTTGAGGTTGATTCTATCTCGACTGGGGAGGTACATGTTAGAAACTCTAATTCAGTTTGATAAATTAGTTTAGTAATTAGAGCTTAAACTCAATCTTATAGTTGTTTTGTTAAATTAGTTATTATTAAATAGGGTAAATATCACAAATGATACCTGAATTTTGAGAAAATATGCAACTATTTTGAAATCTATTAATTTATTACCTAAACTTTAAAATTGATTGATTTAGTATCTAAAAGAACTATTAGTACACGCCAATAATACTATCATTATATTAGTTAAAAACGTCACGTTAAATGACCATATTAACCAATTAACAAAGATACCATTAGCATACACGAAATTTTTTTCAGATATTAAATTAATCAATTTAAAGTTTATATATTTAATTTCATATTTTGCTAAAATTTACGTATCATTTGGGGTGCTAGCCCTATTAAGTCTCAAGTTGAACTCAAAAAACTTAGAAACCCATTTAAATCATTTGGGCCTTAGAAGAGAGTTAACTTAATTTTGTGTGTTTTATTTTATCTAGTATATTAATTGAGACTTTCAATTTAAAATAGAATCTCTAAAGTTAAACTTTTTTAAATTTTCTTAAAATTAACCCTAAGTTTGGTCATGCATATTACCAAGGGTTGGGATTCTAAGAAGAGAAATAATGTTATATCAATATCATATGATATTTAAGAATTTAGATAATTTCAATAATTCATTTATAACTGTTAAGAGTTTTTTAAATGGAAACTTTACAAGATTTGAATCTTTCTTCGTCATCAACGAAATTTACCGTATATTATTAAATCGGTCAACCACTATTTAGTTATTATGTATGTGTATATATATATTCGACTACCAACTAGCAAGAGAAGTTGCATTTTTTAGTAAAGTTTCCAAATTAGATATAAAAAGAGAAAAGAATGAAACATACTATAGCTCTATGAAAGGAAATTATATGATATCTTTATTAATTTTAACAGGATCGATCTTGTTATTATCCAATAGTTTACATCATATTTAATCATGATCAAAACACTTTAATATTTAATATTTTAATTACTATATTATATATACGATCCGTGAATAAGACTGTCGAAGCTCCCGTGAAAATAATACATAGCCGCGGACAATTCGATGTATTTAAATGAAGGAAAGCCTTCGAAGTATTTTTCCTAAGTAGTTGTTTACATATACGAGACGAGACGCACGGCTGGCGGTGTGGCGTCTTAATGTCAGCGCGTGCAGATTAAGAATTACAAGCAATGTTTGCTTTTGGCTCAAAATGGTATTGCTTTAGGAGAATCCTTCACTAAAATGAATTTCTTTAACGTTGTTTATTGCTTTTCTAAAAGCTCCAACATTTCTTGAGGTTTAACTAATCAATCTTTCGAAAATTCCATTTGTTTCTCGGAGTCAGTGCCCCCTGGCTATAATGCCTTTCCACTCACCTTGCTCCTATGCCATGCCTAACCAATCACTTTTGATCACCCAATCGGCCGATGAGTCTGTCTCTGTCGGTCTTTTTCTTCTGAATCTGACGTGGTCTCGTGATTATCCACAATCGATTAAGATAGAGAAGTAAACCATCTCTCCTGATTGGTATTCTCGACGTTTGTATTTATGTGGACCACAAAATATAAAAGATTTAAACCCATTTAAAAGAAAAAAAAAAAAAAAAAACTAATGAGAGTTTTTGTATATCGATTTGGTGGAATAGTTTATAGAGTATACAGGATAAGGGAGGGGATTTGAATAAAGTGATCGGATGCACGAGAAGTTTTTCATCTTGAAATATATTAGCTATTTTGTTAAAAAAATGTGGAGGGAAAAGCATTTTTGCAAAATTTAGAATATGTTCTTTTGATGCAACAATTTACATGATTTAAAGAGAGGAAAAATTGTACGTTTAGAATAAGCAAGTAAATGTTCATAATATTATATACATCATTAAAGAAAGTGTTGGCATTAGGATTGGTATAGATAGATGTATGGACACACTTACCAATTTAAACGGGAATTGAGAGATGTTTTTAAAGTTGTAAGAGATTTTTTTCTCTGTGTTCCTTTTAATAATTGAGAGATGTTTTTAAAGTTGTAAGAGATTTTTTTCTCTGTGTTCCTTTTAATAATATTTTCCTTTTGGTTCTTTTACCCCCCCCCCCCCCCCAAAAAAAAAAATTATAGGAATAAGATTCTCTTAACACAAAAATTCTACGTATAGGACTCGATTTTAACATGTGAGTTCTTTTCTATTTATCCTGCAAGTGCTGTTTTAGCACAACAAATACAAATTATATCAATATAAGTGACAATGTATAATTGCCATCACATGTACCACAAGTAAATTCTTTTTATCAACATTTTATCATAAATCATATCTTTATATATGAATTTTTTGTAATGCATCTTGAAATGTGATTTTGCTATCCTATTCATGTAATTAATTCCATCAAAACCCCATATTAAAAAATATCCTATATCAAGAGGGTGAATTGATTGTTTCATGTGGTCACAAAGAAATAATGTGAGGATAACATATAATGAGATGACTTAAAAGAGAATTATAGTAAAAAAGATTACATAACTTTAGCGTTTAATCTTTAAGATCATAAGATCAGTGATTGAGCTTTTAAAATGAATCACTATAGTTCTTAAGTGATTGAGCTTATTTTTTATTCGAACAACTATTTAATCTTCAAGAGTTGAGCTTTTATATTGAATTATTGTTTCTCTAATCTCTTAGTTATGTTAAATGAAGAGGAATTGTTTAGTATATATAGAGTTTTGTAATCAATAATGGTAGATTGATTGTTGTGCTAAGATGAGTCTTCCTTTTGATCAATCTTCTCTTAGATGATCCAAACTCATGAAAAGTTTTTCTATGCATATAAACCTATTTAAAATAGGTTATGAATGGATGAACTAATCCAATGACTTCTATTTTTGAAGTTACTAGACTATATCTTCTTAAGTCATCCTAAATATATTTTTGCAATCATCTATTACAATAATTTTTTTTTTTTTTTTTTTATATATGTTAGAGACACTTTTAAAATTATATCAATATGAAAATCCTTCATAATATATATTATACTATTATAGCATGTGTGGAACTTTTTAAGGGATAATGTCTCGATTGGTATCTAAACTTTAGCAAAATACGTAATTATGTACTTGAACTTTAAAATTAATCAATTTAATACGTGAACTTTAAAATTGATCAATTTAGTATGTAAAAAAACTTCACAAAGGTACTATTGGCGTACATGAAAAATTCTTTTTAAGTACTAAATTGATCAATTTTAAAATTTAGTTACTAAATTGATTAATTTAAAAGTTCATGTATCTTATTGCATATTTTATGTAAGTTTAAGTATCATTTGTGACATTAGTCCAACTTTTAATTACAAAGTAGTGATGGTCTAAAGTTTTGGAGATGCTTACAATAATGAATATAATTCATGACCCTTAACTATTGTAAATTCTAAAAACCACCAATATATTAATTATTGATATTAAAGTTGTAAACGAGTCGAATTGAGATAACATAGTGCCAAGTTGGAATTTAACTTGAATGAAGAACTCAAAGCTCGAGCTTCCCCCGAACTTGATCAAGCTTTATTTTTAAAGCTCGAACTCAAATTGAATTAATACTTGATAAGTTCAAGCCTAACTCGATTAGGCTTAGTTATTGCTATAAAAATAAATTGGAATTTAGGAATATAATCGAGTTATTAATTAATTTGGTCTTAAATATAATAAATGTAGAGCACTATATATGAAGAGGAAAATGCATAGAAATAAGATTTATAAAGTTTTATATAAAAGATATAAAAAAGCTTGAAGAAGGTCACTAGTTTTTTGAATCAAGTATTTTAAAGCTCAAACTCAATGGCTACTCGATTAGCCTGAACTCAACTCAATTGAGATTGAGTTAAATTTGAGTTATCACCAAGTCAAACTCAATCAATTCGTTTATGTCCTTAATTGGTATAATACGAAAATAATTGCATTAGGTCTTCATTTAAAAAACAATTACTACTTTAAGTTGGTATTTACGGAACCATTAATAAATTGTCATTAATTTATAGTCATAATTGCTTTTTTTTTTCCTTGTAATGATAATCGAACCATTAACGGCCTACCTTTAAAAGCATATGTACCTGTAGGTTTAGTGCGAAAATTGTTATTAATGAAGGCTAAAGTTAGTAGGCTTGTTGGAAAAGGCTAAAAGGATTGCAAGTGACATGAATGAATAAAATCATGAAGTGGAAAAGCAAGTAGGGTAACATTCCAATGTAGAAGGTCATTTCCATAATTGGACTTTTAACTCAATTTAATGTCATAGGCTAGACTTTTGAATTGGTGACAGAGCTTAGAAACCAAGTCCAATAAGGGATATCATAGAGAGATTCGGCTTGGTAGGCTTGAAACAGGGTTTATTGGACCAATTTATTCCTCTCTCGGGATTATTCAATTTTCTTGTGCGTAAAAAGTAAATTCCAACAATATCTTTCTAGTTCAATTCAAACTTTGTTTGGCTAAGATGGGACTTATATATAATAAGTGTATTTCTATTCTATAATAAGTATGGGCTATTTTACTGAGAAGATGCGCTTTTTTATATTATAAACCCCTTATTTTATTCTAGGCCCATATTCAAAGCCTAGGCCCATATACATATATGAAAGAATGGATGGATTCTAGCCGTTGGATCCATGAAAGAGAACCAATGGTCACAAGCAATGTTTCATCTTTATCATTAATCCAGAAGTTATCCAACGACTACCATTAGTTTCCAACATTTATAAATATGGGGCTTTTTTTCTTAAGCAAGGTTATTCGACGTATTGCTAAAATTGAGAGTAATGTGGAAACTCTACTAAAACACTTCCAAGAAAGATCAAAGCATACAATCAGTGAATGATGAGTTAAGAACGATCGAATATATCTGATTTTATTTTCGATCACATTCGTGCACTCGAGAAATCAGGTTTACCTATTCCTTGTCCCAGGCCTCTCTCTACGACATTTGTACACGTGTCATCACTTTAGGACTACTCTCAGATCAACTGACTCACTTATCGCACGGGATTGACAAGCTATAACAACTCCACCATATATGCATTAAGTGAAGTTCTGCTCTACAAGAATCGTTAAAAAAATAATAAAATAAAACAAAAATAAGAACCAGTAATAATTTACATGGGCATTTTTTTATTTTCTTACTAATACCAAGTGGCATGGCTAAAAGCTAGGGTTAGTGTTACTTTTAGAGATAGATAGCATATGGAATATCACGATTATTATTGACGTCACTGACTCCACTCCTTTTAACTAAAGCTGAAAGCTTTAACATTATTTTTATCAGCTTGTCTTTGAAGCTGATCCTTCTTGGTGGTATTTTGCTATTTTAAATCCAAGTAAATTAGCTTTCAATTAAAAGCAGAATTTTCTTTTCTTTAGTAAATAAAGACCTCAACTTTAGCAAAGAAAATATATCCAGCTTTATTCATAATGCGCATCACCCACAATCTGAAGTGACTCAATTAATATATGTTATTGCCAAGAATAAAAAAGTTATTGATCATGTTAAGAGCATTTTTTTGCGTATCATTTTCTATTGATTTAACTTCTAAATAAAAATGATGGCAAAAGAAGCAGCAGTGGAAACCATTTTTGGAAATTAAAAGTAAATTCTCCCTGATTGTTTATGAGAAAAGGGAACTCTAAATATGGAAATGGTAAGATGTATTAATAAATAAATATTTCGAATTATAGTGGATGAGGTGGATAGCTCTAGAATTTGTTAACCATGTAAAATTTAATTATTCTTTTATATTTCTAATATTAACTAAATATTATAAACAGATAATTTATTTAGTATCTTAACAAATCATTCAAGACACCCATAAATCTTTTTCTATTAAATAACATTGAAAAAGGACTAGCCAAAAAAAAAAAATATTGAAAAAGGAAAATAGAATAGTTTATGTAAACATCTACCCACCATACCAAGCACTTTGTCCCGCATACAAGCGTGTAGTTTTATCAGGGTTACACATAGCATCTACCATTATTGTGATGAAAAAATACCAAAACAATTAGCGTTATTGGAGCACTAATGACGGAAGAAGAAGATTGAGGTTTGTACGATTTAGCCTATTTCAATCCGTCATTATCAACATCAAGACATGTTGCCTATATAAAAATTTTCCTAGAAGTTGAAAATTTTCCGGATAATTTAGGAGTCAAGTTAAGTCACCAATCAACAAAACCCACACACCCCCACCACCCCACCCCCCAACCCCCACCCCACAATCCCCCAACCAAAAAAAAAAAAAATAATAATAATAATAATTCCCATGACTCCAATTTCTCATTTTCACACATGGGTTTAACATTTTCTATTTTTGCCTAAGATGGCAGCCCAAGTGTCGATGACATCACGTGTGGTGGAGCAGTTTTTCCTAGTACACAAACAACAGAACAAGTAACAAAAAATACCGTCTCGTACCACGCCCACGCATACATAAACACTACCCCTCTCCTCCTTAAATTTCAAGCCCACTTTCTCCTACATAATAACCCCATGAAACTAAACTCAACTGTCAACTTCTAGCTTCAGTGTCTTCTCTTCTCTTCTTTTTATAACTCTCTTCCTAAAATCCAATAAAATAAATAAATTCTCCAACTTGTACCTCCCCATAATTTTTCTAATTCTCAATCCCCTTTATCACACCCTTAGCTTCCATTGATGGAATTTACTAAACTTTTGGAATAGTATATAGCTGGATATTAATTTCAGCCATGTTTGATTTTTTGTTCGGGTGGCGAAAGGCTTCGAAATGGTAACTTAATATCATTTTGGTTTTTGGGGACATGTTCAATGATGTTTTTGAGATTAATATTATTATGTTATATATTTTTTAATTCGTTTGAGTGATGTTTTGTTGCAGTAAGAATTTGATCAGGCGTGTTCAGTGCCGGCTTAAGCTGCTCAAGAGCAAGAGATGCACAATAGTCAGACAGTTGCGGGAAGATGTGGCTGAATTGATCAAGTCTGGATATGAAGAAATAGCCATTGATCGGGTATATATACTAGCCTTCATATCCTTGTTAAATTTTATACTGAAACGAGCTAGCTTAAACCCGTAGATACGGTGTATAAGTAGACCGCTTTATTAAAGATTTCTCGCATTTATGTACTCAAACTTCAATAGCAGTTCATCATGTTCGACAACTAAATAGGCTGAAATAATGACCCAGAGGATTTCTAAAGCCCATCTATACAAAATCTTAATCTGGCTGTCGTTTGGTTACAATTATCACTTCTTTTTTTATAGAATTGTTATGTTTAATGAAGATATTGATTTAAAATTAACTAAGACGGGAACTCTGTTTTTGTTACACTCGTTTTTTCCTAGTAATGGTATCTTTTGTAACAAATTAGTATGTAATCGTTGATTGGTTATTTATTTCATGATTTTCAGGCTGAGCAGCTGTTTAAAGATGAAAGCATTGTATCGGTGTATGAATTGCTGGATAATTTCTGTGAATTTATCATCATGAACATGCCGTATATTCGCAGAAATAGGTATGGATTATTTTGTTGCAGCTGAAGAATCTATAGAATTCATAACATAACTACATGCTCCAGTTCACTTGTTCTTATTGGAGAGAATTTTCGAATCCTGATTCTCATTTTTAATCGTCTCAGGGACTGTCCTAATGATGTTAATGAAGCAGTTTCAAGCCTCATATTTGCCTCTGCCAGATGTGGGGACCTGCCTGAGCTTCGAATGATCCGGAAGCTCTTTGGAGAACGCTATGGGGAAAGATTTGCAACAACTGCTGTTGAATTGCATCCTGGGAACCTTGTGAATTCTCAGGTTTGAGTTGATCATTTCGAGGAAGATTCTCTATATGTTTCTCTCAGCTCCTAATTTTGCTAATGCAATTTCTTGTCTGCAGATAAAAGAGAAACTCTCTATAAAGTCGGTTTCGGATGAAGTAAAGCAGAGATTGGTTAATGACATTGCCAAGGATTATTGTCTAAAGCCAGAAATTTTGGCTCTTGAATACACTCCTGAATTCCATAAACAAGCACAAGTACGTCACTGTTCTATTAAATTCACAAGTTTTATGATCAAATGTCATATTTTTCTGGGGCAGTCCCAAACCGTTTCCTTTTTTATTGCTACAGATGAAAGAAAATCTCGAACAGCCAAGGATTGTAGCTCAAGTGGATGCTTCAAATGCCCAAGCCTTATGTAAAGACGCCGTGGTTAATGATTCCAATGTGGCTGGCCATGATCTTAGTGTTGATCCTTGTAATTCTAATATTAATTTATCTCATGAGGAGGCGATTTTTGCGCTTCAATGCTCAACAAGGATCTTAGGGATGCTGATGCAAAGAAAACACAGTAATAAGGTTAATTATGGTCACTTGGTCTCTCCATATGCACTTGCAATTACCAGTACTGACCCGGAACAGCATGATAATGCAGCAATTGGGCAGAAATCATTAGAACAAAAGGAGGAGATAACTGCAGTTTCATCGTCACAAGGTTCCCCCCAGATTTCAGAAGAGAAAGTGGTGTATCTGGATGATGTTGAGGAGGTCCAGTCTCCCATTAAGAAGGTTAGGAATGATCAGGACCAAAGGGTATTCAAGTTTAAGCCTTCTTTGATCTCGCCGATTGAGATTTCTGAAGATAGCCTGGGGCAGGGTTATTTGGACCAATCTGACTCCTTGGATGAGAAATCAGCTTCTAGGGGTTCCAGGAAAAGTAAGAAAATGTTGTCCTCTGGGAAAAGGATCAGGAGGAGATCAGTTTCTAGGGAGAGATCAAGCATGGAGGATATTGACTGCTTAGTCTATTACAATGAGCCAAGCAAGAATCCAACCTACAACAAGCGTCGGCCGAGTTGCTGCAAATTTAAGCATCCAAGGACCAATCCAGTGAAAGGAAATGAGATATCCTTTGGCTTGGACAAGAAATCAAAGCAAACCTGCTGTATCAATTCGGGGAATTCATTTTGCGTATCCAAGTGTGTGCACGTGTCACCTGTAGTATGCCCCAATTGCTGCATAAACTGCAAAATGAACGCCTTCAGCTTGGAAAGCCCATACAACCTGGAAGATCCATTGGAGAAGAGAAAAGATGGTATAAGAACTCCAGTTTCAGGAAAGCAAGAGGCGATCCATGACCACTCCATCTCTGTTGATGCAAAGAACACGAAATCATCCGATGTAGGAAGTATACATGTTGCTATGCCAAAACCAAAAGCAGATGTGCAAAGGTTGATACCATGTATGAAGTTTTCACTTATCCAAATCACTCAGACATGAAAAGACTGGAAAGTGCATATGATTCGTCCAGCAGCCAGACATCAACAGACTCTTCTGCAAGTGTATACCATCCACCCTACTCGAGAGCCATAACGATGCCTCCACCGCGGCCAAAGGAAGATAATTTGGAGAAGATCCCACGCTCATATTCATGTGCTTTTCAACATCCCAACCATGTGCACCCGAAGTTGCCTGACTGTGATGACATTGCAGCTAAATTCTTGGCTCTCAAGAAAGAACATTTGCAAGCTAGGATTCTCAGCAATGCACGCCAATTTCGATAGATTGCTAGGTTGTATATGCTAAATTTAACTTTTGGTTTTAAGGTATCCTATATCTGATATCTGATTCTTTGTTATTAAATTAGCTTTGTATTATCTTCATGTTAAAAATATATATATATATATAATATATATTTATATTGTTTGTTAATCTTATATGTACATAACAATGTTTCATAGTCTTACACGTTGTCCTAAATTGGTGTATGAGCTTGTTACTAGGACTATTTTATAAAGATCGAATTATAAGGACAATTTAGAATTTATAACTAATTAAATACCTCAAAAATTTTAGCACTAAATCAAACTCCTTGAGTAACGAGAAAAAACAATATATACATATACATATATATATATATATTTTCAGTTTAATGAAATTCAAAAAGATAGGTGAAGAACTGGAGATGAAAATTAATGTTTATGTATTAATCATTTATACATTTGTACGATTTTTGCCTTATGAGTACACTTCTAAGAAAATTTATGTCAGAAACATTAGAATAAAAATGATTATATACTATGCTATATATTGACTCAAGATCATGTAATGATTGTTTTATGCTATTTTCATAAAATAATTGGGACATTTTTTTTCTTTTATTCAATCTCTTTATTTTTATTTTTATTTTTTTTGTAATTTAATACAAAATACAATAGGTTTTCTTAAATGAATATTACTAGTTCCTAATTCTTCTCCGCAGGAATATGGGACTTATGTAGATGATGGGTTGCTTGTTAAACGAAATTTTCGGAGAGTAACCAATAATAAGGACGTGGCACTGGGCCCCCAGGCCACAGCCCAGGAGCCTGATAAAGTACTTGCTGCTTTCATCTTGTCATGTAATACTAGTTAGGGTCAGCATGGAATGTTGGATTGGACTAAACCAAAAACAATAAATAAATAAATAAATCAGTCAGTCAATCAATAAAACAAATGTTCTTGAAATGATAGTAAATAGTTCCTGGAAAAGGAAAACACTTACTAACTATATAATCTAAAACCACTACTATTCTATCTTCATAATTTTTATTTGAAATTTCTTTTCTTACCCCTAAGTAACTTATTCCAACCACACGTGAATTATATAACACAAGCACCGTAATTAATGATAAATGAAAATGACTATATTGACTTTTTATATATATAACTCCTTCTCCTACTTAACAATCCATATCCATCCATTTTCTTTCAACTGAACCGCATCTCTATCTATTAATTATCGCTCTCTCTTCTTCTAATTACATTATTATTACAATGAATCTCTAATTATGGTAAAATCCCTCCCACTTGACAATCCACATGTAAACAGCATTTTCTATATTAACAAAAACTAATTAGGGTTATTTTATGGTCAAATATTTTAAATATTTAAGATAAATAATAAACATTTATTTATTTATTTTTTATAATAGGTTATTGCTAAGTTTGTACAAGCAAGTGCAACGTCTACTAGTGATGATAGAAATGATTTTGTTCTCAAGAGTGAAAAATCTAATTCGTTATAAGAGAAAGTGATACACTACATTGTTTAGAAACTATTATTATTGTTGTTACGCTTAGCACTTCGAGTGAGAAGATACGAGCAGTAACTGGCTTACATAATTTTAAAAGATTTAATTTGAAAAGACTACAATATTATGTTCGTTTTTACAAAATATATATGGTCCTAGATAAAAGCACCTTAAATACAAATAAAATAAAATAAAATAAAATAAAATTATAAACTTGTATAAAATAACGTTTGGTTTTGAGACTTTTGTCCCTAAAAATGAAAAAGGTCCTCCAACAAATCCTAAATGCTCTTCTTGATGTAATACAAAATCCCCTTTCTATTGTCCTACTTGTACTAATTTTTCTTGTATATCATTGGAAGTTCTAATAGATATTTTCAATAAATGAAAAAGGAATTGAATAAGAAAATGTGATTATTTAGCATTAATCAATGACACAGTGAAACACAAGATAGAAACTTTGAAGCCTTCCTTTGATTTGGAGTTCCTCAAGTCAAGGAAGGAAAATAAAAATTACATGAAATAACCATCCTATTATTTAATAAATATTCAGACTTGGGCGAGCAACTTTGGGAGCCTGCTCCATGTGAAGTTTCTTTCGACCCGTGGACTCTTCAAGTCTAACTAGAAAATATGGCTGGCCCATCTTGCCATATGTGCGTACATCCATCCATGAAATGTGCCAATGGCAGTGTCTTCTCTCTCTTTCCTTTTTCAAATTCTTTCGGCAAATGGGCTCCTTATTCCATGTATTTTTACACTTATATGATTTTTGGTGTATTTTCCATCTATTAAAGGCTAGCAGACACATATATCTGTGTAAAATGCAAATCAATTTATACTATAGGATTTCTAACCTACCAATTACTAATTTAAACTACATGCATACTAAGTTTGATTCTTTCTTTTTAGAGTTTTTTGACATATCCTAATATAGAAGAGGATCACTCTTTCCATCATTCAACATCTAAATCCATAGATTCACTACAACTACTCTCAATATTAGGTCTATTATATACTATCGAAGCTATTGTATTGTATACCAATTATTATAGAAGTTTCCCTTATTGAAAGTCACGTCTACAAATCTTGGTAGTTTGAAGATTGTGGAGATCAAGTAAATAATGTTTTGTTAGTAGCATTTAGAATAAGTAATTTCTTCTTAATTGATAAGTTTTTTTTTTCATTTCTTATATGAGATAATGCTATCCCTTTTATAGAATTTAATGTACTCTTCAATTGGGTAGGTTTGACTCTTTTTAAGAAAACAATTATATCCCTTATGTGAGAAATTTTGAGTGTAGAAGATATGTGTCCATTTATACAGTTGGGTTTTCGTACCACCAATTCTCCATTAATTGATGTAATTGTTTTATAAAGAATGAAATTCATCTTTATTAGCCAAAAATAACAAAAAAAAAAAAGAGAAAAAAAATCTATTTACTCACCTTATCATCTGAATGGATATAAAAAATGCTTCTCCCATTTAAAATTAGAGTAAATATCATAGTTAGTATTTAAACTTTATTTATTTTTATAATTAACTATCTTAAATCTAAAAGTGTCAATTTTACTATTTACAAAAATTTTTATAATAATTTATAATACCTAAATTATAAAGTAAATTGTAAAATTTAGCAAAGTTCATGTTATTATAATCACAAAGATAGGGAAATTCTAGGTAGATAGTTATAAAATAAAAAATTTTAAGCAAAAGATTATTGTAAAAATTGATAAAATTTATTAAATGTAACATTAACTCTTATAATTATTGCATTTAATAAAAAGTATTGATGTACAATAATGTTCAAACGGCTATCAATTATTTAGAGGTTATTACTAACAACAAGGTTGACCTCTATATAGCAAATGAGTTACAATAAATAGAATTGTAAATGAGTCAAGCCTATTTGCTAGCTATTAGAGTTATATTCAGTGAAGTTAAAAAGGAATTAATGTTTGAGGATATATTCATTTAAGTTATCAAGATTTAAAATAACTAAAAAAAGTACAAAGTGAGCTAAATAAGGTATTAATGATTGACAATTAATGAAAATTTTAAAAACTTAATTGAAAACTAATGGGAACGTTGATATCTTAAATGAAAATTTCAAAATGTTTATAATTCATTTATTTTTCTTTGAAAACGTTAATATCTTAAATAAACTTATCCTCAAATATTTATACATTCCAGTGTAATTTACCCTTAATTTTTATAATCAAAGTCGAATCATGTGTTGGACAATCCCACAATGAAGCCGTAAAATATCTAAGCAAATAAATAGGTTTTTTCTTTACTCTTTTCGAACTCCTCATTTCTTTCCTTTTCTTTTTCTTTATCATTTTTTTTGTTTATTTTATGTTATTTTATTAGCACTTTGGAGCCCCGTTTTAACTATATTATCTTTTCTTTTTCCTATTTGATTTGGCATTTATTGTAAAATCAATGCATTATTCTAACTATCAATGTCTATGTGTCTTTGTTTCATTTTCTTTTCCTTCAGCATTTTTGTAAAATCAATGAATTACCTCTAATGTTTATTATATTTGTTTAACATTATTTTTATTTTAAAAAGCGAAGAAAAAAATTTAGCATTTAGGTAACTTTTATGTTATTTCAATTTTCATATTTTTTTCACATATTTTAAAATTTTCAAATATTTTTATTAATTTCCATCAATTTTTGAAAATATTCAATCTTTTGAGATTTTAAATTTTTGTGCAAATCACCATTTTTAAATATATCTATATATATAAATTTATGTTAGTTGAAAATTTGAATCTACATTAGTAATTATCATCGTCATAATGACAAGTCGGTTTGAGCCGACTTACAGATTAAATAAGCCGGGAAATTCAAGATTGTTTAGCTTGGGCTCGACCCACTTTAGCCTGTGGGCTTAACAAGATAGGCCAAAGTGATGTACTTTTTATTTTTAAATTTATTTTATTTTCATTTGAGTTTGTGCAAAAGTTGAAACATTTAAGTATTATGGGGATATATATATACACACACATTAAGGAATAATTTTATTGTTATTTTAATTACTTATATATTAAAAAAAGTATTTTAAATAATTTATTTAATTTCATATTACGTTTAAACTAATAAATATATACTTAAATAAATGTTATAATGCATTTATTATTCTAATTACACATACATTATCACTAATATATTATTGTAATTTTTTTAATTTGAAATTTTGGCTAATTCTTGGACTTTTATTAATTTTTTTTTTATGATTTAGCCTACAAACTTACTCAGCCTGTTACGAGCTAGCCCACTTTGAACTGTAAGCTAAATAGTTTGAGCAAAATTGGCCTACTTTTAAACGAGCCAATTGTGGCCGGCCTTAGCCCATTCTTAAAACATGTTAAATGGGCCATCCCGCAAGGCATGACCCATTTGCCCAACTTACTTTTTTATTGAACTTGAAATACAATTAGGTTTGTTCAAATAAACAAGTTTTATTTTGAGCTCAGAGCATATTAAACTTAAATAACTCATAAATGATTTGACTTGTGTTAAATTCAATAAGTAAAATATACATAATAAATATATGAATAATTAGATAAATTGATAATACAAAAAAATTACTTATATATTACATGTATATAGTTTTTTTGTTTAAATCATATTTTAATATAAAATATTTTATATAAATTCACAAATCTACTCACCAATCTATATAAGATGGTTCGAAAGCCTAAACAAGAGTTTGAGCAATATTAATTCAAATAAACAAGCTTTACTCTATATTTAAGTTCAGCTAATTTACTAGTTAGTGTTAAGTCGAGGTAAAATGGGCTGAGCCAATAACCGGTAAGTGGCATACTCCTTTGCAACTTATCTGCTTCTATGGAATAATCGGACGAAAATTGGCCCTTTTAGGTTTAATTTGTTCCGGAAAAATAGGCACTATAATGTAGTGATCAATATTTTAATTTAACTTGTTTCTTTATTTGTAGTTCTTATGGTATTCTTGACCTTTGGATAAACCGTTGACAAAATATGAGACAAAAGCTTAATTCACATTGCGCAACGCCAAAATTTCATCCCGGGTAGGCTATTATGGGACAGTTACCCCCACTCAAGTGAGAGATAGTGGATTAAAAAGATCAAGAAAGCTAGCCATTTCCGAAATGGGGCACAGCGTGGATGGTCAAATGATGATAATTCCAACACAGGTAAGACTTTAATATCTCATCTCACAACTTAACATAATTTAAAAGATCTGTTGAAACAAAAAAAAAAAAAAAAAAAAGACAAAACAACAAGCTTCTATCTCCCTCTCTCTCTCTCTCTCTCTCTCTCTCTCTCTCTCTCTCTCTCTTTCTCGGGGAAAACTAGGTTCCCATCATAGTAGTTCACCACCTCATTGAACTTTTCTATCAGTGTTGCATTATATGCTCCTTTGTTCTGGGGATGAATATATGGTTGCATCACCTTCATGATCCATAACTTATTGGAGGTTGGTAGTGTTAATTACTCCCATTGAGGTGTCTTCTATTGGCATCTGACCTGAAAAAAAATATTCTGGTAATTTTGGTTCAAAGATTCTCTATCTTTTACTATTTTTGTCTATATCCTTCCTAATTAATTATTTTCATACTATCATATATGTGAAGAATGGGCGTTATGTACGCTATGTTTCTTGAGGAATGAATGGGAGGATAGTGGAGGAAGATGATGGAGTAAGTGGAGAAAAGGTTCATGTATTTTGAAGCATTCCCTATTACTTTGCAAAAATCTTTTCATCTTTTCTATTGGAAACATAAATCAAAACATGGAATGTATGCTATAACAGTGATTTGCCACCTTATTTTTTGTTTTTATGAAAAACAATTATAACATTTAGTTCACCTGATTTCAAGGAATTCTTTTCAAAAAAAACATTAAATAGTTATTTATTACTTAAATGTATAGATAGCAATTCAATTCGGCAATTAATTTTTTCTCAAAATATTCTCATTTAAATAAGAATTTAACAAATAAAAACTATCTTATTATATTTTTATTCCATTTCTCAATAATAGGTCTATCCGACTTAGGCTTGTTTGAGCTTGTTAATGTCAACATGCATGAATTCTTGACCCATTTAATCTAAATGAGTTTACAAGTCAAGTTCAAACTTAATAATTCTTAATGAGCTTGATCATAAGCTTATACTCATTTAAACTCTTTAATCTAAACAAGCTTTGAACTCAAAGTCGAGCCTATGAAACCAAATTAAAGCCTACACTTTTTGAAGTTTAGTAAAAGATTAAATTGATTCGAGCTTGATAACATCTTAAATGAGTTTAGTCCAAATCTTTAAAAATTTGGCTATTTAGCAGCCCTAACTTATAAGGTTAGCACAATTAACACATACTAGTAACATATGTGGATTAATTTAATTAAATTTATTGCACCACAAGAGAAAGGGGCTTTAAAGATAAAAATTCAATCTCTAAATATAAATTTCTATTACAAAAACCATCGTTGTTGATTCTATTTATAAAATAAAAGTTCTTTTACCCATTTTTCGTCACAAAAATTATGTCTCTAAAAATGAGTTTTCTTGTAGTATCATGAGAACTATTATTTAATTGTATAAATATATATTACACATTGTAATTTGAGAAATTACAAAATGCACCCTTATGTTCATTTCATATGCACTAGATGACCATATTTGAAATTAAATATTTATACCTTAAATCTTCAAAACGTAAGGTACCTTTAGAGTCAATATATGATCGCATATTATGCTTGATTTTATATGTCTTTTATTATATTATTTAAGAGTAAAATAGTTGAAAGAGTATTAAACACTTCTTTTAAAAAAAAAATGGTTTGTCTACGTTTAATTTCAAATATGGAAAAAAAAATTCAAATAGACATCGAGATCATTGCAATTGGCTCTTATTATTTTGTCTTATTAAAGACTTTTGCATGTTTAGAAAAAGTGATGATATGTCATTTAACACAATGTTTTTACAAATGGATGCAAACAAAATCTGCTAATTAAATTTCTATAATTAATTGACGGACACAAACAATTATTTGTGTTGGATAATTTGTAAGTTTGGATCTAGCTATAAAGACTTGTTGATTTGAAATTGTTGTTTGGTTATTTTAAAAAATAAATTAACTAAGCATTGACAATTGGTTTATAACCTAATAGCATCCAGTTCCACTCTTATCCTTATCCTTATCCTTGAAGTACTAAGCTCGGTTTCCTTATGTTGTAATGGTCCTTAATGGCCACGTTATATAACCACAAAAAAAAAAAAAAAAAAACTAATGACTCATTCAGTTCGCCGCATGGAATAAGGGAGGAATTGAATTTCAATTCAATATGAATGGAATAGAATTATAATGCATGGCTAATGATTATTACAATGTTCACTTCGTAAAAATGAGATGAATAATTATTAAATTAAAAAGTAAAATATAACAGAAAGAGAATAAATGTATAATAAAGTTAAAAAAAAAATATTGAATAACAATTCATGAATGCAAGACATAAATTGTTATTCATCATTTTAATTCCTCTAACGTGCATATCATAATAGCAGTTTTACGTAGAACGAAAAAAAATGAATAATTATTTATATCAAGTGAAGTAGTTATAAGCTTTTTCTATATTGTGTATATAAATGTGCAATTTGAAAACATTAAACAAATATAATAATCTATACGAAGCCGTATAACTAATTATAGAATGTATCAATCATAATGATACGGAAAACCTTTGTACATGGCATGCTATACCACCTTTTGAAATTACGTCCAAATTAACCTTTCCCATTGGCCTAGGGTTTGAAAGGGGAAAAGAAAGCCTGAGAAAAGCAACGACGAGTTTACGTGTGCCTTTTCTATACAGATATTATGTTTCAAACGAATCGTTGTTTGCCACGACTATGATGCACTTATGTGAAATATTTTCCGCGTGGCCGCCACTTAATTTTACGGAGAAAGATAGGACATGCTTCATGCTATAATAAATCCTTCAACTATGCAAAATTGACCCGCACATAGATTTAAATTACTAAAGTGCTTTAATTTTTATTTTTTTTTAATATGTCGTAGATATTTTGTTGAGCTGTTCAAATGTAAATGTATTAGAAAGGCTAGCCCAAACCCAAATGATGGCTTAAATATTTTGGCAAAAAAAGAAAAGAAGGAATGAATGATAGTTCAAATTTATTACATAAAAGGTGACATGATTCAAATAAATAGATTTTGACATGATTTAAGAGCAATTGCATTGTCAAGCTAATAATAGGATTTATTATTTTATTTACTTAAAAAAAGAATACGGTTTATTATTGTCGGTTAGTTTTTTTTCTTTTTTTGGTATGACAATGGGGGAGGAGGATTCAAACCTGGTACATCTTATTTGAAAAATCAGGAGAGATACCGTTAGAGTACAATATAATTGGCTATTGTCGATTAGTTGAGTTTGGCTTTGTTCGTTAGTTGAGTTTTAACTATTCTCTAGAAACCATAGCTACTGATTTGGACACATCTCCTCTAATATCATATGAATAACTCTGGATGGTAAAGTTTTGTTATTAATTTTGTGCATAAATTATTTAAAGATGGTTATTGATTGCAAAACAGTTATAAATACCACTTAACCTTCATTAAGGAGATGAAATTCCCATAAAATCTTTGAACCATATAGTTATTACACTCTTTTACACTTTATTTGGTATGTGGAATAAAATAGGAAGAAAAGATTTGCAAAGAAAAGAAAATAAAGGGAATGAATAATTAAAGAATTTAAATCTTTTTTATGTGTTTGGTTAATGAAGAGGAGGAAAAATGGATAGAATATTAATCATTATAAAACACAAAATATGATGAATGATAAATTATTTATGTGTACTTAAAAGATAATGAGTAATTTCAAAAAGAATAGTACAAGAGCAATTTAAAAAAAAAAAAGAAAAAATCTTTTCCTTCTAATTCTTTCCATTTTAGAGAGATAAAAAAAAAAAAAAAGTGGAACCAATGGAAATATTACGTCAATTTTCCCTTCCTTTGCCATTCCCTCTCAAAACAAACAAGAGGATGGAATTCAATCCTCCTCGTTTCCTCCCCTCTTCATTCATTCCTTCCCAATTCTCCTATACTAAACATAATGTTAAGGCTGGATTGTGAAAGGAAAGAGAGTGGAGGAATGAATAGTTAGAGAATTTAAATTCTTTTATGTATTTTGATAATAAAGGGAGGAAGTGGTGGAATCCTAATTATTATAAATGAAAAAATAAGATATAATGGTAAATTATTTATATATCTCTAAAAGATAATAAGTAATTTAAAAAATGAAAGATATGAGAGCAATTTAAAAAAAAAAAATCCTTTCTCTCTAATACTCTTCATTTTAGAGGATAAAAAAAAATTATGGGACCTAGGGAAAAAAATTACATCCATTTTCCTTCTCCTCATCTTTCCCTTTCAAAACAAACAAGAGAATAAAATTTAATCACATTTCCTCCTTTCTCCAGTCATTCTTTTCTATTTCCCTTATAGCATTGGCAATGTAAAGGCTAACATTGGGCACATCTCCAATGAAAAACTCTAGTTAGTAGAGTCTTGTTATTAATTTTTTGCCTAAGAAATATAGAGATTTAATAGTGGTTATCGATGGTCAAACCTTATAAATACTACCTAACCCTTCATTAAAGAGTGACAATTCCCATCTATCTAATTTTAAATCTCAATGATTAGACGTGCCATTACATGATGAAAGTTTTTAAAATTAAGCCTCTAGTGATCAAGAACCACCAAATTGAAGCATTTGAGTTCATTCAGCTTTATACTATTTTTCAAGTCTGTTGAGAATGCCTAATTCTCTTCCATGATCCGCTTTTATCTTATTCAATGTGAAAGCTCATTACAAATTGCATAACTCATCTCTTATCATATGAAATGTGCAACTCATCCGACACAGTAACACTAACTTGACAAACCTGCACCACAAGTACGTTATCTTCCTCTTCCCTTAATTTTTTCCCCCTTCCTTGCCAGACACCCACATACATTATCGATAAAGAATATTAATAATGATCTCTCTCTCTCTCTCTCTAATTTTCAAAGATTCTCTTTCTTATATGTGCGTGTGTATAAAAAAACATTAAAGTAATTTGTTTGTAATTTCATTACCGAAGTTCAAAATCTGATCTATTTATATTCAATAATCTATATATATATATATATATCAATCAATAAAAACAATAATATAATTAATATACATTAATCGATATAATTTTTGAAGGAGTAATATTGCATTTGGCACTTAAACTTGAGCAATTATTTAATTAACTATATATTATATTATAAATTTTAATACCAAATTAACCTTTTTAAGGTCATTTACACGGCTGATATACTCTATATAGAGCTATCTATCTAATTAGTTGTTTTGACCATTATGGAAAGGTATGGATCAAGTAATTATTTTGATGAGGATATTTTTTTTATAATATATGATTTTTTAACAAAATAAAATACTGTTTGTCTTAATCTCGTCTTCCAAAATGTCGTTTTCATTATTTACATGTATTTTATATAGTATTTTCATTAAAATAATCATTTATGACATATAATAGACCATAATTGGTTAATAAAAGCCAAATACAAAAGTGTTATAGACAAAGAATAGAACAAGTAGTACCGCTAATCTTAAAAAGTTTGCCAATGACATTATAGTCTAGTGGTATCTCCCTAATCTCTTAAGTGAGAGATTTCAGATTCGAATCCCCCCTGACCCATTATAATGGTAAAAAAAAAAAAAAAAAAACTTAAAATGTTCAATCAGAACCTATGAGTGAATATCATTGGTGTTGTGATTTATGAATTCCCCTATATTTTATATATACCTTTGGCGGTCAGGCTTTTTTTTTTTTTCCTTCCCTACCCAGGTTAACAAAAATCATTTTATTTAAAGTTTGTTTTATTTAAACAAGATGAATCTGAGCTTTTGTCTAACCCATGAGCTAGTTTGTTGCACATAAACTTGTTTAGTCTCTTTGTTAGGTTTGTGAACATGAGTAGCTTCATTAAAACTTGACTTTGTTCAAAGTTCGATACATGTATTACTCATTTAGATTAGTAAATAAGTTGATCTTGACCTTAAAATAAAAATTATTTATTTAAATGGATTGAGTTTTATTCCTTGTCTAGCTTATCTATTCAACCCAAAAAGAACTCTCTTGCTAATTTATAATAATAAAAATATAAATTTGCCTTAAATCCGCATGACGGTGGAATTAGTAACCGACGAATTGACAAGCAAACATCATGCTTAGAACATTTGCCCAAGACCATGCATTTATCGAGTCTACTCATCAAACTCAATAAGCATTCCGTCAATTAACCAACAATCCATAGTTTAGGTAGTTACCCAAATGCGAGAAACCATATATATATATATATATTTGGACTTGGAAGGAAAATCAATACAACATGATGTGTTTTAAATATCTTGTTTCTTCATTACTATGTTGGCAATATCTATATAATAAACATATTTCCTGTCCTTCTTAGGCACATAGTCAAATGATTTATTATAGACATAGTTGCCTCCTTGTCAGAGCAAAAAAATGATAGTGCCCCAAACTCATAGATAGGAAATCCCAATTTGTTGTGACACACTAATGTATGCTTCCATTTGGTAAGAAACAAGAAAAATTCCATGCAACAGCATGACAGGTCAATTAGGGTTCAGTGGGACAATCATCCCCTTCCTCGTTTATAATATAATAATCCTGTCTTGGAAAGAGAACGATGGATATTTTCTTTTTTATTTTTATATATTTATATATATATATATAAGTAAAACAAAGGTCAAAGAAAGGGACTACAACTTTTGTCCCATGTAATTGAATGGTCTACGAGAAAGTGATGAAAATGCTAATATTAATCTTCGATTCCTGTTTTTGATAGATATTGAAGGAACTTTAGGTCTTCAACACATAGGCAAGGTTGCCACGTGTTTGGCGCAATAGTCGCTAATGCTTTAAAGTAAAATTATTGGCTTGATATTTTCTCAACGACATATTTTATAAGGAGAATCGTAATGCAAACATTTTATATTTACGAGGAATGATGAACTCACAACATTAAACCTTTTTTTTTTTCATATTTATATATTTCCAATCCCAGCAATCTAACAATATGTAGTTTATTATTGTGATTAGGTTAAATGCCAAATATGTAAACTTTACAAAAAAGTTAAATTTGATATTTAAATTTTAAAGTGATTAATTTAATATTTAATTATATTTTTTATAGTTATTTCTATTATCATTAATATTGTTCACTTTATTAGTTTACTTGAAAGAGACAATATGTTAGTGAATTTTTATCATTTTTATTAATATTTTTTTTACTATTAATAGACTGTTTCTTGCATATTAGAAAATAAAATAAACGGTATTCATGATGTTGTGGAAATAGTTATAAAAAGTTTAAATGGGTATTAAATTAATTATTTCAAAATTTATGTATTAAATTAAATTTTTATGTAAAATTAATGTATCATATTTGATATTTTTCTATGTCTATTAATAATAATGTTTTTTTTCCAAATCGTTTAATTTATGCAACCGTATAAAAGCATTGGAACTTTGGATTATGCACGTGCTATCGTACAGTTTAACCCTTTTTTGATGGGAAAGGATTTAGTTTAGTATTTTTATGCTGTTATGTGGTAATTCTCCCCTTTTCTTTCACTAACATAAATATGTATTTGTTTTCACAGAAAAAATATAATTATTTAAAAAGAAATTAATTCTCTCCGTTTTACTGATAGGTTTTCAGGCTGATAATAATAGTATTATTTTATAAGATTGTGAAGGAACGAAGCTTCTCTGAAGCTTCTTCATTATTAAAAATGTATATATTTCCATTTTATAGTCATATGTAAACAAAAGAAATAAAATTTCCATATTGATAATTTTTAAATCTAAAGTCTTGGGATTGATAGGAAAAGACAGCCTAAGAAGAGAGAAGAATATAATATAAAAAGAAACCAAGTGATGAAAGAAAGGAGTGTTTTGGAGAGTTTGGACCACCGAAACGTGCCGATTTTCACCGACTTTTTTTAGACACCGTTATGCTGTTGACTTTTTCCTGTGGGACAAAATACCTAACAATTTAATTTTAGTATGTTCTGATGAATCTATGCACCGAAAGTTAGGGCATGGCGTGGATCACTTGGCTAAGAGTCGTACGTTTTTTCGCACAAATTAAAGAGACCATCAAACGGTTTTTTGATTATGCTTTTGCCTGCGCAATAATTATATCAATATGAAGCTTGATATAGAGTTGCAAATGAGTTAAGCTATTCGTGAGTTATTCAAACTCAAGTTACTTCAAGCTTAGCCCGGCTCGAGCTCGATTAGTAAACAAGCTGAACCCAAGCCTAAAATAAAACTTGTTTATTTAAACTAGTCGAGTTCGAATTTTGATTTAGGCTCGTAAGCCCATTAGTGAAAAATCTCATTTAAGCTCGTGACTAGGCTCTTTAACAAACTAATTAATAAGCTCGTTAATAGATTTATGAATCTTTTTTTATACATGATATATTACTTGTAACTACATAATAAAAACAACAAAAACTAATTTCTATTTAATAATTATGTGTATATATTATAGCAATACTTATATATATATATATATAATATTTTAGGTTTTAAAAAATGAAAAACGGGTTATCTAAATGAATCGAGTTCAAACTTGAATTCGAAGCTCCATAAAAGCTCGTTAGGCTCTATAAAAAGCTCGGCTCGAGCTCATTTCATAAACAAGTCAGCTCGAGCTCAAACTTAAGCTTGTTTAACTAAATGAGCTGAATTCAAGCCTCAATTTCAAGATCTTTAAAAGCTCAACTTGAGCTCAAGCTTGCTAAATTTTAAACGAGCCAAGCCCAAGCCTTTAAAAGCTTGACCCGGCTCGACTCAGCTCATTTACAGCTTTAAGGATATGTATACACAAATTTGGGTTGGATAAGCTATCCAATCTGAGCGGGTTTCATATGAGTAATATGAAATTGGGATCTTTCTCAATTTTCTATAGGTTTATTAAACCAGATCCTAGATCATGTAGAGCTTATTTATTTATTAATTTTAATATGCCCAAACCTGCTCTCATAAGGTTTCCAGCTTATCCACACTCATTCTTATAATGACCTACTAATAACATTTATAATACTTTTTTTCCTTATGTTATAATTATTGGTATACTTGCAAGAATACTGTAAGATATTTATAATGCCATTTACATAAAATTGAATCTCATAAACTTTTTGAAATTCACATGAAATTTCATTAAAAAAGATAAAGATAGTAAGTCAAAATAAATGTTTCATGGTAAGGCAACAAGTCAGCCTAGCTTCTCCATTATTTTATTTGAAACCCCAACACAAAGTCCTTAGTCCCAACAACAAGTTTTAATTTCTTCTTTTTCTATTAATTTATACGTAAAAGGAATCAAAATAATCACTAACAAATAGGCACAACCAATAGCAACTCCTCCATCACAATTCACTAACTAAAAAAAAAAAAAAAAAAACCTAGTTTAGACTCAATTTCTTTTCCATAAACACAAAGGAGAAACATCTTGCTTTTTCTATTTTCTTAACTTCAATGGATTGATTTTTGCATTTACAATTAATAATTAAGTATATCTTCAAGATCATTAATTAAATTCTCATTTCAAACATAGCATAACTCCTTACATTCAAATTTTGCTTGATCACAAAAGCATACTCTATGGATGTAGAATACTCAAAATCATACTTCATTGATCATGTATAAAAGAAGTCAAAACAAATTTAACAAAAGTCATTTTTAGTAACAAATAAACTTTGGTTTCAACTTACTATACTCACCTTAAAAAATGTGAAGAAAAAATCATAACAAGATGTAAACAAAATCAGAGACAATCATAATGAGATATAAACAAAATCAGAGACAATCTTAATGAGATATAAACAAAACCAGAGTTCTAAAGATAGTAGTAAGTTAAGGAGAGAAAGAAATAGAGATAAGAAATGTAGATGAATTAATTGTTACACAGAGAGAGAGAGAGAGAGGAGTGATGAAGTTGACTAAAAATTAAGATTGAGACATGAGACTTGAGAAAGAGATAGGAAATCGAGACTGAGAGGGGAGAGTTCTAGATTAAGGTTATAATCTTTTTGTATCTAAGTCATGAGTCTATGATCATTAAAGGGGAGAACGAGAGAGTACTAAGAGAGCCCTAAGGTTTTATGTGTCAGTTTTGATTGTATCCATAAATAGGATATGATACAATCGGGAGAGAGCATTCTTGGTTACTTGGGTGGGCACTACCTAAATTGTTCTATGTAGGTCAAATCCAGCATGGCACAAAATGAAAATACTTCAACTTGACATGAATGAGACTAACCCATTAGGGATGTAGATTTATCAAGTTGATTTGCGAGTTATTTAACCTCAACAAATATCCTTATGTATTTCCATATTAAACTTGAATTTAAAATTTAATTTTTCATGTAGTTTCTCAAGTCGAGTCAAGTTTGAAATTTATGATATATGTTAAAATTGATATGGATAACTTTTTCAAATGGGTTTTAGTTCATATAATAGGTATTTAATGTGTTGAAAATGATATGGATTAATTACATATATATGAAAAATTATAATATTAATGTTTGAAAAAAACAATATATATATTAGGATAATGGCACAAATACAGCCTAAACTTTTCAAAAATATTTGATTTACAATATAAACTTTTGAATTACTAAATCCGGCACATAATCTAATGTTTTTTATTCATTGTTAATACCACATGTCATTAATATCGAAACTTTTTCACATGTGGCAAATTGAAAAATACACAAATAACTTTATGACCTAGAAATATTTTTAATTAAAAAAAAGTCCACCCATTTTTTTATTTTAATTAACTCTATAACTACTTTCCCCGCATTCTCCCTATATGACATCCACAAAATTTTCAACCGGCATTGTGTTGTGTATTCTCTATAAAAATCTATACTTGCAAGCCACAATTGCAAAATTCTAAACTCTTATTCCACATTTGGGATTAAATAGGTGATGAAACAATTGATTGATCAGAAGATGCCATCATTGATGAACAATTTTACATCTTTATTGAAGTTTCCAATTAACCTTCTTATGCATTAGGGCCAACGGTGTTCAATCAATGCTTTAATTGCTCCACTATTGACAGGTATATTTGATTTTGATTTTAATGTAGGGCTAAATTCAAGGTTCTTTTGCGAGAGAGATATGAGAAAGGACATTGGAGAGCAAAAGGAGCTTTTACTTTTCATTAATCCTTTGTTTATTTATTTGTTCGTTTAAATCTAAGCTAAATGTTATTCCTCACTTGACAAGTTATGCATGGTAAGGGTAGGAATGATGCGATTTGGTCTAGTTTATCCCTCGAACCAAACCATACCATAATATAAATTCAAGTATTTTTCGAACCTAACCTTATGGTTTCCTACATAGTTCAAACTGTTATTGCTATAATTGAATATATGCATAGAATACGCATTATCCAAACCTTTTGCACCTATGCATATATAGTATGAGTCACATATGATAGTAATAAACCATTTCCTTTTATCCCTTTTGCATTTACTAAAAAACTTGCACATAGTCACATATGTATTATCACAAGCATGGCATAAAAATTAGCAAATTTGAGCAATATATGCGGAAAAATACATATGAATAACATAAAATCTTAAGTATAAAAAACTTGTTGCTTTGCAATTGCTTGGATATTTTTCTCATAATTTTCTACATTACTCTACAAATATATATCTAGAATATTTTACTATATATGGTAATTGTAAGAGTAATGTAAACTTCCATAAAAAGGTATAACATTGATTTTTTTTTTTTAATAATGGTTTGGTTCACTTTACAGAATTGAACCACAAATCATTTTCTTATGACTAAACAACTGTAAACCAATCTGTATTAAAAAATAATCAAATTTTTGCTCGGTTCAATATGATTTTGGTGTTGTTTGCATTCCATTAATATCTTTTCATTGTCCCAATGAATGGCAAATGCACATTTAAAAACAGTCTTATAAGATTTAACCTACATATTAATAGTGATCCAAAATGTTTGAATTAAATATCAAATTTAGCAATTCTAAAGTCTAGATAGTAAATCAAGTATTTGTAAAAAGTATAGGTAATAAATCAAATATTCATAAAAAGTTCAAGTAATATATGTGTCATTTATATTATATATATATATATATATATATTCAAGTCTTTAATTTTCAACAAAACTTATAAAATTAAACCCTTTCTAACACCATTAATTTTTTCTAGTCCATGTGACGCCTTCAATTTGTTCGTGTAATTGTATAATTATATATACTGATTAATAAAATTAATAAAAAATAAAAAACATGGAATATGAAAAAGGAAAAAAAATAGTCAAGAGTTAAAAAGAAAAAAAAATTGGACATCCCTAAGACCAAATGGCTTAAATGACCATAACCTAACAAGTGGGTTGCACCTGCCATATACAAGTGGGTGATTCAAACAACCACCATTATTTAAAACATGAATAAATAAAAGGTGTAAAATTTCAAAATAAAGAAATAAAAGGATGAAAATTTAGTTAGGTCATATGATTGACTTTTTTCTCAATAAATTTTGTAGTTGGAAGGCTACCAACATTTAGGTATAGGTCACACACTTATTGTAACAATTCCATCCTAATGTTATATCATTATATGTAGAATTCTATATATATAGGGTAAATATAGTATTTGAACTTTATCTATTTTTGCAATTAATTATCTAAAATTTAAAAGTAAGTCATTTATAGTGATAAGACAAGGAAATTAATTGCAAAAGGATTTAGGTGGGGGAACAACATGTTTACCACAATTACCAAAAAAAAAAAAAAAAGTAACATATAGGATAAATGAAAAAACTGAAAAAACAATTGCAAAATTGTGTTTCAAACCCAATATATACTTGTTTAATACATATATCGCATGTATAAGATGAGATACAAGGTCTTGGTAAGGTCACTATATCACATTTCATGCTCAAGATATAGGTGTTGCGTCTATCACTAGCGATTTACATTGAGGTTTGGTCAAATCAAAACAACACCATTGTCTTCAACCTCCAATATGCACCTTTTTTTAGGCCAACCAAGTAGACAACATTAACATCGACCAAACACTATACCGTACCAGCAACACCCATACCTAATCATCACTAGGTGACCTTCAAACAAAACAACAGCTACATTTGTGTGACCTAAACCAACACCATCGTGCGATGTTCAAATCCACTACTATGCAGACAACATCGACATCAACCAAACACCAAATCAGGTTGGCAACACTCATACCAAATCATCACCAAGTGAAATTCAAACCAAGCAACAGTTACAACTACATGACCTAGCCCACACCATCGTGCAACATTCAAACCTAACCACCGCATCTCAACCAGCGAACACAATCACCATATCTTTCAAGACGCACAAATCGATTCACTAGCTCACTGATTTGTGACTCTCATTTATATCGCAACTCCTAACTAAGATGTTTATATCACAACTCCTAACCATGATATATGTATGACATATATAATTTTCCATATCTTTTTTTTTTTTTTTTTTGCCACATTCTTTGTTTAAATTGTGATTTTGGTATTATATGTTGTTAATTATTTTTAATTCGATCTTATTCAACCAATTATCATCAACAAGAGCCCTAAATAAGAAATCATTTCCATTATAGGTAAACTTCAAGTAGGTAATTGTGAATTTTAGCAAAGTTCAGAAATTCAATTGCAAAAATAAACACACGGTTTAGATACTAAAATTGATACTTCTAAACTTCAACTAATTAATTATAAAGATAAGTAAAATTCAAGTACCAAACAACACATTTATCCTAATATGTATTTAAGTATAATCCAGAATAATTAGGTAACAATAAAGCTGGGGTGTGGGGATATCTCATCATACACATAGGTTTAAATTAACAATACGGCACAACATTTACAAATATATGAAATTATGAAGCGATAGAAAGGGGGTTGAACATCGCAAGATAAACATTTTGTAATCACTGCAGCCTCATTGCCTTTATCCATTAATGCCAATGATTAACATATCCGGCTGGGCATGCTGAACGATATCCTGATGAGAAGCTAGAATATAAAAACGAAAACACATGATAAGGCTTGGCTTAATCTCTATATAAAGGGTAAAAGAACACAAAGTCAAATATAGTTTGCTTTAACGTTTGGCAACCGACTTCCTTAATTTGTGGTGCTTTTGCGAAAACTGTCTCATTAATAGATGATGATGCTGGATAATGTTGGATTTCGCCATTGAAGAACACTTGATCGATAAAAAAAAATCCACATCTAATTTTTGAGATGATTGCTTATTCTTTTGTGAGAAGAAAGTTTTTATATTATTATCCTATCACTTTGTTAGATACAAGCTCTCATACCTGTTTATCGCTACTTTAAAAAGAAATTACCACAGTATATCTCATATAAATTTAATTTTCATTTTACCATCACAAAAGCAAATCTCAAACATGCAATTTATAACAATAGATAAGTCTTATATATAAATCATATAATTTTATAATTATATTATGGTAATTAATTTTATTAATAGGGTCAGTTTGTTTTATTTTATTCTGGTTATTTTTACATATTATTTTTATCTTTTTTAAACAAATAATTATAAAAAATAAAGATAAAAAAATAAATATTTTTATTCATAAGTAAACCAAATAAATAAATACATATAAGATACAGATAAAACATAAATATAAATTAGGTATAGATAAAAAACAGTGATCCCAAGAGACCATAAAATAGTATAATCCAAGGCTTTCTTCTATATACTGAGGTCTGACGCAACCTCAGGATCCAAAATTGAGTTCATATAATGCCACATTGAAGAAGGGATACAGAGCGGTGTTGGTGTAACGCGTAAATGGAGTTAGAACTATGTAAATGGAGTAATCAATATTATATAATTACGTAGAAAAGTCAGTTTCTTACAGACAGTTACGGTACAATGATTAATATGAAAAATGGATTAATAGGTGCAATTGCGACACTTTCTACAATTTAATATAAAGGTATCTTTAAACTATTTCAGGAATTATGAAAGAATTATAATGATGTTTAATTGTTAGATCTATGATGGTAATTCTATAAGAATCCCACCTGTAAAAAATATCGAATAGTTTTCATTAGTAATTTAATATTAGAATTGATTTTTTTTTTCTGTAATACTATGATAAAATATCCACATATGACAATCTTATTACAAAGTTTTATTATATTTCTTAGTAATAATTTTTATATAACAGCTTTAATTCATTCAATAAAACGAACAAGCTTTAGCAAAAAAAAAAAATTAAAAATAAACTAAATAGGTGGAATAAATAATTCACTTTTTATCTTTTGATTGGAATGTATAGTTAATGAATTTTAATTATCAATTTATAAAGTAAAAGAAAAAATTATTAAAAAAAGAGAGGTATTTTTTCTTTAGATGAGGAACAAATGAAAGAGAAAGAGCTAAAAGGGAATGTCAATTATATATATTTTTAATTTGTTAAAGTACAAAAGAAAAGATAGTTGAAATTTAAATAGGTAAATTATATGGATATCTCTTAAAATTTTTAATATTAGATGATCCTTTTATTATATTATTTAAGGTAAATTGAACGGATACTCTATTTTACAAAAAGTTGGTATTAGACCCTTGATTTTAAAAAATAGGGGATCTACACCATTATTTTAGAAAAGTTTTGTGTAATTTACTTAAGTTAAAATAGTCGTTCCATTGAAAAGGTTTCATAATAATTTAATTGCCTTTCCCATTCTCTGCAACTGTAGAGGATTTTGCTTTTCTCTCTCTCTTTTTTTCCCCAAGAAAAATTTCTCTTCCGTACTTATCTCAGTCAATATTTCATACTACTCCAAATAAGAGAAAATTAATTCTTTTCTCTAATATAATATATAGAGTTAAAGTATATGGTGCCCTTAGTCCTTGAGCTTGGACGCGCTTAACCAATTAAATACGTCAAAGGCCATTATATGATTTACTCTTTAAAATATAATTAATTACAACACATTTCCTCTTTTAATAAATTTTGACAATGAGCTTTCGCCATATCTTGACATCCTTTTTCTTTTTTGCCCATTTTTATCCTCATATGTTCAAAAATATAAAGAATATTAGGTCAAAGTTCTATATAGGTTAAGATCCTTATAGTGTGAGAAAAATAAATATTCCTTTGTTTCTTAAAATATTTTAGATTTAAATTTTCTTCTCTAGTAGAACAAAAAAAAAAGAAAAAGAGAACTATTTCCAAAAGTTGTGCTCTTTCTCTTGTTATATACAAACTATTAAAACATATGAAAAATATGCAATAGTAAATAGACATCTATATGTACATATGAGTGTAATTACTTGTGATATTTTAATATAAAAAAATAATGAATAATTTTTAAAATTACTACCATTCATAATTTAAAAATTCGATTACATGTCAATTAATAATTTGTATTTACTCATCAATTGCATATATAATGAATATTACCCCGTCAATCCTTTCTTAAATTAGATGCTTAGATTGCCAAGATAATATTTTGTTTCCCAAGTTCTTGGAAGTAGGAAGTGGCAATTGTTTTCCTCAACACCTGAGCTTTTTTTTTTTTTTTTGCCTTTTTTCTCGAATCTTCAAGTGATAATATTTATATTTAACCATCGTGCGAGATAATCTAATGGAGCGTCTTTAGTTTCTATTCATACACATGGACACTCATGCTCATGAGCAAAGCTAAATTTACAAAACAAAAGCGCTGTGGCTATCTTTTATTAAAAATAGAAACTGTCGACTTTGACCAGAAACCTGGTCTCACCGTCCATTACAGCAAATGTCTTCGCCCACTCATTTATCTGCACGGAACCAACAGTTCCGTTCTGTTGTCTTCTTCCTCTTCATCCCATGCGAGAACGAGAAGAATAATTAGGAAAATGTTTTATTACGTTTTGCCGTCCTTGTGAATCACATTAAGGGTCTGTTTGCTTGCAGATTAATATATAGATATTTTTTTAATAAATTATTTATAAAAGTAGATATATATCAAAAAATTGTAATTTTTATTAAATAAAATAGATTAAATATAAATAAAATATAAATATAAATTAAGCATATTTAATATATTATTTTTTAAAAAATAAAGATATAAATAAAAATCAGATCATCCAAACAAAACCTAAAAAGAAGATTGAGTATCAATTAAAATTTTCTTGAAAATATGCGGCGACCCTTATATTTAACTTTCCAGTTTACATAAATCATGGGTTTATGGTATGAATAAACGAAGAATTTAGCAATTGGTAAAGCCAGAACTTGGGACGCATAAGGGAATTGGACCGACTTCCGCGGTGTTGCAGTTGACCACCGTGGTTCCACGTTTAAGGTTAACTATTTAGATGATGCATTAGTTTTTACAGCTCTAATTTTTGTTTTTTCTTGGAAAAAATATTTAGTAAATACTACACGCAATATATATACGCATTATAAGTAATATTAATTATACGTTTAATACATAGATAAAATAATGATACTTTTTAAATTAATTACCACCGATATCATTATGTTTTAAAAAATCATTAGTAATTACTTACCATATATATATTACACGTAGCATATAATAGCAATCTTTCTTTTTTTCTTAATGTTTAATTTTTTTTTATTGTGTTAATAGTTAATATGTGTACCTATTTTAAGTATTTACGAAGAACATGTAACAGTGAACTCAATTATGAGGACATTGCTCCAGAATAATTATTTAAACGTGTTTCATACCGATATATCAGGGGGATTTATTATAGTATTTATAGTCTTGCCCATAAGCTTTCTTTCTTATAGTATGTAAACTAAGATATCTTCTATACCATCTCCTTATTTATTTATTTATTGTTTGTTTTACGATTTTTAATTACATTCGGATGAAATACTTTGACAAAGTGGAACCAAAAGTAATTGTCTCGACAGTAATACTGGTGTAATTCATTCATTTATTTATTCATTTTGGGACTTATTATATTACTATATATATATTTTTTTTTTTTTTTTTTCTTTTTGCCAAAGTATGGAATTAACTAATGTGACCCTTAAACCATGGATATTGTCCCATAACCATATAACTGGTTAAATGATAGATTAAAGGTTCTTATTGGGAAAAAGCCAAAAAAAAAAGGGTAAATTAATTCAAAGTACACGTGTTTCACATCTAAAATCTTTTAAAATTCAAAAACATAATACCGTTATTATCATACACAGTTTATTTTGCCTTGTTCAAATCGATTAAATCTACCTCATCCTTAATAACGTCTTTAACTTTTTAACATGTCCAAATCAAACTCTTAAATAGAGTATAACAACATAGTATTATACTTTAAATTTGAAATATCCCCATACAAAACTTATTCTCATTTATAATAAAATTTACCTCAATTAGGGTGCCAAGGCTGCAAAGTTGAAGAATAAGAAGAAGAAGAATTCTAGCAGAATATGCAAGGCGAAGAATACGTGAAAGATGTTAATATATTTTATGTTATGGCCTGGCCCCGAGGAATAATTAAAAAAGACACATCTGGCACAAAAATATCTAGTGATCCAACAGTAAGAGATTTCCAAAGTAAAATTAGATTTGAAGCAAGGAAAACATAAACATGAATCCCCGTGTGGGACCCAACTCATCGCCAACCAACCACATCAACATAGTAACATAAGCCTTGCCAAATCTTTTTCATCTTATAAACTCCAAACCTCTGCTAACTCTTCCCTTCATAAATCATAACATCCTCGGCCTCCCCTGTTCTTCTCTCTCTCTCTCTCTCTCTCTCGCTCTGTGTCGCTGTCTCTGCTCTTATTTTTTCTCCACATAAACCACAAACACCAACACTGCGTCCCACAAAAAAGGAAATTTACTCAGCATCAAAGCAATTGCTCTTGTTTTCTTCGCCGCTTGTTTCTTGTCCCTGGCTCCTTGGCTCGAGATGGATTGTTTTGTTATTGGGTATATTCGTACCTGATTCTGTTTTGCTGGTCATTGAGTTATCAGCTGTTGAAATCACCATCAAGATTCCAGATTTCGATTTCTTTTATCCCTTTTTTTGGATGAATTCGTATCTGGGTATTGATTTTCGTCCCACTTTTTTAATTGGGTTCTGAAGATTAAGTGATTCGAATCTTCTCTTTTTTACATCTTTGCTCTGTTTCTTTGGTGATCCGTCTCGAGTTCTGTTCACTTTGTTCTTTTCTTTTTTTTTCCTATCATATTTGAACATAAGCGAGCCAGATTGCAACAAATGGCTGCGGCAAGAAATACGAGTAGGTTGCGAAAAATGGGCGATGAAGAGCAGAATAGCTCAGAGTTGGAAACTAGTCGTGAAGAATGGAGAATTAGAGGGAAGGATGTCGATTGCGGGTTTGAAAACCAAGAGTGGAAGCCGGTAATTGGGGAAGCTTCTTCTCTATCAGATAGGCCATTTAAAAAGAGTCGAAGCCCCGAAAGACAAGAACCGCTACATCAAGAACGCATTCATATTCAAAACCAAAGTCAAAATCAAAATCAAAATCAGTACTTCGATTCGTTGGCATATCGAGGTCCTGCATTTCCTGCAACTTCCTCTGTTTCTCAATCTCCTGGTTCATCAGTTGCTCTATTTTCACAGCCTCCTCAGTCACCTTCTTTCTTCTTCTTCTTCTGTTCTTCTTCTTCTAGATTCATTTTTCCTTTTGCGACATTCGATCCGTCGCAACAACCTCAACGCCAATCTGGCACATCTCCCTGGCACATGTTTCAACCACCTTCTCATATGCAATCCCCCCATAATCAGCAACAACAGATGATCTCTTTCGCCACACAGCACCAACAGCTACAGCCGAATCTCGGTTCTTATTTTCCGTACATACCTGGAGGCAGTATGACCTCAATGGAACAGCAGCACCAGTTTCTGCAATACTGGAGCGATGCACTAAACTTAAGTCCTAGAGGTAGGATGATGATGATGAACAGATTGGGCCCTGATGGCAGACCGCTTATTAGGCCGACACAGCCTTTGAATACAACCAAGTTATATAGGGGAGTGAGGCAGAGGCATTGGGGAAAATGGGTGGCTGAAATCCGCCTCCCTCGGAATAGGACTCGCCTCTGGCTTGGCACGTTTGACACTGCTGAGGACGCCGCATTGGCATACGATCGCGAGGCGTATAAGCTCCGAGGCGAAAACGCCAGGTTGAATTTCCCTGAACTCTTCCGCAACAAAGATAATAACAGCAATAAGGCAGAAACTTCCGTCCCGAGCTCTTCGCCTTCATCCTCCCCTGCTTTAGAGCAGAGCACATCAGAGCAAGTACCCCACCAGTTCCTAAAAGTGCCCCATCAGCACACCCCAGAAGGGCCTGGACATCATGCTTCACCGATAGAGCTAATGCCATCTCCAAAGGAATCCTCTTGGGGTGAAGGCAATCCCGAAGCATGTTCAGGGTCCGGGGTTGGACAGGAAAGGGAAATTAACGTAGTTGGTGATGCAGCAGGGTCATCACAGACACAGGAAATGGCGTGGGGAGAAATGGCAGAGGCATGGTTTAATGCGATCCCCGCGGGATGGGGACCGGGGAGCCCTGTTTGGGATGATTTGGATGCTAACAACAGTATTCTGTTTAATTCACAACTTGCTTTTGGAGATGAAAATCAGCAACAGGATGAATCTAATGACAGTGATTTCCAAAAGCAACAGAACAACTCTGCTTCAGCATCTTCTTCATCATCATCTTCTTGTCCCATGAGACCCTTCTTCTGGAAGGACCAGGATTGAATTTAAGGTTCATGTTTTTTATTCTCCCCACTACAATACACTTCCTCGTTAGGATTCCCTCTCACACCCTCTCTTTCTTCATGGTTTTTTTTTTTTTTCTTTTTTTATAATTTTTGGCTAGTTTTTTTTTTTAGTTTTTAAAGTTTCCCTTCAGAAGTCAACCTTTCGTTTCCAAAAACTCCAATTAGATTTTTTTTTTTTTCTTTTTGGAAGTTTTTTGCACCATTTCTTTAATTGGGACCCCGGGAGAAGATTTTAGCCTCCCCCTCCATGCCCTGCCAAAATGATTCCTCGATATTTCGCTGTGACGATGGTATCCATAGATCGAATTATTTCGAGAAATAAAGGCTTTTCCATCTCTATGGTTGCTGCTTTTGCAAAGCGACACCTTAAAAAAGAATTTTGAAGCTTGGTGGAATATTTTCATTATCTTCAAGCTTCATGTCTAGTTTGTCTTTTTATTCCCTCTACGGATACCCTCTTCTTTTAAATTTCATCCACGTTTGCATAGATTCTCTACTCCACTTTCAGTCTTTTCAGACTCGTCCTTGAATTTTCACTCCATATCCATAGGCTGCATATTTCAAGCCTTGAGAAGTGGAATATCTAGCTTCTTTGCATCAAATGTCATGTTTCCTAGTCTAGGATTCTCGTTAGTTTTTTTTTTTTTTTTTTTTCCTGTTTTTATTGTCTTATCATTTAGGGTTCTTAGCCGTCTTGGGTAGAAACTTAGAGTACTAGATTTTAATCTTAACGTAGTTTGTATATGATATGGTACTAGACCAGATAGATGGAGACGAGTTTTTTGATCTCCTTCTCAATGGGTCTGTCCATTGGAGGCTTTGTTTTTAGGCTACAGTGGAACTACATTGTACTATGTAACTTCATTGTTTATGAATTATGACCATATCTTGCTACGACTATTGAGTATGTTGTTTTTAATGCATTCCTGTAATTTTCAAAGTTTAGGTAGCAAATGCTAAGGCTTATTCATGTGACGCTTTAAGCATGGGTCACCATCCAATGATGAAAGTGATTAACGTGGGAGTGCTCGTCATTTTGTTGGTATTGCATCAGTTGATGTTATTAGTTTTTTAAATTTTGAAGATTGAGCTATCCAATGGTTCATTAATCATGCAGAAAGTCGTCATGTTATGTCAAATTCTCCACTTGTATGGCTTGAGCAATTTGAGCAATTTCGTCTTTTGATATAGAATGAATGGCTAATATTGCAAATAAAAGAGGGTGCCAAAAATGGTATTGATGTTCATTTCTCAACAAAATGGATCATGATACCAAATTAAAATTGTTTCCCTATTTTTATATTATATATATATATATATATATATCAAATAAAAGAAAAGAGAGCACTAAGCAGCTCTTAAGCAGTGAAGGCTATTATAATTTAGTGATATGAATATTAGTTTTTCAACAAGATTAATTAAATTTAATTTCCCCTCGGCATGTTGTAATATGTAACTAGTTGGATATACAAGGGATGATGATAGGTCAAGCTTCTATTCTTTCGTTTTATTGACAATTGAATGTACATTATTACTTGTACTTTCAAAGTATTTATAATTAATATCTTTATTAAATAATATTTAACAGATATTGAATAATGACAAATACTTGGCCATAAAATGAAAAAATTTAAAAATGCGATACCAAAATAAGTTTGTCAAAATTGAAAACAAACACTTTGTTTGCCATTATCCAATCATCAAAATTGTCAAAAATTATTTAACAAAAACACTATATCTCACATACTTTAAAAGTATAAGTACTAATTTATCAAAATGTAACAATAAAACACTAAATTATAAAAAAAAAAATTAAAGTATAGGCACTTGATCCATTATTCTCCTAATATAAAAGCAAAACAACAAAAAAAAAAAAAATGAATAAACAAAAGGGAAAAAAATTTGGCCTTCCATCTATAACATGTTGTAAGGGAGTTCTTGATTTTGTAATATTAACATCGTCAACAAGTTAGCTTTTCTTTCTTAGTAGCTTAATATCATCTATAGACGAAACAAATTTTAAAAAGGCTTCAACTTCAGAAGCTTTGATCTGCCTGCTTAAAAAAATCTGATATCATATCGTCCTTCCTTTCCCCAAATATTAATCCTCTATCTTCAAGCTTTTATAGTTTCTCCCTACAAGCATTAGGCACATATAAAAGTTTGTTATTACAGCCGTATCCTATCCAGATAAATTACATCAAAAAATATCAACGTTTAGAGGTAAGTTCATTTAAAGTATTATTGTTTTAGATAGTTAAAAAGTGTACAAACGTTTAGCAAATTATGTCAAACAAGATATTAACATTTTACAAAGTTCATTTGAGGAATCAACATTTGAATTAATTTTTAATAACTCTCTTTAAATTTTTATCAATGACCAATTTTTTATTTCTTATTTGACTCACTTTGCCAAACATTGATACTTATCCCTCAAATATAATACATCTTTTTAACCACTCAAAACATTAATACCTTAAATAAACTTACTATCAAATGTTGATACATTCTATTGTAATTTACCATATTTGTTTTAAGCATTGACATAGTTGCTTTGGAATCCATGTCAATTTGAGCGTGTTTGTGTATTTTCATGTTTTAATAATACCGTGTCAAAAACGGAACATTAATTGCTTGTTTAGTACTTTCAATGAATAAGGTTGTAATGATTACTATTATTTAAGAATGGAATAAAGTTATAATAGGATTTTAATTTGTTAATTTTTTTATTTAAATAAGGATATTTTGAAAAAAAAATTCTAATAATGAATTGCTATTCATACGTATGATCACTAAATCGTTATTTAATATTTTTTTAATAGGGATTCAAAATTATTATTACGATTAACTAAACCATATACTAAACCTGGATAAAGAATAAAACTATAATAAGAATACTATTAAAGTGAAGAAACATATTACAATTGCTTCATTTTTATACTGGACCATTAAAGTATCGGTATTAGGTTTAACCTATCATTCATTTGGTGTTGCTTATAATGAAATTTTCATCTGTCATAAAAATTGTTATTTTCCGTTTTTATCATAAGTTAGTAGTGCCGTACTCATCACTTGCAAGCCAATGGCTCGATGCAATGTAACTCACTGCTTTTTTCCTGATATGTGTAAAATAAATAAATTTGCACAATTATATGTGCAAATAATACACAAAAGCTGTAAAAGATAAAAAAAGTTGAGGAACCAAATCGTAAGAATTGAAAAGATTTAAATATCTATATGATCGTTCTTTTCATAAAGATCAATAGATCATAAGTGTCTGAATTGCTCTACGTGCATTCCGAAATACTCAATATACTTCCTAGAGATAGATTTGATTCAATTGGATCATTAAATATTTTTAATGGATTAACTAAATCCTTACTAATTCTTCAAAAGATACACGGACAAGTAGGTATAGAATGGATAAAATATGAAACGTTACTCGTACCCTATCCAAAAGGTACAAACTAAAATTTTTTATCTCAAGCCTATCATATAACACTTTGTATCCACCTTGTTCCCACCTTATACCTTAATTAATTGTATAATCTATAATTTTTTTACGAAATTTGTAATTTCTTTTCCTTAAATTTCAAATAATATTATTGTTCTTATTTTCATATTATTGCAATGAATAACATGTGGAAAGAAATTTGAAATTTTAAAAATAATTTCTTAATATCAAAAATCGATATGCAGAATCTGTTTATGTGTGAAATTTGAAATATGTAAGAAACACCTATACAACCTACTTATATAATGAAACAAAATTGTACAATATATAGCAAATTCCAAAATTAAATACTTTGGAGACACTTTTCTATTAATTAATCTTAAAAAATAAACAATACCTCTATATAACTTAAAAATACAAGCGCATATCATCACAGTTCATTCAAATTAAAATAGTACAAGTTCTTTAAATGTAACAATTTTTAAAAGGCCATCTACAAATGATAATCTTGAACAAAAGTGATGGTAAAATAAAAAGAAATTGTTATCTTTTTATTTCTTATCCATTAATAATTTTATAACTTTCAATAGGGTGGGTATGGAGTTCATTAAGCGCTTTTAATGCTAGATTGATCACTTAGCATGTATGTTACTTAATGCTTACATCTTAATAGTATTCCATAAATCTCTCATTTAAGTATAAACCCATATGTTACATGCATACATACTGTTTCTCATTGTGACACTTGATTTTTTGTGTAAATAATTTGCTATGTAAGTCGCTCATACAACAATTTACTTAGACATATCTCATAATAACAATAAACTCAATTAAATGATTGTTTTACATAATATCATATTTCTAGATTATATATGCATATTCACTTTACTCATTTTTCAAAGAGAAATAATAAAAGATTCATAACTCAAACGTCTGTTATTGAAATATATCTTTTTTCTTATGAGATTAGCAATTTTTTTTCCTTTTTATATAGAGATAGTGTAATAGTATCTTGTCGCCATCAAATGATAGTATCTTGCTCCATTAAGTGACTTTTAGTACAGAGATGTAATAATATATATTTTACACATTGTTGAGAATAAGTAATATTTCTTGAAACATGATAAATGTAAGCTTAATTTAGAGCATTAATTCATGTAATAAAATCATGCATTTAGTACGTTATAAAGAGCATTTGGCAATAAAGTGAAGCATCATGTGGATTATAAAGAGGAAACCAGGAAATAAAAGATACCCAAATATGAGATTACAAAAATAGGCAACATATATTGAATATAATCTTAAGCATATATCATATAAAGTAAGAAATATTTATCCATTGTGTTTTTCATAACATATTAAGAATATCTTATGTGTCCTTAGATAATTAAACGTAAATCTTTATTTGAATCTTAAGTTTGGAGAAAGAAAGATTACTTCACTTTAGAAGCTAGATTATCAAGGACATTCTATTCTTGATATTGCGTACCAATATAGTTGCTAATCATAGCTAGGACTAGGATTATAGAATTTATCACTAAGTAAACATAAATTTTGTATAATTAAATTAATGAAATGCCAAAGATTGCTTGAGGTTAGCAATTTTCTCGGATTATTATACTACATAATAGTGTAAAAAAATGATAAATGTTGAGAATTTAATGAAACATGTAGCATTTGCCAAGATCATAGGAATGGTAGTTGTAATATTGCAAGACTTTCTTTGGCTTATCGGTTTTTATAAATGAATTGCTAACTGCTTAAAAGTAATCATATTTTATAGGATATAATTAAGATAAGTATAGCATGTGAGCACCCTATAGCAACGCAGCATGATAGTTGTAATATATCAAGGCAAATATAGGATTTGTAGTACTTGTTAAGGGATTGTTCCACTTGATAGTAAAAATAACTAAGAATACCAAGATATTGCTTCGGCATAAGGTGCAAAAAGCAAAAACACTATAATACTCACATTATTGCAGTGAAAGAGCATTATGACCATGAATAATATGCACCATATAATCAATGAACTTACTAGTTGTAATATAACAAGGCAAATATAGGATTTGTAGTACTTGTCAAGGGGATTGTTCCACTACTTAATAGTAAAAACAACAAAGAATACAAAGGTATTGCTTCGGCATAAGGTGCGAAGAGCAAAAACACTACAATACTCACATTATTGCGATGAAAGAGCATTATGACCGTAAATAATTAAGCACCATATAATCAATATGGTCAATGAACTTTCTAGTTGTAATATATCAAGGCAAATATAGATATGTAGTACTTGTCTAGAAGATTGTTCCACTAGTTAATAGTAAAAACCACAAAGAATACCAAGATATTGCTTCAACATAATGTGCAAGGAGCAAAAACACTATAATACTCACATTATTGCAGTGAAAGAGCATTATGACCATAAATAATTAAGCACCATATAATCAATGAACTCACAGTAATATATCAAGGAAAATATAGGATTTGTAGTACTTGTCATCAAGGGATTGTTCCACCACTTAATTGTGAAAAACAAAAAAAAATCGAGGTATTATTTGGGCTTAAGGTGCAAAGAGCAAAAACACTACAATACTCATATTATTATTATGGTAAAAGAGCATTATGACCTTAAATAATTAATCACTTTTAACTCACTCAGTTTAAAATATTAATTTGACCGATTATAAATTTTAAAAAGAAATAAAGAAATGATAGAATTGGAACGTCAATACTTGTATCATTTAAATTAAATGGATGCCAACCTATCGTCATTCTCATTTCTTAGCAAATGTTACTAAATTATTGCGTCCACAATGCGAAGAAATTGAAAATCCACTCGAGGGTAGCAACCTCGTTCTAGCTGCTTCGTATGATGTCAACGACAACTGCTCATTTTTTGTTCAAAATATTTATGTAGCCAAACCGAACAGTAGTTCAGCATCAATCTAGGGGACCTTTCATGATGAGGCATTTCATTTTCACCCTCTAAGCATATGCAATATTCAAGAGAATTACCTCGAGTTTCGAGAATGCTTATTATGGGACAATTATAATAAAAGAAAAATTAAATTAAAAACCGTGATCAGGGCATCCTTGTCAATGAATTACTGCCTGTGGAGACCTTTGAATTAAGTAATTGAATCGATGATGGTGAAACGTGGGACCAACCACCGGCCTATGAGATCATGCTCATTTCTTATTTGTGACGGCACGATAACAATGAGAACTTTGTGTATGAAATCATGTAGTTGTTGTACGATAATAATGTCATGAGGACCCAATCATGAGACTAACATTAAAAAAATGTAAATATCTGGAGGAAGCATATCGGAATTCTTGTTGGAATTCAGGGCGTATTATATATTTGTTTTCCAAAACACGTTTCAATCTTCTGTTTGATCGAGTCACAGACCTTCTTTTCATTTCACAATTGATAAATATCATTAATATTATCCAAACTAGGGTTTATTGCTCAACTATGTAATCAGTCTATATTATGTCCACAAATTGTTATCTGTTAGGTAGCGTTTGACTCTCAGTTTTTTTAATACATGATTAAAGAAAACTTACTGTTTCCCACTTGATTTGTATGATAAATATGGTACTGAACAAAACTTTTTTCCATGGGAATTGACAAACCTAAAAATTTTATCCCTTTTACTTGCATTCTATTATATAGGAACAAAAAGTCTTAGAATATGATAAAAATAATATTTTTTTAATTAAATCTCATATTAAGACTAACTCTACTATGTTATTATCATCAATAAGTCTTACCAACCACCTTCGCCATCTCTATTATTGCTACCATCATCATGACCACTACAGCTATCACCATCTTATAAGTGCATTATTACCATCTTGTCACGACCATAGTCCACTACGATACCACTTAATATAACATTAGGACCAAGCCACAATTACCATCAACATGTATTGGTGGTGTCTTGCGGTGGCTATGTAATGGTGGTAGTGATTGTTTTCGCAACGGTAGAAATTGTGGATAGTGATGAAATAAAAAGAGATAAAACATACTTGCATATTGAGACAAAGAAGATATATAAAAAAAAAAAAAGTTTATAGATGAAACATAAAAAGAGATTAAAAAATTAATATGTAAAATGAGATAAATGAAAATCAAAAGAAATAAAGTGAGAAACGTTTAAGGTTTGTTATAAGGGAAGGGTTTAATTTTATAACTAATATGTTTCATCTATATTCATTTACTTTGTTATTTAGAGATTAGAATGCAGAAATATAATACTAATATACATTCACCATTATCATTTAATAATTTGAATTGAAGGGGGATGATATAGGGCACCTAAAATAGGAACCTTGTATACCTAAAAGTATAATTACCATGTAGAAGCGTGTTATAAAAAGTACAAGTTCTAAAATAATATCCACTCACCCCCAGATTTTAGTGTTTGCGGTGCATGTCATTGCATTCTGACATTTGGGTTTGAAAAAACAAAAAAAAAAAAAATGAAAGAAAGAAAGGAAGAAAAGAAAGCTGGTTTTTACAAATTTAAGGATTTCTAAAAAAATTATTTTAATAAAAATTAGGATTTTTCACAATTGGGAATTTCATAAAATAAAACAAAAGAGTAAGGTTATCAAAATTCAAAATAGGGTTTCTTAGTGCTTTAAAAAGTATCGTGAATATTTAAAAATTGAAAAGTCATTAAAATTGAGAAATTTTGAGAAAATGAAAAGAGCAACCCACTTAAAAGTATTTTTGAAAAAAGAAAAAGAGAAAATAATACTACAATGTCTGGTACAAAGACGCCCCATTGAGAAGCCTGAAAAAATTAAAAATATAAAAAATTATTTTTTCAAGAAAAGAAAAATGAAAAGTAACTTTTTTTTTCTTTTTTATTAAATTTCCATTTTGTGTTTTGATTGGAATTTTTTTTTCTGTTTTAATTGAGTTTTTTTCTTTTCTTTTTAACACCGGTTAGTCAATTTAATGAAAGGAAAGTGAATCTTCCCTTATTTGAAAAGTTATCACTTAGTAACTCTTTAAAAGTCTTAGAAGAGTTAGTCCCCAGACTCCTATATTCCTCCCCCTTAATTATAACCTTTTTTAATTTTTCTTTTCATTTTCTTCCCTGTCTACGACCGCTCCATAGAAAATTTTCTTAAAAACAAACAACTTTCCTTTATTTTTGCTGGGCATTTTATGTTAAATGGATGGGAATTGATGTAAACTAAAAGGATGTCTCCACAGAAAATAAAAATCTAATTTATCATACTGTAAAATAATATAAGGGAAAGTATGTTTTTAGTGCTGAAGGTTTTTTTTTTTCTCTACTTGAGCCGTAATTTTTTTTTTCGTATTTGAGTCTTTAACCTTTGTAAAAGCTTACAAATAAGGACTTACAAAAGCTTGCAAATAAGGACTTTTTTAACATCATTAGTTTTTGCTGTTAAATTTTGACACTTCGCATATTTTTCATTCTCTGAAAATTACTAATTAAAATTTACAAAATAATTAAATTTAGATAAATTTAAAAAATAATTAAAATAGGAAAAATTCATAAGATTAATTTAAAATTGTAAGAAGAATTAAACAAAAAATATGGAAAATTCATATCTTATTGAAAAATTTCCTTCACCAACTTATATACAATTTAGATGGTAACGAAGTAATTGTTGAAAAAAAAAATTATGGAGATATCAATTTTAGGGTTTTGTTATCGTTTGTTAGGAGAATGGGTCGATGTAATTCATTAAATTTGCTGCATGCTATTCATGATCCTCCCCCGAGATACTCAGTTTAACATTATTTAATGGTCTACGTGCTTTGTTTCGTTGTTTAAAATCATTCTTATTGTTATGTCATTTGATTTCTCACAGATATTATAGCATTTCAAATTAAGATTATACTTGATAAATTGGTGGTGATCATTTTTATATGTATGAGCATTTTAAATTAAGAATCTTTTTTTTTTTTTGTTTTAGTTTTTATGGTTTCAAATTAATTCTTTGAATTTTTAGTTATCTTTAATTATTTTATTAAATTCATCTTAATTTAGTTATTTTATTAATTTTAATTAATAATTTCAAAGAATGAAAATGTGTCAAATGTCAAAATTTAACGGTAAAAACTAACTGTGTTAAAAAATATAGTCCATGTTTGCAAATTTTTATTACTCAAATAGAAAATTAGTAAAACGTTGAGGGCCAAAATTGTAATTTTTCTTCCCCAATTTAAACCAAAGTGGAAGTGTTGTACTCAAATAAAACTTAGTATGACCAAAACGGCTTATGGAGCACTTATTCCTGAAGAACCAATAAAAGAACCTCATGTTTAGTCTTGTTTAAAGAGATATTAATACTTTACGTGCACATTTTTGGTTCATCACGATTAAATCCTTAATTAGACATAACCTTATTCTAAGTGCAAAAATATATGGCTGCTGCTCCGACATAAACTTGCAGTTGCTCAATAAATTTACCATTCTAAGTTTATTTTGTCCTTAAATTAGTGAGCCCATGTTTGGTTGATACATCAAGGTCAGCATTTAAGGTGTAGACCTTAGCTATAGGGTAGTTTTCGATTAGGTGAAGGTGCATGAATGCTACCCCATAGACCTAACGTATCAAAGTACTGTCATTAGTTAGCCTAGATTTTTAAATTGGCTTTTCCCCAAGCTTGTGGAGGATAAGGACAATGATGGAATACTTTAGTAGCAGAAAACAGGGATGATGATGGAGAATCGTGTTTCCAAAAAAGCTTAACGAATAATATATAGTGGGATAGAAAAAGCAGCTAGGAAGGCAAAAATATCTTAGCGAGTGCCCATGGCAAGGCACACTAGAAATCATTGTGGTATAACTTTTGAGCAAGTGATACTTGGTCATGATAGGGATGGCAATTTAATTTGTATGTAGTGTGTAATGGAATTAATCCTATTTCTAAATTATTGGGGGTTTAATTTAATATTTAATCTAGTGCAATTTAATTGTAATTGGATCAAACATGAATCACTCAAGTGTTTTATTAAATGAAGCTCAAGTTCAAGTCATTTAGTCTCTCTTCTCCCTTCCTCTCTCTCTCTATCTGTAGAGAGGGCTTGAGAGTGACCCGCCCTTTGATTGCAGTTTGTTATACGGTAAATTATATAGAAAGATATTAACAATTAGAGGTAAGTTCATTTAAAATATCAACGTTTTAAATGGTTAAAAAAATCAATATTTAGAGATTAATATATTTAAGGTATTAACGTTTCAAATAGTTAAAAAGAGGTATCAATATTTTACAAAATGAGTTAAATAAGGTATTAATATTTAACCATTAAAACTTAACTTAAAATTAATCTAAACATTAATACCTTAAATGAACTTTACAAAAGGTTGACATCTCATTTGATTTACCTTGCACAACGTTAATTCCTTTTTTCAATCACTTAAAATGTTGAAATCTTAAATAAACTTACCCTCAAATGTTGGTATCTTCTAGCGCATTTACCTGTTTGTTTTAACTTCTTTTTTCTCTTTCTTCACTTTTTTCTTTCCACTTTTGCCGGTTTGTTATTACAAAAATCACAAAATATTTTACATTTTAGTTGAGTTTTTGAAGTGCTTCATTCATGACATTTTTAAGCATTTTACAATTACTTATCTTCATCAAACTATTGATCATGATGATGTATTTTCAGTATGAGTCATCCCTTTGTTTTGTTATCTAAGTCTTTATCCATGTATGTTGGATACCGGCTCTTTGGTTTTGCCTATGTTTATTTTGTTTTGTATTCTCGTGTCCTTGCCTAGTCACTAAGTCCTTTTTGTGTTAATTATCACCCTCTCTTGTATATCTATCTATATCCATCTCAGCTGTGCATTTGATTTGTTTGGGTCTATACCATCTTTGTGTCCTTAATTTCGTTGTTTTTGGCTCTTTTTGCTTGTTTTTTCTTGTGTTGTTTAGTTTTCTCTTGATAGTGTTACTTTCCTTTGCACTTAATGAAAATTTCCATTTGATCCTTTATTATAAGTGCTAAATGTATTGAATATGGTTATTTTGGTAACTAGTATATTATGAAAAATAACACTTAAATTACTTTTAATTTAATTTCAGGCTTTCAAAATGTCGATACAAGAAAATGAAGAATTTGATCAAGCATTCATTTTGGAAGTAATTTGATCAACAAATAAAGGATTTGTAAAGGTGACACAAGTAGGGCACAACAATGTCAAAACTACGTCAAAACAGCAAAGAAAATAAGGAAAACGTTTGATACAATAGGTGACGGGCCGTGTCACATGCTGTGTTATATTCATAAATTGCCACAGAGCTACACAATATGTGACACAACACAGTCCATGTGCTGTTGTATTTAGCACCCATCATATTAAAAAAAATCAAAATTTCAAAGGGCAAAGTCACTTATTTTAGCAAAGAAAAAATATTTTAAGATAACTTAGGAAAGCTCCAAGGACCCAAATCCTCTTGCTCATTAATTATTTGCTTTCTTAAATCAAATCTTCTTTCCCATTTTAAAGATCCAACTTTAAAGGAAGACAACATTTCACTTCAAAGGCAGCAACTTTCCTACTATAAAAGAGGGAAACATCCAATCTCAAGCATGAGGGAGTTCTATACATAGGATAAATCAGAACTTTTCAAGCATCATCCACATTTTATGAAATTCTTCTCAAGTTCAAGCAATTGAAGATATAGACTTCAACCATCTTGTAAGATTTCATTATAACAAGAGGTTAATTGTTTAATTCAATGTTTGAATTTACTCCTATTATGTTCTTATCATTGATTATATGGAGGACTACACTTTTTGTCTAGATTTTGATGAACCTAAGGTTTTCCATGTGATATGTTTATCTTGTTTTGAAATTATTGATTTTTGTATATATAATCTTATTACTTTTATTGTTATCTTCAATTGATAATCCAGAATATTAGAAGAAGTTGCATGCAATCTTATATAAAAAACAACAAAAATCTTTAGGATTAGGGTCAAACCTAATATTAGAAATTCTTTATCAATATTGTTGTTCTAAAGGTTCCAACTAAAATGACATTTCAATTAATCAACCTAGAATTAGAATTTGATAATCTTAACAGAGTTATCAAACCATCTTAAAAATTTGTATGCTCAAGAATAATCATAATAAAAATGGAGTTATCTTGCATGAAATCACATAGATTCTTAGTGGGGATTCAAGGTCTTGGCACTTCTCATAATTTGATAAATCTTATTTAAAATTTGATTTGCGATTGATACTTTGCTAATTTGATATTTATTAGTTACTTCATAAACTTGAATTTTATTGGCTAGATCTTAGGAAAAGGGTAAGTACTAATTCTTGTTGGCCCTGTGGAACAATACTTATTCTTAATCCATATGCTACAATATTGGTAGGTACGTTTACCTTGTGATCAAAGTTGGAACTAAGTGTGAGATTTTTAACTTGTTATTCATTACCAATCTAAATTAAGTTTTTGGCACTGTTGCCAATGATTGGTGGTATTAGGAAAACAAATATTCTATTGATTTAATCATTCTTTTTATCTTTACTTATTTGTTCCTCTCTTACGAAGCTAAAAATATAAAAAAAATAGATATTCCTACTCTAAAAAAAATTATATAACTTGTATATAGCAGTGAGTAGGATCGTACCCACAAGGATTGGTAAACTTTATTTCTATTAGAAGAATAGATTAAGAAAAGAAGGGGAGAGGAGGGGAAGGGGAAATGTGTGTGGGGGTGGGTTTTGTGAAATCAAAGAAACTAATTGTATCATAAGCAAGTAAACAAAATTCAAGAATTAATTTAATATCAAGATGTTCCTAACCAAAGATATCATTATAGCTCAGCTCACAGAATTGATCATTGATACAAAGATTTATGTTCTTTATCTTGAATAAATTGGTTATGGCCATTAATAAGCTCTAACAATCTAACTCTCCTTACTTTTTTGATAATCAAAGCAAGCTATTTGATTATTTCCCTTATTGATTAAATAGCACTAAACAAGCTCTTTGAGTTTAATTCATCAATAGCATGAATAACAAGAGAGATTACCAATTCAAGCTAACAAATCATAAGATGATCTATTTAGACTAGATTATATATCTTTATAATACAAACCAATTTTCTATCTATAATCAATCATGTTGTTGTGCCACACAGATTAGAACAATTGAACAATTATAGATTCAACGTTCTAAATAGCAGTATATTATCTTGCTAACTAAACAAAGGGACCCTATTGTGTATCAATCAAGTAAAATAATAATATCAAAACAATAAAAGACATATAAATACCCAAAATAAGATCAGAACAAAGATAAATCAATTATATCTCATAATTCTTGTAGAACCAAAACTTGTAACAATCCTTCGGCCAGAAATTGGAATTTAGCCACTCATCTCCATGAAAATCTCTCTCTTTTTAGAGTTTGGAATTGTCTAAGAATGAAAAGAATTTGATCTCGCTCGACAACAACATATCAAGGACTAATTATAGGAAAAATTAGAGAAAAATGATCCAATAGCGACAGAGGCCGGTAGTTTCTTCCTATATGTCACCGACTTATATGACCGACTTTGAAGTTTGAATTTAAATCTAAGAAGAGATGGCAGCCAGCTTCAACATTTACACTGCTAGCATAGGTGTATGCCAGCTTCAACACTGACGACATAAATCCATGATTTGCTGATGTACAAGTCTGTTTCAAAGGCTAATGAATTATGTTGTTTAGGCTGGTAGCGTTGGCTTTAATCTGATGAAGGATGCCTTTGTTCTAATAAAGGTCGATGGCCTTAATTTATGAATGGTTGGCTTACTTTGTTCCTTATCTCCATATTTGCACAAGTCTTCTCCAATTTGCTTGTTTTTGCATTATAAGTCCTTTAAGACCTAAAATATGAACATAAACATACTTAAGTATCAATTCCTCATGATTTCAATAATAATTAAGCATGATTTGTTCAATGAAAAGTAAGTATAATATGAGTTTATCAAAGACCTGCTAACTCTATGTTTTCCTTTTGAGGCCATGATAAGGAGTAATCTCTAGGAATTAGTTGAATTTGAACTAAAGATTGAAAGATAGTACAGAGCAAACCGAAGGAGACGAGCTTAAGAACCAGTTGTGACAAGCTCAACCCAATTTTGCAGAGACCATGATGGACAACAGCAGTAGCAACAGCAATGATGACATTAAGATCGTGTTAGATTATTCAAGGCCAACATTGGAGAGAACCTATTCTAGCATCCTTTAGCCAGCTATCACAACTCATAACTTTGAGAAAGCCAAACATCATTTAGATGGTCTAGCAATGGGTGTAGTTCAACGCCTTACAAGACGAGGATCCTAACACTCACCTGCAAATTTTATAAAAAGTTGTAATATCTTCAAGTTAGATACTATCAAACTTCAACTTTTCTCCTTTTCTTTTAAAGGTGGAGCAAAACAGTGGTTGAATTCTCTACCAAAGAATTCAATCAACACTTGGCAAGCGATGGCAAAAAAATTTCTTGATAAATATTTTCGACCTACCAAAACCTCAAAGCTCTGTTGTGATATTTTCTCTTACGCTCAATATGAATCTAAAACTCTCTATAATATGTGGGAGAGGTTTACAGAATTATTGAGGATACATCCACATTGTCGCATACCTCCATGGCTACAAGTGCAAACATACTATAATGGTTTAAATTAATTCGGCACATTCAATAGTAGAAAGCCAGAAGAGTGTTTACAATTGTTTGAAGACATAGCGACTAACAACTATCAATAGTTTAACGCTATATCTAAACATAAAGTACTTAGAATTTATGATATTGACATGGCCATCCTAGCTACTCAAATTAAAACTTTGAATAAAAACATTGATGGGTCGGTAGTTAACTAGCAACTCAATTTTGTAGACTTTGTTGTTAGTTTTGCAAGAACAAAACAAATGGATCGAGCTCACTACCTTGACAACTCCATCAAGCAGCCGAATAACTCCTACAACAACACATATAATTTACAGTGGAGAAATCATCCAAACTTCTTATGGAGCAATACAAATGCTCCAAGAGACAATCTACCTCAAGCATCACAAAATCCCAAGCCACAAGAGAAGAGAGCAAATTTTGAAGAGTTGTCGACTAAATTTATTTAGGTTTCAAGAGCACATCACCAGGTTACTGAAGAAGCTCTAAGGAACCACAAGGCTACTCCTCGCAACTTGGAAACTCAAGTATGTCAAATTGTCAAGCTATTGTCGGAAAGATAACAAGGATCATTGTAAGGAAACATTAAGCAAAATCCCAAAGAACATGTGCATGTAGTGATTCTTAAGAGTGGTGAAGAAGTACAATATAAACCATACGAGAAAGAAAAGATTGGGAAAAAAGTTGTTGAGAAGGAGCAATGTAAGCTAGAAAATTGAAGATAAGGAAAGGAATTCACAGACACTACCTCGCTTTTTTAAAGAGAAATTGTAATCACTCAAATTTACAAAACTCGAATATAATAATCGTTAAGTCAATAATCTAAAGAAAAAAAAGTTTAAAAGGTTTTAAAAAAAGTCACAAGAATCTCCCCTGATTTTTCACAATCTAAGAATATTAAAATACAAATAATTTAATTGTCATTTAAGAAATTAAATTGTTATAAATAAAATTTCAAGATACAATATTTCCATAACTTCTCAATAATACCCCAAAAATATAAAAAGGATAAAAGTCGATATGTATACATAAATAAATGAAAATGAGATTTTAACAAGATGATAGTGATAATAAAAGTTACAAAATATAACATTCTTGATAATTAAAGAAATGAATGATGAGTAAATAAATAATTATAAAGAAATGGTGCTAAACTTAATAACTCAAATCTCAAGATGTTTCATGAAAACGAAATTGACAAGAAACACCAAACCAATATAATAAAAGAATAAAACAATGTAATCAAATAAAATATTCAATAGAAACATAAAAATAATTGCAAAATAATATCGGGTTTCAATACATTTTATAATAACGAAAAAACAACAAGAAACATCAAACAGACATGATAATAAATACAGATATGCAATATATAAACTCAATAAATAATATATTACTAAATAATTCAAAGTTCTTTTAATTTGAATTATTAAATTCTTTACAATCATCAATTTGAAACTCATCTTCTTTCAATTTACAAATGGCTCAAATCTCTCAAATTTAATTACTAAAATTTACAAAATGCTCTAATTTAGAAATTTCAACCTAAATCCTATCCCTTTAATCCTCAAAAATTTTGAATATCAGTTTTTAAATCCAAACTCAAACTAAATATCGAATTTCTACGAATTAAACTCGTAAGCTAGACTTTTGATTCAAGTAATAAACTTCTGTTTTATAAATCCTCATATTTCTTTTTAATCGTTTTCTAAACTTAAGATAATCATTTGAAAGATTTAAGTCATATCCGTTACCACAAATGTCCTTCAACTGTCTATATATGCCCATTCTTTTTCCTTCCTTTTCGTTGCTTTTTGCTACAACTTTTTCCTCCCTTTTCTTCTTCTTTTTCTTTTCTCTTTTCTTCTCTTCCTTCTACTTTTTCTTCTACTTCTTCTTCATAGAGTTTAAATCTCAAAATTCAACAAGATTAAAGATTGAAGCTGGGAAATAAGATAGGAGTTGGAAATCAAGTTAGAAGAAACTAAATCAACTGAAAAAAAAAATAAAAAATAAAAGAAGAAGAAGAAGTAGTAGTAGTAAAGAAGTTTAAGTAGTTTGAGGTGACTAAACAAGTAAGTTAGTGCTTTTCTTTAAATTAAATGTTGAGAATACATAGAAGTGTTGAATTGGAACTAAACATAAGTAGAGTTTATGATAAAATTAGTAGGTTAGTAAAATATGAACTTGTATTTAAAAACCTAAGTTATATAAGCATGTGTAGAACTAAGAAGTGAAATGTTATGATTTGAACAAATTAGTGTTAAATAGATGTAGAAATCATGATAACATGGATAGATTATTAATATGCACATATTCATGTCAAAACCTAAATATGAACATATTTATATAAGTTAGGTGTTTGATAAAATAGAGATATGATTAAAGATGTTAGATGGACATAACATGGGTTTGTATGTTGCTTAAGGAATGCTTTTTTTTTTCCTCTCTCTCTCTTTTGTAATCAAAGTGTAAAACAAGTAAACTAGTAGTTACAATTAGGAAAATGGACGAAGGTAAAACATAAAAGTGGATACCATGTGCCTCACAAGCATGATACGACCCATAATACAAGAAGAAATAAATGAAAAAGAGCAATCATAGGCATAACCAAGCGAGCAATCTCCATTAATGATTTTCTCACTTCCAATCACAAGCATGATTAAAGCCGCAACCTAAGTCACGTTCATATCACAACCTAGATCATGGTTGTGATGAGAGGCGTAACATCCTCTATTTTCTTCTATAATGTGAGAAGCCCTTGATCACGGGCGTGATGGTGCCCATGATGTCTAGTACAATTCATAAAAAAAAAAAAAAAAGAGATAAGATAAAATAGATAAATAATGAATGATAGATATGATATGTTGGTATTTGTATAATTAGGAATAATTAAGAATGGATTTAAGTTAAGTTAGAATGTAATTGAAGCCACAGAGTAAACTAATAGAATAGACTTAATAGCTATAGTTGATTTGAATTAAATGATTAGTCATATAATAAACTCCTAAATATAAATTTTACTTAGTTAATAAATTTAAGTCAAATTCGACTTAATAGATTTAGTGGACTAAAATGAATTATACTAATTAAAGTCTTATAAGATATAACAATGTTTTGATAGAACAAGTGAATATGACTTAGTAACGAGATTAAATAATTAATTCTATACAACTTGACTAAGTTAGGATATGTTTACACTAATGTAACAAGAAATGTAAAGTAAATTAATAGATTTAAATTAGTAAGAATCTTAGATATAAAACGAATTGGCTAATGAATTTAAGCTCAACTTGGTTTAATGAATTTTAATGAACTAAAATGAATTAGATTAATTAAGTCAATTCAACTCGGTTAAGTTAAGTTAATTAGGTTTGATAACTTGTAATTGGCTTAGATTAATATATCAGACTAAACCATAAATAATAAGTTAGTAAATTATTAAAATACTTATAAAAATGATATAGAATAGTAGCATCTTTATAATAAATGATTATAAACAAAGGAAAAGAAATAATTTGATAAACAATGAAGGATATCCATATCTTGGTAGGGCGATTTCTGCAGCCATGGCGAGGTTCCTACTGAGTGACTGATCAAATAGATTTTAATATAAGTCTATGCTTAGATCAAATGTAAAATAATGAATTAAAAATGGGTTTGAATACTAAAATGTAATAAAATATATATTTAGAAGGGTGATGAGTGATTATTATTTCTTTTCATAGAAGAATTAAATCAACCATTGAATATTCCAGAAGATTACCGAGACTTAGCCAGGATAATAGGTGGGTAACATTGACCTTATCACCATATTTGTGCTCGTAATGTAGTTGCACCTATATTAAGATAAACATAACTGACTATGTGTGGGAATTGGATATCCGTCCGTTGTTTGATGACTGTATTATTTGATAAATCATTAAAATAAAAGTAATCACACATTGCTTGTAATAATTGAGTTGCCATTATTGATGAATGATTGCTAATTGATATGGTCACTAAGTTAATATGGTATAAATTTTAATCAACCCTTAAGTAAAATAGACATGCATTGCATGACAGCATAACTTACATTGGCACAGTATTCATGTCACATATTAATATTTTTAACTATGTGGTAATGCTAAATTAATTTAGTGGATCTATTTTTCCAATGGGTTACCATAGGATTGTCGGTCCCAGAGGAACTAAGTAGGCACCAAAGAACATTGCTTGAGTTAGAGTCAGTTGTAGCATATTAACACTTAGTGGAGCTTCTGAGGTTCTAACGTGAAGTTAAGGTTATGTTACTAGTATACACACACACACACACACACACACACAACAATGAGTTTAAAATGAAATCCTTCTTCCTTAGTTCTTAATCTCTCCTCAGTGTGAATCACTTAAGCTGGTCCTTCAACCCCCAAGAGAGGACTTAAATCTCTATTGGTTTGAATTTCAATCATCCAAACTGTGCATGACTTATATGATTAAGTGTTGTATTACATATGCTTATTAATTATACTTATTTGGCATTTATTTGATATGTGATCTGTTATTATTATTCACTAAATGGTAGATTAGTTCACACCCCTATAGTTTTTGTATAGGAATAACTCAAGTTGGGAATAGGCTAAGATTATATGGAGAGAGTTCATCTTCAGAGAATTCCTCGAAGATAGGAAGACAAAAACACAAACTTAGATTATGAATTAGAACTCATTGTATAGTTATTTAAACTTTTGTATCATATAAATTGAACTTAAAAAAGATTTAGAAAAAATTGTATATTAGTTTGAGAATTCGTAATATGTACGTTATCTATCCTATTTTACTATTTGGTGGCGGATACTGATTCTCTGTGATTCTAGTGGACCATAAGAAATCGTATTTCCTAGCTATCAATATGTATTTTCATAATTTAAAACTTATATAGCAATTATTAAGTAAAATTATGCAATCTCTGACTTACAAAAATGGTTTTCATATTATGTGTGCACACATAGAATGATAACTTCAAGTTAATCATGCTAGGCCCTTTTTAAGGTCATGACAAGAATCACAATGATGAGCAATCTGATAAGCTTCTTGACATGTAAATAATTATACAAGCTTAATGTTTGTTCAAGCCTTATCTCATATGCCAAAATTTGAAAAGTATTTGCAAAGTTTATTGTACCATTGGCTTATGGATTAGCGTTGCTTCCAAATTTTTTGGATGTGCACAGTGTTTTCCATGTTTCACAATTAAGAAAGTACATATCGAACTCAGATGCTGTTATTAATACAAATAAATCGAAAATTAGACCCGATCTAATCATAGTGGAAAAGTATATCAAGATTTTGGGTAGAATGGATAAAATTTTTAGAGAAAAGACAATCCTTATGGTGAAAATTCAATAAAGTAATCAATTACAGCATGAAGCTATTCGGGAAGTTGAAAGTATCATGAAATAGAAGTATCTATAGTTATTTGAGCAATGAATAAGGTAAGACAAGTTTCGAGGATGAAACTTAAGGAAGGAAGAAGGAAATAACTAAGAATTTCAATACATGATTAATTTGCATATCTATATGTTATGTTTACTTAAAACATAAAAATTATCGTAAATAATTAGTTAATAAAATATGGTGTGATAGTATGATTTAGTAATAGTAGTGTATATGTTTTACTTGTTTGAAATATGAAAATTTTGTGAATATATTTTAGTTGATAAATTATGCATATTAGAATTTAAAGTGCTAGGATGATTAGGTATTTGTATTGCATGTGTTATTAGTTTGATATAAGTTAAACTCATGTCATGCAAATTATAGCTAACCAAAACTAAGCAGATTTTTAAGTCATTTTTAAGAGCCCCAAACCAAGTCCAATGGCAAGTTAAAACTAAGCCCAAGTCTTTAGCAAAAAGCAAGCATAAACCTTTCTTTTCTCTCTCAAAAATTTGCCATTAAAAGTCAAAAACATATAGGATAAACATAACTCATTTTTGCTAAATTTCACAAACCAAAAACAGACCAAACCTGATGGTGCCTTTGTTCCATTCCATTCCATCTTTTGATTCAAATTTTTCTTGCCCAAATTTGCCAAGAATTCTTCCCCAAGACACAATTCAAGTTAAAGCTTCTTAAGGTAAGTTTTATATGTTTGAATGACCTTTCTATGTGTTGTTTTCTTCTTAATCATGAAAATTTTGTTTTAATATTTTCCATATGAATTGTGTGTAGTGTTTATGATATAAGTAAGTTCATGGAGTCGTATGAGTTCTTGAAGTGTAGTGTATGAGTATTGGAAATTGTTAAGAGTTGTTTTGGATAAAAATAAGTTAGTGTCGATGTGTGATGATTCATGATAGGTATGAAGTTGTGGATATTTGAGAAGTTGTGGATATTTGAGAAGTAGTTTATATGCAATTGGAATTGTTAAGTGCATGTGATAGGTTGTATGATGTTTGTGTAGTGTTTTCGATGAGATAGGATATGTGAAAAATATAAAAATGGGGTTTGAAACAGGGAAAGTTCAAAAAACTTTAAATACCATGTCAAACGGCTTGTTTAGAAGGGTGTATGGGCCATACAACCCTTGAAACGGCCTGTATGCAAGGGTATTTCACCTTTTGGAGCTTTTTACGCATTTCTCCTGGGTTCAAACAGCCTTTGAAATAACCTATATGGTAGGGCATTTCACTTTCTAATCTTTTGTACAAAAATTGTTCCAAACCTATATGCCACCGGCATTTGAACTTATTCCGCCGACCTTTGGATTTACACTACCGGCCTTTGTTATAATAATAATTTTGTTTATTATAATTTTATTACTTTATATGCGTTTCCTTATTTGTTGCTTATTTTTATGATTAAGTAGAAAGCCTATACAACCCTATTGTATGTATATATGTTAAGTTCTTCTTTTTATGATTTCTCTTTGAATTTGTTAAGTGTTAAAGGATTGATATTCAAATGAGAGATAGTGATATTTGATATGCAATTGTTTGAAATGTGATAAATATATATATATATATACATTATGTGTGTGAATATGAGTTATGTGTTGATTTGAACTTTGCTTGAGTTTGATAAGGGTTTAATGAATTAGTATATAATGGCAACTTAATAATGTTTTATATGAAATGATTTCTTTGACGGATTCTCTTACTCAACTGAATTCAAATACCGGTCTTTTGCCTAATAAACCAATTTATCAAGGTATGCAGTAACATGGATGTTGTTTGCTTAAGATAGGCATATCCTAAATTTATCTTAATTAAAGAAGCCTTTAAAAGTGTTTGCATTGATTATGCTTTTCACCATTGAATCCAGTTCAGGGAGCGACAATCCTGTTAACGAGGTTAACATCGTAGTTTAGGTGCTTAGGCCACTTTAGTCATGATGCAATGACTTTCATTAGTGGCTCAGCGGGTAATTGATAGGGGGTATAGTATTGATGTAACATTTGCTTACTCTTAAAAGGACATAATATGATTTGGTTTACGTTTTATGAGGACGATTGAACTAGGTAATATTATAGGTTAAGGCTATAACCCTAAATGAAATTACTTTTTTTTTTCTTTATGAAGTTATATCAAAGATATAAGTATATGAGCTGCTTATTTTAACTCCTTAAGCAGCTGTGGTTACTTAGGACCCCCAGATTCCCCAGGATTGAAATCGGAATTTGAATACTCCAGTGTTTTTTTGTTGACTTAACTAAAGAGAAGTAATTTATGATTTTTGTCTTGTATTAGTTTAAGAGTGTATGTCATATCATATTTGTTTGTGTTACTAAGTATTGGGCCTTTGGCTCACTTTTTCTCTTTCAGGTATTGAAGAAGACGAGTTTTATGACTTTTTGGGCTATAGGACGAACTTTGAGGACTTTTTGGATGAATGCGACAATTAAGACTTCTGGACCAACCTTATTGTTTTTCCTCCTTGCAAGGGAGACCAAACCAAGTTTTTGTTTTAAAAATATAATAGTATAGACATGGCTTGCTTATAAGCCTAAGTTTTTAATATAAAGTATTTAAGTTTCCTTATATTGTATGTAATATATAGTTTTGTAAACCTTGAGATATCAAGTTATTGGTATCCACGTGTTGTTATATTAAAGTATATACTCCTTAATGAGTACTCTTTTTTATAAAGTTTTGTATCTAAATAGGTTAAACAGGACATCCACATAAACACCTCCTTTTCATATGGCCTTACGTGTAGTACTTAGGTATTATATGTGGCTGGAAGACTCGACATGTATAATATGAGAAATTGGTCATGTTAAGGCTTTACAATAATTTAAGGAACTCTCAATCATGCCATTTAATGCTAAAAGATCCATGAATTTTCACTTCAACTTACTCAATTGGTAATCTATTTGTTGAAAAGGCTTTAACTAATCTAGGGTTAAGTATGAATTTAATGCCATATAAAGTTTTCAAGAAATTAGGGTTGAGTGAAACAAAACTAACACATATGAGTTTACAATTTATAGATATATCTATTAGATTTCTTAGATAAATTATAGAGGATGTGCTGTTATGGTAGAATCTTGCATATTTCTAGTGGATTTTGTCGTTTTTGACATTAATGAAGATATTGATGTGCCATTAATTCTAAGAAGGCCATTTTTAACCACCTCTAAGGAAATGATTGATGTAAGCAAACGGAGACTGACACAAAAAATTAGAGAGGAGGAGCTAGTTTCTAAAGCCCTTAGTACATAAGCAACCATCAAAACATTGTAACGATTATAATGTTCTTGATATTGCTACTCTGCATCTGCAGAATTTAGATTTCAATGTACATTTGGACTCAAATTTATTTCTTTAAGAGGAAGAGAAAGTGAAGATTTCCGCACAATTGTAGATAGGAGCCCAACTTGAGACTAATGAAGATTTGCGGAGAAGAAAAGATGTTTAAGGAGGTAGATAACAGTAAGGAAGCTGCATCAAAACCGAAAAAGGATAACATAAATGTTTGGAATTAAGGTCAAACCGAATATTAGGAATTCTAGATTGATAATACTGTTCTAGGGTTTTTAACTTGAAATACATTTCAATTAATCAACCCAAAAGAAGAATTTGATAATCTCAATAGGGTTATCAAATTATATTAGAAATTTGTACTATTTAAGAATAATCAAAATAAAATCATAATTATCTTGTTTGAAATCACATTAACTCCTAACAGGGATTGAAGGTCTAGGCACTTCCTTCAATTTAATAAATTAAGTAAAATGTTATTTGTGATTAATACCTTTGATAATTTGATAACTATAGTTACTTCATAAACTTGAATTTCATCGACTAAACCTATGGGAGAAGAGTAACTGCCAATTCTTATGGATCCCTATAGGACAGTACTCATGCTTAATTCATATACAACAATATCGACTTGTGATTGTAGTTGGAATTAAGTGTGAGATTTTTAACTTGTTATTAATTACTTACAATATGTATCACTTAACACATTACTTCCATATCATGAATCAAGGTTATTTTTTGCTAGCTTGCGCAAGAGGCCAATTGACTCCATTGTTTTTTATGGCTCTACTTTGAAGGGCTAGGACCTAAAAGGAAATATAGAGTTAACCAATGAATTTAAAGTTTTTATAATTGGAAAGGTATTTTAAAAAAAAAAATAGAGTTATTAATGTGTGGATAAGTTTCATTCACAATACTTGAATTTTTTTTTTCATTTATATAAGTTTAATAGCTAAAAAAATTATGTACATGAAGGCACTCGAGTTTTTTAATTGTTTCACGTGTGGTGCCTTTAACCAAAACCCAACCATTTCTCCAGTCAAAAATTGACATAGAAGGGGAACTTAATTAAAAAAATGATTTTCTATATCCAATTGGCATTTTTTCTACTCTTTTTCACTTTCTCTCTCTTCTTCTTCTTCTTCTTCTTTACCCTAAATCAAAAAATAAAAACTCCTAAACTCCTAAAATCCTAAAAACCCAAAATAAACATAAGAAACTAAACCACTTATACATAATATTAACTTAAAAGGGAATGGAGTTACCAAAGATAAAACAAACACAAGAAAAGAAATTTGTATGTGGACTCTCATTCTATTTTAGGACTTCATTATCTTTTTTCTTTTCCCCTGCATCATTAGTTTCACCTCAAAGATAGGATTTTCACTAATTTAAACACCACTTATGATAAATAATGAACAGCCCAAACCCACTTGTTTTCTCATCATCAACATTACTTTCTTTCACACATCACCAAAATCGACATCGAAATGAAAAATTCTCTTCTCATTCCTATAAACAAAGCTAGAATACTCATCTTTTTTAACATTAAAAATTGAGCTTCCTCCACAAAAACAAATGGAAAAATGAAAAGCTCAAACAAGTGCAACCCCAAAGTGAGCAACTAGAAGAAGAGCTTCCTAATACCTCTGATGTTGAAACCACCAAAAATTATACTACAATTCGATGCAATCCTGTGAAATGAAAATTGTGCCTTTATCTTGCAAAGAATGACTCTCTATTTGGACCTGTAATTGTTCTGAAATTAAATTTTTTAAAAATTATTTTAATAGGTTTTTTTTATCAAAGATTCCACCTTTTTCATCAAAGGTTCCATTTTTATACACTACAAAAGGAAGAACATAGTTGCATTTTATTAGGTTGTTTGTATTTTTTTATTTTGATTTCTAGGTTCGTTTTTTTTTTTCTTGTTGAATTAGCATCAATTTGATTTTTTTCATGATCTTTAGGGTTTTAATGCGTTGATTTTTTATTATATTTCGATTGATTGGATTTTAATGGATTGCATTGTATTATTTTAATTAGAGGTGTGTACGGTACGGTTCGATTCGGTTCGGTTGCATATTTTACAGTTCGGTTTTTCTTTTAAATTCGAACCTAACCATACGGTTTGGTTCGTAATTTTACCAAATAAACACGTAAAACTTATAGGAGTAAAGGATTTCATCTATTATAAAATTATAATCGTGCCTAATCTTTTTTTTTTTAATTATTTTGAACTATAATGGTATACTAGACTTTATCCCAATATAAGACACAAAATTTAATTTTTTTATGTTTCTAACTAACATACTATCAATTATATAAATGAATAAGTAACTAAATAATAGAATTAATAAGACAAAGGCAAAAAATTTTCTTAAGTTAAAATACTAGATTCTAAAATCTAAAATCTATCTTATTTGTAGACAACATAACAATTAAAACATAATATGACAAATTTAATTTTATTCTCATAAATGATACACATTTAAGTAACAAATTTTAAAAACAATTAATTTTCTCATGGAACAATTAGGAGTAAAAATAATATATTTAAATTTAAAAAAAAATATGTAAGACGGTTCGGTTCGGTTCAAAGCATACGGTTCGGTTCAGCGTCCCGAATCGAACCACGAACTGTTTTCCCTTCACGGAACCGCTTCAAAAAAGAACCGAAATTTTGGTTCGATTCCGTTGGTTGTTTGCACAGCCCTAATTCTAATTTGTTTCATTTTTGCAAAAAAGAGGGGAAGAGAGAAATTTTAAAAAAAAAAGAAAAAATAAATAAATATGCTAAATAGAAAAGAGAAAATATTTTTTTAATTGAGCTCCAATTCCACGTTAGCAAGTCACTTGAGAAATGGTCAGATTCTGGCTAAAGGTACCACACATAAAATAATAAAAAAAAAGTCCAAGTATTATCATGGTAAAAAAATTTTCTCGATATTATTCTATTACAAACCAAAAAATTTAGGTACCACTAATGAAACCTATCCTTAATGTGTTGAAGTGAGCTTAATCTGATTACGGTGGGGTTAAGATATCTGTTATGGGTATAAATCTTCATCTATCTAATTTTCAATGTTGTCAAACTACTCATAATATTTTAAACAATGGCCCCTGGACTGTCATCGGACACTTATTAATTTTGGAAGAATGGAAGAAGGTTTTGAAAATGAAAGATATTATGCTCGATTCAATTATTTTCTAGATGCAAATTCATGAGCTACAATTGGATCATTTATCAATTGGGTAAATTGCACTAGGGTATCAACTTTTAAGGGTAAGTTTATTTAATGTGTTAACGTTTCAAGTAATTAAAAAAAAAACCAACATTTTGCGAATTAAATCAAATGAGGTATTAATGTATTACAAAGTTCATTTTAGGTATCAACATTTAGCATAGTTTTCAACTAAGTTTCTTTAATTTTCATCAATGGTTAACTATGAATACCTTATTTGATTCACTTTATAAAACATTAACACCTATTTTTTTACCACTTAAAACACCAATACATTAGATGAATTTATCCATAAATGTTGATTTTTCTTCTTAACCACTGAAAACGTTGATACATTAAATAAACTTACCCTAAATATTGATAACTTTCAATATAATTTATCCTTTATTAATTAGTAATGCTAATAATTTGAGTTATAAAGCTTGTTTAGTAGTTGGAGTAGACCCAATTAAACTTCCAAATGGGGCTAAGGAAAGCTTCTTGAGGGTTAAAATTGAAGTTAAGAGTTTAAAATCACTGATGGGGGGTTTAAGTGAATAGGTAGGATGGAAGTCGATATTAGGTGAGTTTCATATATGAACAGCTTTACGATGATTTTTCTAAATGTGGAAGGTTGAGCCATATTGTTAGAAAAAAATTGTTCCTTTCAATTAAGGTCCCATATTGTCCTCTTTGTTTACACTTGAAAAAAATACTTGCTTAAAGGTGGAGTTTAGACAATTATGACTCCTATAACCTTCATTTCTACATGTAAAACAAGCCTTAGGGTTCTACTTGCACTTGTCATTTTTGTGAGGTCCAAAGTTATCGGTAAAATGTTGAACAAGTTGTAGATTTAGAGAAATTATCTATGATGCTAATGGGTTGTAGTGAAAATTTAACCTATTGGAATAAAACCAGGTTTCCAAATAATCAAACAACCATTGAGAATTTGAAGAAAAGGTTGTCAGAGTTATAAAATTAGTCGACTGAGAATGTTTTAGAGAAAGAAAATGACATTCAAGCTCAACTAAATGGATTATCGACTAAAGAAGAGTTGTTTTGACACAAGAGGTTTAGAGTCAACTGGCTCATGTATGGTGATGACATCTTTTTTTAACCACTCAACAATTAATAGAAGACAAAGAAATAAAATATTTAGAGTTGAGAATGAAGTATGTTGCTTAGGTGGAAACTAGGGAGTAAATTAGAAGCTTGTTTGTATAATAGTATCAAATGTTATTCCAAGCAAGTAGTGGTTGATGATGAGGTAATTGCTTTGAATGAATTGATAAAATGGTTAGGTTAGAAATAAATGAGTAGTTATGTGCCATGGTAATAGCTGAAGAAGTGAAAGCAACTATTTTCCAACTTAGTATACTTAAAGTTTTAGGCTTAAATGGTATCCCAAAGATACTTTGTCAATTCTCTTAGAGTGTAAGTAACCACTTTGTCACTGCTATAGCTCAGAACTTCTTTTCTACCAACAAGTTTCCTACCTCTACTAGTCATATAAAAGTTGCACTTATTTATAAAGTTTAGAACCTCCTATCTATTGCTCAATTCAAACCCATTTACTTTTGTAAAATCGGTATAAAATTGTTTCAAAAGTCCTGGTTAGTAGGTTGAAGCTTTTCCTAAATGACTTCATTTTTGAAAATCAAAGTGCCTTTATATCAAGATATTTGATTTGAGATAATATTGTAGTTCTCATGAGATTTTCAATTTCTAGCAAACAAAAAGAGAGGGAAAGATACATTTTGTGCAATTATAATAGACATGAGTTAAGCTTATAATAGAGTCGAGTGGGATTCCTTAAGGGAGGTTATGTTATAAAGATGGTTTTAGGTTTAAATTGAAGGTTCGTGTCATGAATTTTTTTCAAGGAAAAGATCATCAATAAATTACAAGCATGAAAGTAGTCCCTTTTGAATAAGGCAGGAAGAGAAGATTGATGGAAGAAGCTACGTTGGATGGGTTTCAAGGATCTACATTTATTTAATCTAAGTCACTTATAAAATATGCTTAGCAATTGCAACAGATCCTATAGCTTAATGGGCTAGAGTTCTTAAAGGGATTTACTACCCTAATGAGGGTTTTGTTTTATGATAAAAAGAAAAAGATAAAGCCTCATGGGCATAGAGTAGTGTTCTAGAGGGATGAAATATTCTATTTAGGGTTGGTTTGTGGTAACTCAATAATGGTGAGAATATTTATGTTGGGCAGGATAAATGGACAAAATATATCTATTGAATGCAAATTCTGTAATTCTAGATGTGAAAGTATGTTATTTTTTGAATAGAGAGGAAGGAGGGTAGATATTAAATGTTATTAGATGTTTTTAAAAGGATTATAAAATAAAGGCAATCATAAGTATACCTATTCAACACATAAATGAAAAAATTTAAATAGTTTAGTTTTAATAGACATAGTTATTATAAAATGAAATCTATGTATTACTTTTTTTAATCTGAAATGAACATGGACATTAGTCACAAAGTATTATCATCTTATTATATTGCAAAGGCAACATGGCATAAATTTTATAACACAAATACTTTTTAGGATCTCTTCAGACAAAGTACAATATATTTCTCTATCATATTTGCCCATTTCCATAGTGTTGTTTTTATGACAAGGAGAAGAATGTTGCACGCACCTCGTGTTGCACTTAGATAAGGCCAATATGGTTTAGTAGTCTAAATTGTCATATAAATGTATCTGAGGTAACCTCTCTAAGGGAATGGTTAAGCAAGATGATTGAATGTTTGAAACTTAGTAGTAAGACTTCGAGAGAGGTAGTGGAGAACCTAATATAGGTGGTGTGGCTCATTTAAAAAGAGCAATGCGAAGCTTTATACAATAATCGCAACTCTAACCCTTTAGATGTGGTTTTCTAGATATAAAGATACAATAAAATGAGGGAAGCTATGAAAAGAGTTAGAATTACAAGTTTAGAAAAGGCTTATACAATTATGGAGTTGTGACGTGAAAAATAAAGTAGTTCAGGTAATGAAAAAGACTACATCTAGGTTTTGGGTTGACGGAGAAACAAGGCATGTTTCCCTATTTCCAATGATTGATGGCACATAAAGATGTGTTGGGTTTATAGAGACAAATGACACAAATTCAAGTAGGGAGGGGTTTACACAGCTTCTACAGCTCCATCATATATCTCAACATAATCTTGTCACTTCCCATGACTTTGGCAAAGCATCTACCTAAGAGTAAGGGGAAGAAGAGGAGCAAAGGGAGAGAGGTTCATGACTTTCTATATTTTAAGAAAACTTTTATTACAAAAGGAAAAGTAAAATAAATATGAAGTTAGAGGATAGTTTGATGTTGGCTATATGATTATAGGACTTTCTTCTTATGTGTGTTCTGAAAAATACTTATTATAATGTTTTAAGTGAAAATTGTGGTCATTCCATTTAATTTAATACTCATGTTGTGTGTTCATAACTTCTGAGGTTTTATTTTTCCTCTATTGATCGATGAGGAGTGGGGTTTGTCGAATATGTTTGACTGTAGGTTTATGTATAAATTTGTTATTGTCTAATAGATATTGTGTTAGAATTACATTGTAAATGGATAAGGCATGTAATTGTTTCGTTCTTTATCAACTCCATAATCTAGTTTTTTTATTAAAAAAATTTAATTGTTATATTTAATGTACAATTCACTTTCATTGTACATTACTTGAATTGTTAGTGGATATAAAATTCTACAATGATGGATCAAATTAGAGGACATAATTAATTTAGGGAAGATCTCTCTAATTCAGTGTTGTTGACTATAATATGTGAGATTAATTATTGAATTCATCTCTTTTTGTTTTACTTTTCATATGTCTTTGTTTGATGCATAAAGTATGATCAAACCAATAAATATAAATGCTTCCAATAGCAATCCGTTGGATGTGGATGTATCCAAGGAAAAGTTGATAGAGATGAAAATGTTGGCCAATACTGTCAAAATGGTAATAGTGGTACTTTACCTTCTTCCGGTACAACATCTAAACTCCCTCCCTCTCCATCAACTTCTAACAAAAGACAAAGTTCTACAGTTTAGGTACATATGACAATAGAATCAGATGAAAATGGGAAGAAGAGAACAAGATGCAATTATTATCATAAAACTTTTGAGTATACTTGTGTGAGTGGAATTAGTGCATTGCACACTCACTTAAAAAGATGTAAAAAAATTGTTAGCAAAGACACAATAAGCAAACATAAAACTCTCCCTAGCATATTAGGAAATAAGCAACTTTCCATGTAACTAAATAGCGATTTTTATAAAAGTCAGTGTAGAAGAGAGCTTGCTAGAATGTTTCTAGTTGTTGAGCTGTCATTGAGATTCACTGAAAATGAAGCTTTTATCATTTTTAGCAATGTACTTTGCAACCGAAGTTTTTAGTTTCACCCCATACAACTTTGAGATGTGATTGTCTGGAGCTGTACAATGAAGAGAGGGAAAAGTTGAAGCAATTTTTTTTCTAAATTTAATGGTAGTGTTTGTTTGACTACTGATACATTGACATCTTACCAAAATTTATTTTACATGTGTTTAACATGTCACATCATTGATGAGAATTGGAAATTGCAAAAAAAGATTTTGAATTTTTGTCAAATTTCTAGTCATTGTGGTGAGGCATTTGGCAATAGTGGAGGCATGTTGGAAGGAATAGGATATAGCAAAGGTTCTAACAATCATTGTTGATAATACAAGTTCAAATGACCTTTATATTTAGTATTTGAAAATAATATTTCAATCTTAGGGAACACTTATGTTAAAAGGAGAGTATCTCTATATGAGATATTATGCACATATTTTAAGTTTAACTATGAAAGAGAGTCTAAAAGTTATGAATTATTCCATATTTAGAATTAGATATAATTTTAGATATGTTAGGTCTTCTCCATAAAAATTTGTGAGATTCAAAAGTTGTGTGGCAAAAGAAAATGTAGGGAGCAAGACATTGTTAGCTTTAGATGTTGAAACTAGATAGAATTCAACATGTACAACGTTGGAGCCAACTATGAAATTTCAGAAAGCATTTAAGTTGTTAGAGATAAAAGATGAGAAGTTTAGAGTAGATCTTATGGGCAAAAAAATGAGGGGACTTCCTATAGAAGATGAATGGATATATGCACGTGGCATATTGCCTTTCTTAAAAACATTTTATAATGATACTTTAAGCATCTTTTGTTCCTTATATGCCACTTGCAATTACTTTGTTAAACAAATTATGGGTGCTGGGAGTGAGATCAAAGAACAATGTAGAAGCAATGATCTCTTTGTGAGAATGATGGCTGAAAAAATAAGAATAAAGCATGAGAAGTATTGGGGAAAATTGACAACATGAATGTATTGTCATTTGTTGTTGTAGTTCTTGATCCTCATCTAAAATTGTCTTATGTGGATTAGATGGTGAGAGAGGTCTATAATAATTAGAAGGGAAACTATCTAACGGAAAATATTCACTATACCCTCTCAAGTTTGTTTTATTATTATGATTCTTGTATTGAGCAAAGTGAAGAAAGCCATGGCATAAATCTTAAAAGTCATGTGAAGGAACCAAAACTAGAAATTGTAAATGAAGAGCGTAAAGAGAAATTGAGAAACAGGTTCACTAAAAAAACAGGGAAGGAACACAACGATGCAAAAAAAATGAATTAAAGAAGTGGTTGGCAAAAAGAACACAAGGAACTTGATGACGACAACAAAGGTTTTGATGTATTGTATTGATAGAAAAAATTCTCATGTAGATATCACATCCTTTCTTTTATGGCAAAAGATATTCTAGAAATTCCTCTATCAACTATGGCTTTAGAAACTGCTTTTAGCACAAGCGGTCAAGTTCTTGATGTTTTTTAGTTGCTCTTTAACTCCATATATGATGGAAACCTTCATACGTGAAGAAGATTGACTTTAAAAAATCCATAAATGCAGCAGTAATGTCCATTGAGGAATATCTTGAGGCACTGGAAATTTTTGTATTAGGTTTCAATATGTTGTTTTGCATATGTGAAACTGTAATTATCATTGTTAAATTTTATTATAGTTTCAGTTTCTTTCATTTGTTTATTATGTATTGATAACTTTCTTTTCATTATATATATCTTTTAGATGTTGAAGTTACTAAATTAATGGATTCAACTGCTATGCATATCACCATCAATTAAATTAAGGTCAGTCTTGTTTAACTAATTTAATTGTTTGCCTTTTTATGTAGCCATTAACTTTCAATAACTCCTTTGAAAGTTTGTGTGAATCTAGTTTCAATATAAACATGTATTAGTGGGTAAAACAGAAAACCATATTAGAAATATGCTTTTGGAGAGAGACAGAAGAGAACCAAACATTTCATTTAAACTTAAAATAATAAATTCATAGTGCACTTGTATGCTAGATGCACATATGTCTGCGTATAAGATAAGATCCATAAAACATTATCATTGCATTGAAATTCTTTACGCATCTCTTGCAATGTCCAAGATTTCAAAAGCTAAGCAAAGAAATTAAAGGGAAGGAACAATGGGTGTTGCTACTTCTTTATTATTGTTGTTGTTAATGATGATGATGATGTTGTTGTTGTTATTTGCTTGTTATTGTTGTTGAATACTTTAGGCTTGTAGCTGAGAAATTAATTGTACTCCAAGATTTGCATGGAATTGAGAAGATTCATTTTACTCAAATTATGGCTCCTATAAATTTTATTTTAGGATGAAGGAGATGAGATTTAAAAAACATCTAAAAGGGAAGAAGATGGCATTAATTTACTATTTATTGGACATTGTACAATGTGTTGTACATTTTAGGTTAATGCTTCGAGGTGAATTAGTTAAGCATGCCTTGTCTGAAGGAACTAAGGCTATGATTGAGTTCACTGATTCTATTGGTTTAATGAAATTGAAATAGTTTATGCATTATGCCTTGTGGTTAAGTTTAGTTGTGTTTTGCTATCATTTTATGTCATAAATACTAAGTAGTATGATTTGATTTTGATGTATTTTTTATGCTTACAATAAGCTTTTGAATTATGGTTTTTCTGGATTATGGTGTAAGCAAGATGGATCATGTGAAGTAAAAAGGCAATTTTTGAGCTTTTTATAAGCAATAGATTTTATTCTACGCAATGAATTGGTTATGATAATGTAGAATCATAACCGCTTTGTTAATGGTTTAAATTTCAAGCTGAGTTTTCATAAATCTTCTAGGTTGTTCACTGATGAGTCAATTGGCCGATGCTACACTTCATCAATTAGACAACGAATCATAAGAAAATTTCCTAGAATGGAACTCTCATTATGGTAAATAATGCCATTTGATTACAAAAGGAACAAAAACGATATGTAATAGACATGTTACCTTATGAAGTTTCCTGTAACTATGTAGTTGCTTTAGCTATTCAATTGTCAATGCTACTAGCAGAACTTTTGAATGTAGATCCAGTTAGGGCATCACTTTAAGAATTAAACTTCTCTTCTAGATATTTTCTTATTTCGTCTTCCTAACATGCATCATTATAATTTTTTACCATGAGAAATAATTTAAGAGTATGAGAGTCACTAACATTTGAACTTAAAATTTAGAGAAATACCTACGCAAGATGGGGTCATCCTATAACCTGAGCTGTTATCGGATTGACATCTTTTTTTACAAAGCTCTTTGAAAATCACTAATAGAACCTTAAGAACACAAAATTCTTATTGTACAATGTCAAATATTCTTTTAGCTGATTTGAAAAATTTTAACCAATAAATTGTACAATGTAGCTAAGAATCAATATAAAGAGAATCAAAATTAAATTGCTATATGGTTTAAATCGTATACCAAACCATATTGAATAATTTTTTTTTTAGGCTTGAAAAAATAGTAAACCGAACTGTATGAATAGGCTCGATTTTATAAAAATAACCAAACCATAATTTTGGGTTAGGTTCGGTTCATGGTGCAAACTGGACTGAACTGTACCGTGCCTACCTCTTAAAGTGAGGTAGGATTTCGTTAATATAGATTATTCTTGGATTAGTCTTATGACGGAAGTTAGATTTACGATTGTTGTATGCAACTTGCAAGGCTCTCTAGTTAATGATGCATCTTAATAAAGCCATTATCCACCGACTGAAACTCAGAATTAAGGTACTTTTATCCCAAATGGGTCTATTTGGCTAGCTTTTTCTAATGCATACAGATACTTTTTTCAAACTTTTTCTAACAAATTATTTATCAAGAAAAAGATACAAATAGAAAAAAATGATAGTTCTCATGAAAAAAAAACAAAATATATCAAATATAAATAAAATATAAATGCAAATTAGATGTATTTATACATATCACACAGATACAGATATAGGTACAAATGAAAAACAAACCATTCAAATAGACTCAGTTCAAATGGAAAAGCGTTGTTTTTTAGATAGATCACAAGATAATTATCAATGTGTTTTTGAAAGGGCCAAACATTTTACATTAGGCTTCTAAGCTTTGGTTTTTTTTTTTTTTTTCCCCTCTTTGTTTCTTATGGATTTTTATTTTTCTCTTTAAATTTTTAGAAGTTGATGTGTCCTTTGGATTAGTTAATTATTAATTAAATCAATTCCTATTTCTAGCCACAAAAACAAAAAGAACAACTTCAAGCCAAGTACAAACTTTACAAGTCTAACATTATATAGATTGGTTAAATTTAACTTTTGTACTAATATTTTACTCTTTTATCTTGACACATTTATCATTTGGAAACAGTCTCAAAATGACAACAAAAAGACAAACTAAAAGATTTTTAAGAATCAATTATAAAGAAGGCAGTATGTCTTTACTTCGTACAAATCAATGATGTACAATGAGTGGGTGGAACCTATTGTTAGAGTTTATCTTTTTTTTCGGATACTAATACTTTTTAGTAATACTTCTTTTAAATGTACCAAATATTGTAATTTTTTTTCTTTATATGAATTTGGTAGCAACTAATATTCTCTATTTATATTTAGCATTTATCCTCAATTTGTATTACTTAAAATATGAATCTCTTATTCCCTTATTAATATGTCCTCTCCATTGAAATCATTTGTATATATCAATATATTTATTTAACTAGCATAGGTTACAAGACAATGATGAGAATTATTCGTCAAAGATAACAAGCAATAAGACAAGACAAAGGGATAGCTAATTCACATCTGCACGCAGCCTTATTATCATCCATGGTCAACAACACAACAATAAGGATGTGAATGATCAGCAAATCTTAGTCAATCATCCTTGAAGTGTTCGACGTTTCCTATTCAATCTTTATCAAATTTGAACAAAGCAATTGCCACATCCCGAGCACTCAGAGCGCATCAGTTTAGTCATATATATTACTTAGACAATATATGTAAGGTATAATTAAATTGGGTGGGTTTATATTCAAATTTCAATTTAGCAATCCTTTATTGATACTTAGCATTTTTTGTGTAATATCATAATTTTTACCATATTTTGGATTATTTCAAAACCTATAAATGACTTGTTTTAAAGGTAAATTTTCGAAAATCATCCAAATATAAACAGAGCTTATAGGTCTTACATGTGAGCATAACTCGCCATATAAAACATAGGGCCTAAAAGTCCATTAAAAGTATTGATATATAGAAATTTAGTTTAATATAGTCATACAACTGAGAAGGAAAAGCTTATCAAAGTTTCTTAATGAAAAAACTAACGAAAAGTATCTCTAAGTCTTGTGATTTAACCTGGAGTGCGGATCGCCCCTACTCTCTATACACACTACATGCTTCTAATGGAAGACTTCACAATCTTTTTTTTTTTTTTTTTGGTCTTAAACACAATCTACTTTTTTAATCACCAAATATTTACTGCCAAAGGGCTATACCACAACACCTCACAAATTCTTGCAAATTAAAACATTCATGTAATTGCTTTACACTAAAAACACTACCATACCTTAGGTGCAAGTTTCACTCACTAAAACACATAACAACCTTTAGAGTACTGTCTTATAAAAATATGCAAATGATAAACTTAATGGTAATATGAAAATTGGGCTTCGAAGCCATTTTTACTTTGAGTTGGGTGATTTGTTAGATCCTATCTTTTATGTATTATTTATTTTTCACTTCAAATTTTATAAAGCGAATGTGTCCTTTAGATTTGTGATTAATCTCCCGATCTACTCCTTTAAAGGTACTTGACTTAGAGTTGATTAATCTTGCCTATAATAGTTGGTTTGTATGTAATTCTTTAGATGTTGGTTAATCATTAATGAAAATAGTTCATGTTATTTTTCCAAAAAGAAAAAAATGTAGCACTTCAAGTCAACTGCAACCTCAATAAATTTAACATTACAAGATCAGTTAAATTTAACTTTTGTGTTGAAACTATGTAACACCTAAGATATGTGGATTATGACTAATTTTTTCTTTTCTCTCAAATTTAACGCCCAATTAATGCAAAACAACAATAACAAAGTACAATAAGAAAAGGAGAAGGGTTAGAGAATATCACTCTGCAATTTAACGTGGAGTTTAGTCCTCCTCCTAATCTTACGGCCCACACAATACCTCTCCCAACAAAGGACTTTACGCACTAAATTCAAACACCAAAACAATGCTCCACAAGGAGCAACAACCAATACAAACACAATAACACATTTGAGTTGTGCATTTACAACAAGCTCACTAACACATTAGGCACAACTGAAGACTCACGAATATACTTAAACACTTTAATAGTGCTTTACAAGAGATAGCAAGCTAAGGAACAACTAGCATTACTCAACTCTCTCTTACAAATTAATCCAAATTACACACGAAAGCTTTCAGAGAGTTTGTAGATAAGGTTTATAATGCAATAAATAAGCTCAACATCTCAAAAAAAATGTTGTTAGTCCTCTTTCCCTTTGTCTTTTAGCTACAGTTAATGCTCTTCAACGGCTAGGTTTTAGCCTTACTGGCAAGCTCGTAGTGGGCTTCAGTAGGCCCCCCAAAATCCACATAAGGAATGTCTAAGAAAAAATTCTACTAGTAAGTCAATAGACTATAGACCTGTAGATTATATACAAAACAAAACTTAAACAAAAACATTTGCACATTTTGACACATTACTCATCAGACATGTTTAATTAATTAAGTGTAACTTATAACTTTTATGTAATTGTGCAATACATCTTCTCATTAAAATTCTCATGGGTTTGATTCAACATTTTACACTTTTATTTTGCTGTCTTATCTTGGCACATATAATTTGGAAATGATGCAAAATTATGAAAAAGAAAAAGAAAAACTAAAAAACTCTTAAGAATCAATTATAATGAAGGTAACATATGTTTACCTCCAAGTACAAATCAATGATGTACAGCATGTGATGCAAGCTATTAATAAACTTTAGAATTTCTTTTCACCAATATTGACAAATTTTAGTTATGATATTTTTTGATAACTACATATTGTAATGTTTTTCCTCTATGTGAATTTAACAGCAACATATTCTTTATGTCTATTTAAAATTTATTTTCAATTGCATCGCTTAAATTGTAAATTCCTTATTCTCTTAATGGTAGTCATATGTCCTCTCCATTACAATTATTTTTGTATTGGTTATTTGACTAGCATAGGTTATAAGACAATGATGAGAATTATTCATCAAGAGAATGAGCAACAAGATAGGACATAGAGATAGCTAATCCACAACTACCCGACCTTATTATCATCTATAGTCTACAAAATAGCAATAAGGATGTGAATAATCGGTAGATCTTAGTTAATCATGACCGAAGTAGTAATTGTTTCCCATTCAATCTTTGTTAAATTAGAACCAAACAATCATAACCTAAAACTCAAACTTCAGCAATAGAGAAAGAAGCAACATTTGAATGTGACTGCTTAATTTATTGTAGAAGGTCCGATATAGTGAATAGGTTAGCACTTTTTGCTTGTGCAGGTTTTGTTCTGTCAAATAATAAAAAGCTATTTAGCTATTATTTAGTATTACTCCTGATCGGTCAATTTTTAAATTTAACAAAACAACTTACTTGTTTAACTCAATATTTTATGATAGTTTATCAAAGTACACCACTTAAATCGAGGAACATATTCTTTAAATAGTTGTCTATCTCAAACTAATGACTCATTTAGACTTTAACCCATCTTAAATATACTTCAATCGATCTAGACAAATAAGTAATTACTTAGAATGTTACATCATAAGTATTCTTATCTAAAATTCTTTGATTATTTCTTGTTCTATTTCTATTTTTTATTTATATTTATATCCATACATGATTTGTATCTATATCCGATTTGCATCTATATTTTATTTGTATGAATTGTGTATGAGTAATTAAGTTTCGACCAGCTCTTTATAAACACCCAACATCAAATAGACACCGCGAAAATGGTCAAACCAAACAGTCACGCTAGGCATCGCTGTAATCCTACTAATTAACGTCCTTATCTCCACGCAGTGATAGATCGGATGAATTTACATGTAGCATTAGATGTGTAAACTGTTTATGAGATGGTGCAACGGAGGTGCTAAGCTTAGTTGGCCTTGTGAAATAAGACTGGTTAACTTAATTTCATCACTGGCAAAATGTCAACTTTCATATGGACCCTAAGTCTCACCTTATAGGATATTCTGTATTCCATCAATCATGTCGAGAATGAAAGTTAAAAAAAGAGTAAGAGAGACCAAAGGGATCTTCATTAAGACTACATATTTTGGCTTTTATATTTTTTTTCAGTCGTGTCGTATTCTGTTCTAAGGAATATGTAAAGTGGTGGAAAAATAACAAAGTTAGGTGTGCTATTTAAAGGAGTGATTGTTGTGACTCTTCATTTGTAATACCTTTTTATAATGTTGATCTATTTATTTTTTTCCATTTAAAATGTTGATCTTCCATTCCAATTTACCTCTAAACATTGATCCCTCCAATAAAATTTTTCATATTTATTTTGTCTAAATGTTGATCTTCTATTTAGATTTGCTTTTGATTGACAAGTTTCTTTTTTTTTTTTTTTTGGCTGAACTCTTGATTGACAAGTTGAACTTACATCTAAATATTGATTCGATCTTTTTTTATTTTGTTTTATCCCATCAAATTATATGAAAAAAATTAAATGGTGTCTCCCGATCCATTTGAACAAGGTCTTTTACCAGCCAAATAAATGAATCATTACATATTTATCAATACTAAACTTATATTAACAAAAGTATTTGTATATGTAATTCAACCGATAAGGGAAATGGATAAAAAGTAAATAAATGGATATTCAAAAGAATAAATAGTGATTTGAAAGGTCTAAAATCGTAAATCAAACCTACAAAAATTGTCAAGTCTAAGAGCTGGCATCAAATCACCCATAGACCAGCCTGCTATATTTGCCCTTTAGAGGTACCGGGAACCACTGGCTCAACATGGATATGGTTCAAGCCAAGGTGGGTTCTGTGGCCAGGTCTTAAGTATATATGTATATTTCCGCCAATTTTTAAATATACCATTTTGGCAAGCATCCATTGAATCTAATAGTCAAAATTGATTGTTGAAATTTGTTGATCTTGTGGAGCTTGATTGCCTCTAATAGTCATAATAAAATTTTGTAGCCTGAGGAGAACATGCAATTGTGCCTACTGCCCACATTAAGGTTAAGCTTGCCAGATTGTCAAGCAAAGTAGTTCCTTTTTTTTTCTTTCTTTTCTTTTTTTCATTATTATCTTGTCATAGCTTCTTGTCATTCAAATTTCATCTTGAATAGCAAATGCTAAATAGATATTCATTATAAAGGAATATTGAAAGAATGAATATTGAGGAATAAGAATAAATGACAGTACTATTCATTTAAAATGATCTTGATTTGGTGTTTGACAGTAACATTATGATTAGCAATCTTTAAAAGTGGAAAACCGTAAAAAATTGTGTAAAAGATCAAAGGAAGGGGATTTTGTATCCTTATTTAGATTTGAAAAGTGGAAATAAATTAAAATAGGTAGAAATATCTAAGGAACATGGAACATGATCAAATTCACCTCTACTATTTCTATTTGCTATTTTTCCAAAGGTGCTTTTGTAACTTCTTCCTAGTTCTACTCATTTCTCTCTAAATTTGGATAAAAAAATATTGAGCTTTTGAGTGGAAACAATTCCACTCATTTTTTGCTCTCTTCAACCACTTTCCATTCTTTTTAAAATAGCAAACATTCTTTATCTTCCAATTCTTTAGTTTTCCCTTAATTTTCTTAAACTTCCACTCTATCCAAAGACATTGTCGCTTTTACATTTCTAATAATTTTATGCCGTTCTCTCATTGATTCAAATATAATTGTGCTTGTATGTCTTTTCATCCTTCATTAATCTTTAATGACAAAACATACTAAATGTTGTACTTAACATGGGAAATTTTTATGCTTCCAAATGATAGCATATTGTTTTTTGCCCCCTAACCCATTTATAACTTTCACTTATAAATCTACTTACCAGTATTCGGTTTAATTACAAACATTATAAGTACTTAAAAAATTCTCATCTTTTTCAAAACCTCATAATTCGATCATCAACTTGATCACAAAGTTTCAAAACATTATAACCATGAGAAAATCTTTGAATTGAAGTTAACATTTTTCAAGATTTTTTTTTCCCCCTCTTTTAAGCCTGGATATACTATAAAGAAAAAAAAATGTGGGTCAAGTAGGATATCGTATTAAATTATTGAAATCATGCCACACCATATTTAACATAATAAAAAATGTCTCAACTTAGACATTGATGAAAGTTGTGGTCCTGTGGATAAGGGGAAAAGGCAAATAGCTTTTGTCGTCAAAGTAAAGAAGTGAATGTCAACCCATTTCCCATTATATTCTATCCCCAATCACTTACCGCCCTTTTGGTGGTTTCAGTTTCAGAATCTCGAATTGTTTGTTAATCTCATCTCCCACGAGATGCCGCCGCCATTATACAACTAACAATAATTCCATCACCATCAAATTCAGTTACCACTTACATTCTGCCATTTGTTTGAGGACAAAGCTTCCACTATCCTAAAATAAAATAAGGTGCAACATTGCGTACCAGATGTTCCATGGTTTGATTCTAAGCTACAAAGATAATTTGAATTCGAATCTCACCTACAATTTTTAAGTTCAAGCTTGATTTGATAACAATCAAATTTAAAATTTTAATCTCGAGTTCCAACTCGAAATGAATCACAAAAAATTGAAGTTTCACTTAATAAAACTTTTTAGGTTTAATTTATCAAAAGAGAAATTTTTTATTTCTTAATTAGAATAGTACTAATATCCAAATTCGACTTAAACTCCATTACATTTATACTTGATTGTAGCTTGATTAGACTCAATGATTAACTGAATTAACCATTATGAATTTTTAGCCCAGTCCATAAACTATTTTAGTAACTTGAAGTTGATATCAATTTTTACTATTTTCATATCAAAATTCAAGTTAAAATTAAGTTGAACTCAAATAATTTATGAGTTACTTTGATTTATTGACACACCTGTGTTTCCGTTACGATATAGTAGCTACTAATATGATCTACACCAATATTCACGTTGACATCTAATATGTCTCTTTACATTTGTAAATTGTGTATATCTTTATAGTCTTATAGACATGGATCCATTTATTATCCTCTCATTTAACATTCCCATTTGAGTTCGATGGTACCAAACCATTACAAGTTGCTGTTTCTAGTTCTTGAAAACCATATAATTACTAGGATAATAAGGATTATATCGATGTTACTAAACAGAACAAGTTAGAATTAGGAATGTGTAAAAATACCGATCAAACCAAAAAACCAAGTTGAAATCAAAAATCAACCTAATAAATATGATTAATTTGTTTGTTGGTTTCAAATTAGAATTACGCTCTTTATTTTTCTTGGTTTTCAATTTTTGGTTTGTAATAAAAAAAAAAACTAACGGTTAACCATTTCAATTAACATATAAATATAATATAATTTACATATGTTAATATTCTTTAGATTTTCATTAAATACTATATTCTATCTTATGTTTGATGACAATTAATACGGTAATTAATTTGATTTAATTTTATTGATGATGATACATCTCCCTTTTTCTTTTTTCCTTTTATTTTTAGCTATCATAATATATATAATAATTTAAAAAAAATATTATAAAGGTTGAAAAATAATATTTATTGAAACTATCAATTTGATTTGTTGAAACTATTACATTAAATGGTTAAAAACTAAAACAAAAAAAAAAAAATCAAACAAAACAATTAACCATTTACAATAAACGAATTAAACATCAGGATATTAAAAAACCGATCATTACGATTATAATCAAAAAATAAACCACGAACCGTTTAACAAAACCATAAACACCCATTAGAATTTATTTGAGATGATTCTTCTACTCGGTGTTTGATCCACCATAGATACATATATAATTATAAAAAAAAAAAAAAAAAAATTGTGCCCATGTTCCACAATGGTCACGGTTCATGGGTCCTCAACCTACAATAAGCTAATCTGACCACACCGAAGAATACTACCCACTATTCCGACACGATCATCCATAATATTGACCAAAGTTTTTACCATTACAGTAGAAACCACGGATGATGATAATCTCCAGATCAAAATTGTCAAGTCTATGAACAATTCACCCCAGCCCTTGGCAAATCCTTAAAAATACGATTAATTAATGACTACCCATTATTCTGTAAAGAGATGTTAATATCAAATTTAATTGCATTTTACATCCAAGCAAACCATCCAATTGGACGAGAGAACCGTTCAGGTCCTTATGATCCTATTCCCATGGTATGACGGTGATTTTCCAATAGCTTTATACCCTAACAAGTCCCATTGCCACATGGCTATATAAGTAAGACAGAATGCTTATATATTTGATGATGAAAATAAGCTTTGATAATTACTTGATTGAGCCCGTGCCAAATGTTCCTGCAAACAATTGACATCAAGTCATCGTTTAACAAACGAAACTGATTTGCATCAACTTTTTAGCACACAGCACTTACATTGTAGCTAAGTTGCAATTTGTTCTGCAGTATGAATGTTTGTTAGTCGCGACAAACTTCAAGGAAACACATGCAAGGAAACACATGCAAAATCAACACCATAAGGTAGCACCATCATTTCAGACCCGAATCCAAAAATGAAATAATTAATAAATCCTAATAGAGCACATTCTCCATCAGATCCCCAGCAGTTTAACACAAGCATGTAGAATTTTCGAAAGGTTATCCGCAATTAAGAGTTTTCCTACTCGCATCTCACATTGAAAAAACGAAGTTATTTAGCCAGAGAACAAAGAATACATACACAAACAGGAGTAGCAGGCTTAGCCAGAAGGAATAGCCTATCCACAGCCCCACTAAAATGCAATCCGCACGTATTCCTCGGAAGACAGTAGCCACAGCTCAATGAGGGATGAACCAACAGCATGCCAATATTAAAAGATCCATGGCTCCTTAAGTTCAACATTCAGGATATATTTCAGCTGCCCCAAGGAAGGAGGATAGGCAAGTAGTAAACAGGAAAGAAACACAAGACTACGAGCATCACCTTATCTACATATGAGGGTGCAAAGAAACCTGAGTTCGAGTAAGGAGCTCATCTTCACATGGGCATCCAACCCACAGCACAATTATACTAGAAACAAGCTTTAGTATAATTGAGCTCACTCAAATTTGAAACCGGTTATTCCTTATAACTAAGTACATATGATATTTATATATATATACATAAAGCACCTACATAAGCAGAGGTCAAACTCGTCAACTATCGTCTTCATACAAGCTAGCCCAACCCCAAAAACGAAACATCCCAACTCAATTAAGGGAGCACTACATGAAGCATTAGCCCAAATGAAGTAGAGATATCAAGTCTAAAGCCACTTCACTAAAAATTTTCTTCTACAAACATGTATAGTAAGCCTGTGTGCAACTGCATATAAAAATGAATTCAGTAAGTAGCTTAACTAAACTAAGATGGATTTCAATACAACTACAAAAAACGCAAGACAGGCAGAGAATTGTCAGGCCCCTTCCAAAAGGACTAGGTTGGCAAGAGAAACTAATAATATCAACCAAACAAATCTGTACAACAATCACTTCCAAATTAAATTCCCTGACTTCAAAAAGTTTGATAACATCATGTAATGACATCAAACTGACACAAAAATTAAACAACAAAGTTTTACTCAGAATAATGTCATAGGATAAAGATATGTAACACTGCAATTTGTATGTAAAACAATCTGGTTTAAAGAAAGAATGCACATTAGTTTGCCAAATACAAAAAAAGAAAACACAAGCTTAATTAGCCAAGTTGCCCCCAGAAATAGTCTCCCCAAAAAATACTTTCGCTTGAGATGGTAAGCATAAGATCGTAATTTCATACATCCATAAGGCCAATAAATAGCCACCAATCAATTATATTGGATGTCTCTGAAGAGACAGATCGCCACCAATCAGTTATGCTGGCAAGCAATTGAAAATTTCTCCCCCCATCAAAAAAGAAAAAGAGGCTTCCATTTCTCACAAGTCCTTGAAGAGTTGGAGTGCCTTCAGAAAGCAATATTAGGCTCAGCAAACATACTCAAAAATACTGCAAATTAACATTCCTATATAAAACTAAATGTTCCCCTCTCCAAAAGCCATAACAAGTATGGACCTTTAACATATAAGTGCCAACTTGATAAATGTCGCATCCACTAAATTCCAACTAGAATACCACAACATGAAAGTCTGCATTCCGTGCACAAGAAATCCAAAAATGCTTGCAACCAACTCAAAAAAGATACTTTACTCTTCGTGGAACAATTAAGAAAGTATTCCACACACAAGCATATGTCATTGGTCCATGGACCTAAAAAACAAAAGGATGAAGAAGCAGCAGCAGGGGGGAGGGGGTGGAAGGAAGAGAGAACAGAACACCTCTCTTCGTTCATATACACATCACATAAACAAAGACAGGACCACCTCTAACATGAAGGGCAAACTAAGACTGAATTGGCTGTATCTATATTCAACAATTCAAACAAGCAGCAACAGAAAATACAGCTGCTAAAGCAATTACTGAACATCACGATATCATGCTCATGCTAATCAGTTAACATTTCTTTGTCCTAAAACATTACATTCATGGGGTCCCACAACATAAATACCATGCCTAATAAGCATCCATGAGACCTTAAATACCCATTCACTTCACTGAAGCAATAAGATTGTAATAGAATTGCTATTACTAAGAAATAGAATAGAGCTATAATCAGATTTTGATATATTAATTTCCTATTTAAATAAGGGTTTTTTTTTTTTTTTTTTTTTTTGGTTGGAGGGGTTGGTTTAATCAATTCTAGCATTAAATTGTTATTCATAGATTTGAGCAATAAATAGCTATCCAATATTTGTTAAAATAGAAATTCCTCATAAAATCGTTATTATAATTAACTAACCACCATAATAGCTTTTTATTAAGATTAAGGCTATAATCAAATTACAACAAAGTAAACAAACAGTAAATTACTTCCAAGTACACCGGGGTCTAAGTTTCCACACCATATCATCTTCTATTCTCATTGTCAAGGAGTGCAACTTCTCAAAAGAAAATAGAAAAGGTGCATGATTGATCGAACACTGACCAGTGCCACCTACTTTTAATGGCAATTTCATCAGGACTAGACAATTGATGACTTCTATTTTACCAATACCAAACTCAAAATAAAATGAAAACACCAGATGTGTCCTTTTCACAATGAACTAACCACATAATAAACACAAGATGTTCATTATTAAGATTCAGGTTCAGCACATATCAAAATAGGCATATAGTACACAAGAAAGCCTGCCAATGAGGTAAAGAATAACAGCCAAACAGAATAAGCAACAAAAAGATGCATGTTACAACTTACATGAGGACATTAATGTAAAATGTGTAAACAATACTAAGCACATGAAAATTTAAACAAATGCAAGATGCAGAATGCATCATTAGAAAAATCGAATTCAGTCTTTTGAGACATCACCTCAAATTACAAGCCAAACTTCAATTTTTCTCCATCAACAATCCAGAAATATACTAGAGCTCCAACTGAACGCTTCAGTATATAATTCTCTTCTTCATTGACCTGAAACCAGTCATCCAAGCCAGGAATGCAACTGAGGCCAACATCATCACTCCAGACAAAATGTCTTAAAGCAGAGCCTCAGAAACAATAGAAGCCCAGAGCACAGCCATCTACAGAAACAGCTGGAACACCTGAGCTGATAGCCGGAATTAGAACAGACCTCTTTCCAAATTTTGCAAACTAGATTTCACTTTGCATAGTATAAATTATAATATGAGATGGAGAACAAGTCGTTGAAATGCTTCCAATTCCATCTCAAAATTTAAAAGTTAAATGCTTGCATTATTTAATTCTCTGTAAAGTCAAAAATGGGTGGAGACACCACCTATGCCACTCACTTCTCTGTATCACTCCAATTATGCCACCATACAACCTTGACAAAATTTTGTGCAATATTCAACGACAGCAAAGGGTCACAAAAGACTTCTTGAATAGACTATGAAGAAAATGATATTGTTGGGCACATGCATAATGACAAAGGGAGGCGAATTATTTTCAGAAAAGAACATAATGCAAATTCAAAAGCAAAGACGAAGAGACGGATCAGTCCAATATGTCTAAAATTTAGCAATAACATACGTTTTTAATTAAGAGCACTAAAAGCAACACATTAAACCAGAGTACATATAATTTAATGGTCAGTAGATTTTATGTATACAAGGAAAAGAGAATCTAGAAGACATACAAGTTAAAAGAGCCCTAATTTTTTCCATTTTCAGCAGGACTCTCCTCTTTCCCAAGTGCAACAACTACTTTCTTTAAGATAGCTTCTGTTGGCTGGTGAGAGTTCTCAACAGCCTTTGCAATAGCTTGCCACTTCTCACCATGCTTTGGCTCTGCAGCAACACACCTCTTAAGTACTTCCTTCTGGGTTTCTTCAGTGCCATGCTGAAGTTCAAATTTGTAATACAGTGCCCAAAAATCACCAATATCAGGGGCAAGAGTCACTGCCCTATTAAGCCAATTCCTGGCTTTTTCCTCCTTCCTGTCATGCCAGAATAACTTGGCTACAGCAGCAATAATGTGTGGATTATGTTCACATCTCTTGAGAGCATCCATGCTCTTTGTTTTCCGTTGGGGACGTGGAACCATCTCTATGGAAGCTGCCCACAGAATTCCACTACTGGGACACTCCTGCAATGCCTTGGCCATCAATATATCAGCTTCCTTCTTGTTTCCATGTTTAGATTCAGCTCTTACAGCAGCAAGCCAGAGCTCAGGATTCTGAGGATTCTTCTTCCTTGCCATTGTAAGAACTGCACGAGCTTTACTTAACCCATTCATCTTCTCTTCAAGATTACCCAAGGAAAGCCAGAGGGGTATACAGTTAGGGCAATGCCTCAATCCTAATTCATAAGCTTCTTTAGCTTGCTCCATTCGACCTAACCGTTCCTCAAGCTGACCAAGCATCAACCATAACTTGAAGAATGAAGGGAAACGTTTTAATCCTTCATCAAGCAACCTCCTTTCCTCAGAGGTATTCCCTAGTTCTCTCTCGACGATAGCTGATTTCATCCACACCCTTTCAGTTCCTCCCCTTTCACGAGCCTTAGCAAGAAGCATTCTTGCTCTCTCAGGCTCATGGTTCTCAAATTCAAGCTTGAAAGCTGCAAGCCAGACCTCCTCAGAGTTAGGAATTGCAGCATATGCTTCTTGCAGAATTGCCCGAGCTGCTGGCACATCCCCAGCAAGCCACTTTTCTTTAGCTCCCATAAGCCACAAAACCTCTGCCTGTGGTCTATAAGTGACAGCCTTACGAAGTAAGGCATCAAGGGATTCCCTAGTTCCATGACTCTTTTCAAGCTGTGCAGCTTTGAGCCAAATGCTCTTCTTCGTTAAGAACACAGTAAGAGCATGAGCATAAATGGCTCTAGCAGTTTCAATAGAACCCCGTTTCTTGCACTCTTCTGCATCTGCAACCCATGTCCTCTTTCTATCCTCTTCTTCCACTCCAATTCCAATGGTATTAATAATAATGGCCTGGCACGTAGCTACAGATCCTGCACGCTCAGCAGCCTCAGCTTCCTTCATCCACAATTCTCTATCTATCACCACACCTTCCCTTTGCAAAGCCCTTATACCTCTTTCGATAATCTTCCCTACCATTGAAGTATTCCCGTTAGCCTCTTCCAACTTTGCAGCTGTAATCCATATAGCAGGTTCCTTTGACAATCTCTCCCTTGCCTTATTAAGAACCTTCTTCGCATTGTCATATGTCTCCAATCTTGCAAGTGCAAGCCACAACTCAACATGCAAAGGACAACACTCCACGGCCCTGTGAAGCAACAACCTAGCGTCCTCCTCATTGGCCAGCTCAACAACTGCCTTCCAAAGCCTAACAGAATCTGGAATGTTCTCCAATCCTTTCCTCAACACCCTACTTTTATTTCTATCATCATGCTCCAATTTTGCTGCTTGCATCCACAATTTCACCGAGTTAGGTATCGACTTAACCCCCCTAGCAATCACCGCCTTAGCTTCATCAGGACTCGCAAGCCTACATGCCTCAATCCAAACATCCTCATTCTTAGGACATTCCTCGCATCCTTTTTGTATCAATTGCCTAGCAGCCTGAATCTTTCCAGCCACCTCCTCTAACCTGGCTGCCGCAATCCAACCCGGAGGATGTTTCGGATTTGTCTGTATAACACTCTTAAGCAACAACCTAGCCTTCTTAATATCAGAAACCTCGGCATCACTAGTAATTTTCATACTCTTCAAATCAGTCAAATACCCTTTTGGATCAACAACAGTCAAACCCGAAACCGAATCAGACAACCTATCAAGCTTAAGAGATAGAACAGTACCTCTCCCTTCACCAACAGCAGTCAAATCCGTAACCGGTGTCTGCGCCCAAGGCGTCTCGGTCCCGCTCGCAGCCCGACTCTTCGGGTCCAATGCAGTAACATGCTCTTGCTCTTGCCTAGCTTTCTCCAATAATGTGTCCGGAACCGGCACAAAACTCTCAAACCTCTTCTTCTTATTCCGCAAAGAATAATCCCCGATTTCGGGTATACTCTCCCACTCTTGAGCACTTAAAGTATGCAACTTTCTCTTTAAATCAGCGAATTGCTCCGTAATCTTCGGGTTCGAAGCTCTATATTTCTCAATCTCTTGTTTCAACCTAGCCTCTCTCCTATCTTTTCGTCTCGAATCCATCCTCTTATCAATCGCCTCCCAAACAGCATCAGCTTCCTTATCATCCTCATCGTATTCAGCCGAAGCAAAAAGACCCACATCATTTCCTTCAAACTCATCAAACTTCTGATTCTCATCGTACCCTTTATCCTCCCCTTCATCCTCATCCTCCTCATCGCCCAATTTCCCTCTCCCCCGGCCCGCGCCGGTAGCCGAGGCAGCCGAACCCCCAATAGTCGTAGCAGAGCGGTCGGGTAGATCAGGGGCAGCACGGGCAGGACCGATATCGGACCGGGTGGTGAACCCGGTGGCACCACGACCGAGACCAGCAACATAATTGGGAGGAGGCTTTGAGTTGAGGAAGTCCAGGCGAGGTCTGGTCGGTGGGATCGAAGCGGGTGGTTGTTGGGTTCCGCCACAAAAAGGGATATGAAGAGTTAGGGTTGAGTTTTGGTGGATACTCAATTGAGTTAAGAGGGTGGAATCGTCATTCGGATTGAGAAGTTTGGGTCTTGAGGTAAGGATTAGGCGTTGGGAAGATGTGGGAATTAGGGTTTTCTGGTGGATGGTGAGTTTGAGAGCGTGGAGTGTGGTGGTGGTAGGGTTTAGGTTTAGGGATAGGGTTTTCCCGTCGGGTTGGGAAATGTAGACCATGGCGTCTGGTCACTGGTGTGTGCGAGAGGGAGAGAGCGAGATATGGGTCTTCCAACTGTTGGAACGAACGATATATCTATGGGGATGGAGTTGCGATTGACAGCGAAATGGCAGTGCTGGAGTTGGGCGGTGAAAGCCTCCTAAGCAGGCTGGTTAGGACATGGGGGTCAATCTTGGGATAAACTTGCGTCAATTCACTATTACGACTCGTTCACTTCACCACATGTAATAACAAGGGAATTGATTACAATTCCATGGAATGGAATAAAATAAATAATAAACTATTACCTTGTTTATTTGAATAAAAATGCACAAATTGAATAGACAGGGAATAAAATTAAAATTACATAAATACCCTTTTTTTTTATAAATTAAAACAATGTCTAAGGCGTAACAGTATACAACCAAACTCTAGCCACCTTCTTTATTTGTGTAATCTGATGTGGCATGTTGTGGTCTGTCACAGTGGTGGTCTGTGGTTTTTCGTGGCTGTCGAGTCTGGATTTTTCATTTCTAGTTTTATTTCTTTTAATTCAATTCATATTAAACCCGAACCCATTTAATACGAACCATCGATTACGAATTAAAAAAATATTTAATTTTTGAAAATAATTTGGAGTCGCCACCCGACTAAAATCGAAAAAAAAATTTATAAATTAGGATTAATGGGTTAGTTAATCATAGCTTGGCTACTAGTCTGCGAAAAATTTGATTTGAAAACAAATTTTATAAACCAGAAATTTTGGATTTGGGGGTTAACCTATTAAAACCATATGGTTACCACTTGAAATTTAAAATCTAAAGTTTATCCTTTTAATGCTTGAAAATAAATCAAATATCATGAATTACTAAATTTACAATTTTATATACAAATTGATGACAAGACCATTTAATATTTACAATAAATTAATTTAACTCAATATTCACGAGATAATGCGATGGAATAAAAAAATAATGTTTTAGATTTTATGTTGCCCCGGAGGTACCTACGTACCCGCTAATCGAGATCAGACGTTACGTATTTTTTTTTATAAAATTTAATTTGTTGGTTTATTTTAGACTTTGGAATTCTTTTCATTTTAATTTTCTTAATTTTTGAGATTTTTAAGAAAATCGAGAATTTTTCAATATGAACTTATAAGCTATCACATTTATTTGTATTAAAAAAAATTTCTAAGTGACAAGACCTTTTCTATGCATATTTCCTATTTTTTATTTTTTTATTATTTTTTCCTTTTTTATTTTTGAGAAAAAAAAACTTGTATATAATAATAATAATCTTACCTGGATCATGTTGGAACTACCGAAGTCGGGTCGGGTCGTGGTCGTCAGAGTGGTTGTCGATGTCTTCGAGCTATCTCTAACTTAGATTCGGATTCGACTCTTTCTTGTGTTTTTTTCTCTCTCTGTTTTGTGTTTTTTCTTCTGTGTTGTTTTGTTATTGATATGTGTCAGGTATTTATAGACTCAATACACTCACCTACCTGCTTACCTACCACTCACCTACCGTCCGCTGACATATGCGCTTACCTCATTTGGCAGGTGACTGACATATGTGCTTATCTCATCCGACCACTGACATATGCACTTACATCATCTGGCTAATGAGAGCGTGTGGAAAAAAATAAGGATAAAAAAGGCAATTTGCCTTCATGCAGAGCCGAACCTAGGTATCCCTTATACATATCAATGACTTATCCATACAAGCTATTGGCCTGTGCCTTGTTTTGGTTTGCACAGAAATTATATTTAAGGCTTCAAAAGTGGGCTCAATTAAATAAGCTCATTTACATAAGGTATTTAATTGGGTCCAAATAAATCTATAATTAAAATTAGTATTATATCAAGCCTAAAAATATTTTTTTAATTATTATTATTATTTTTTCTTTTTTTTCTTATATATTTATTGTGATGATTTTTTTTAATTTGTAAGCTTAATATAATATTAATTTTTATTATAAATTAAAGCCTTAAATAGGCAAAAATGGGGTGTCTATAGCTGCCCCTCTTTGTGGGAATGTGTGATAAAACTTCATCACAAAGATAAAAAAAGACCCCATTTTTGCTGTTAAAAACTCAGGGCAAACTGAAGGCAAATAATGGGCTCCTACATTTGATTCACTAGAGACTCCTGCATTTGATTCACTAGAGATTATAACCAGATGATGAAAGTCCTTTGACCATGCTTTCTCAACGACTTAGGATGAGTGCTCCATGAGTTGGCCTGTGATCTGATATAAATGCGCTCCTTGAGCTGGTATTTGGCCCAGATGTGGGCATCTTGAGCTGGCATATGTTTTATCTTAAATGCGCTCCTTGAGTTGGCATTTGGCTTATATTTGTACAAAACTCCTAATATTTGTAAAGATAGGAACACTAGAGTTCCTAAGATTCTCAAATGATAACTTTAGCTCCTGACTTATGATGGCAAAAAATTATAAGAATACTATGATTCTTGAAATTTTTAAAATGAAGCTCCTGACTCTATGGGATAGCTGAAACTCTTACACTTAGAGGATGACCAAAGTTCCCAAACAAAGGAATTCAATAGTTCTTGAAATCTCTGAGGACAAATAAAGCTCCTAAAGATCCTAACAATCTCCATAAGATAACTAAAGTTACTAAGGGTTTCATAAGATAACCATAGCTCCTAAAAACTTTATGGTACAAATGATGGTCCTAAAGTTTTCATAAGATAGCTGAAGTTCTTGAGAGTTCTGTAAGATAACTTAAGCTCTTAAAATCTTTTATGGGAATGCTAAGGTTCCTAAAGATTTCATAAGATAGCAAAAGTTCCTTCTATAAGATAACTACAGCTCCTGAAAACTTTATGGGACAACCAACGATCCTAAAGTTTTCATAAGATAGCTAGAGTTCCTGAGAGTGTCATATGATAACTAAAGCTCTTGAAATCTTTATGGGAATGCTAAGGCTCCTAAAGAATTCATAAGATAGCTAAAGTTCTTGAAGCTGAATTAAAGGGAGGATGACTAAAGTTCCTAAGTATTGAAACTCTCTTTTCTCTTCTAAAAAAAATTCATCTGTGAAAAATCTAAGCCAAAGACTTTGAAAAACTCTTTTTTTTTTTTTAAGATCAATTTTAATTTCAACTTTAACTCCTCTTTTTTTTTTTTTTTTGAAAATTTTTTTGGAAAACTTTATAATTTTTTTAAAAAAAAAATCATTTTACTTTCTTTGTTATTTTTTCGAAAATTCTCTTTTAAAACCCTTTGAGAAGGTTTTTTTTTTTTTTTTCCTTTTTCTTTTTGGAAAGATTGCCAACAAGTGAGGATCCATTGAGATCAGTTACGCATTGAGCTTACCTCGTCGATCACATATTTTAGTTTAGCCTTAGGCTTAACTATTAAACCGCTTAAGGTTTCTCATTGAAAAACTTTAAACACTGGGGCAAAACTTTTTTTCTTTTAAACTTTGATTTAATATTGGGGCATTATTTTTCAACTTTGGGGCAAATAATTCTTAAACTTAAGGTAGATACCTTTCAAATGGGGGTAAATGATTTTCATGCCCCTATGGATGATTTTCATACCATGGTTATTTATCTCATTTTAAATTGTCTATTCAAAGAGGACTTCCTTACACTCTCTTAGGTTTATTTTCCTATTTGACTCGGATTCCAAAAATTATGGTCCGACTTGTAAATGATACGCACTGGTCAATCTATTAAGTCTTTCTTTGGTTGTAACATAGGCTTTCAGTCATAAGCTTACAATGAGATGAGTATTATATATAGCTCATTTAGAAAATTCCTCATCCATAGCTTTCGAGTTTACAAGTCAAGAACTTTAAGGGAAACTAATAATACGCTTGTCCCTAATTTCAAGAGCATTAATAAATCATGTCCTATGATCTAAAGAGTCTCTAAAAAGGTGGTATCATGGGTAGGCCTATGATATAGATTTTGGACTTTGTGTTTTGATGGGTTTTGGTGATTTTGAGCTTTGAACATACACTTGCAGTAATCACCTTGCTTGATTATTCTTCATTTTTTTTATACTTTATTCTTGTACTCTTCCTTCTTCTTTTTTTTTCCTCTTTTTTTCCTTTCTAATCCCTTTTTCTTTCTTTATTTTTCTTCCGTTTTCCTTCTCTTTTTTTTTTTTTGAACATGAATTCAAGGTGACTTTTGTTTCTCCAACTTCCATTGGATGGCTTATAACTCAAAGTGTATGGGTTGTGTGTGGTTTTGAAATAAAGTATCTTCTTCCTTTTAGAGGAAATGAATTATTTGTATTAATTGATTGCTCTTGAATTGATACAACTAGGGTAAGCACACAATAATTAATCCTTTTTTTTTTCTCTTATTAATGACCCTAACCTCCAAATTGCCCCATTATGGGGTGGTTCTTGATAAGGCTTACTTTTAAAATACTTATTTAATAGGCTCAACTGGGTTGGCAAGGGATAAATATGTTTGGGATATTGAAACGAATGTTTAATGTCATTTTGACCCAAGTATCAAATTCAAGGTAGACCTCCTTTAAGGAATCAGTCTATTTTCTCCCTTTAATGTCACTCTGCTCTCTAGTGTTTAGGGTTAGTGTTTATGGTTCGTTTTGCCTCTTATCATTCTAGACTTTTTTAAAATAATGAGATATCAATCTTGGTTTTTTAATCATTCACTTTTCAATTGCCTCAAGATAATCTACTAAATGCCCCTTTTGTATTGGGTTTAGATTTTAGAAATTAAACCCAACAAATGCCCCTAGTTAGTAAATTATCAAGTCATTTTGGTTGCCTCCTATTTTTTATCTCTTTTCATTAGTAGCTTACCTTTAGCCTAAAGTGAGTGATCATTGGTCTCAAAATTTAAATGATCATTGATTGTTACCAAGTTTCTCTTTTTCTCTTTTTTTTTTTTTTTTGAAAAACCTTTTTTTTTAATTTATTTGAAAACTATATTCTATAAATAACTAAATATTAATTACTAAAAAATAATGGAAATTTACAAAAAAAAGTATTTGGAAACCATATTTTACAATTACTATTTACAACCTAGAGTGAAAAATTATTTATAGAGATGATTCTATTTTTTTTTTTTTGAAATATTCAAACAAAAACCTATTTTATAAATTATTTTTTTCTTTTTCAAAATAATTTGTAATGAGTAATGATGACTTTTTTTTCTTTTTTTTTTTAAATATTCACAAATGGAGACTGACATTTAGAGGATAATAGACTTGAGTATAAAGAAGTGGAACACATATGACAAAGAGTGATTGTAACTGAAAAGAACTTAAAACTATCTAAAAGAGGAATTAATCTAATAGATGATCGAATTATGTACAATCTATAGATATTTACAAGCTTAATATACATTTCTTAACAACCTTTTATATACAAGTTTTAAATTTACTTTAATATGATCTATTTAAAAAATATGTGGAATAATACAAAATTAATGATAATTTTTTCTTTCTTTTTCAATCGTAGTCATGCCCACTATTTTACATGAGCCAAAAAAATCTTTTGATCCTTTTTTTTTTTTTAAGGACAATTTACAAGTTTAGCATTTTATATTATTTTTTTTAACTATATACAAATGACTATAATACTAACAATAAGCTATTATTTACAAAATACAATAAATTATTTTCATTACATACTATACATGCAAGTCACACAGATGCAAATTTAGCGGTTGACAACTAATTAATAATGGAACAATTTTGAAAATTTTCATTTCAGTTACAATCTTGGAAAAAAATGAGATAAATGATTTTCAAGGGGAGGATTTTAAAAGAATTTGAAGCTGTAACTCTTTAATGTATGTTCCATTATTATTTATTTGTCAATCCAAGTTCATGAATGCAGCTAGGTGGGTTCAAAATGTTCCTTGGTCCAGTGGATCGCAATCAACACTAAACCGGAGTGGGAGGTCATTTCATGAACCAGAGGGTGGAAATGCCACAGCCTCTGGATTCTATTAGCGACCCCCCTGCCTAGGGTCTTAAGACAGCCTGATTCTGACCGTATCTAGCACACATAAATATAAATTCTAAAAAATAAAAACATATGCCCCTATTATTTACAAAAGTTTTCTCTTTTTTTCTTTCTGCATCAGTTAAACAAAACATTAGTACAACTATTTATAAATTAATGGCTATACAAATATACAAAAATGAGCATAAAAGGATAAACTTAAATTCAAAAATTTAAAGTGGCTAGCCCTCTTAAAAATAAGGGTCTCCAATGAAGTCGTCAAGCTGTCGAGCATGGATTTTTGTTTCTAGTTTTATTTCTTTTAATTCGATTCATATTAAACTCAAACCCATTTAATACGAACACTCGACTAAGAATTAAAAGAAATTTAATTTTTGAAAATAATTTGGAGTCGCCACGATTGGAATCGAAAAAAATTTATAAGTTAAGATTAATGGGTTAGTTAATCGTAACTTGGCTACTAGTCTGGAAAAATTTGATTTATAAACCAGAAATTTTGGATTCGAAGGCTAACTTATTAAAACCATATGGTAATCACTTGAAATTTAAAATCTAAAGTATCCTTTTAATGCTCGAAAATAAATCAAATATCATGAATTCCTAAATTTACAATTTTAGATACAAATTGATGACAAGACCGTTTAATATTTACAATAAATTAATTTAACTCAATATTCACGAGATAATGCGATGGAATAAAAAAATATTGTTTTAAATTTATGTCGCCCTGGAGGTACCTATACCCGCTAATCAAGATCAGACGTTACGTAGTTATTTTTATAAAAATTTAATTTGTTGGTTTATTTTAGACTTTGGAATTCTTTTCATTTTAACTTTCTTAATTTTTGAGATTTTTAAGAAAATCAAGAATTTTTCAATATGAGCCTATAAGCTATCACATTTATTTGTATTAAAAA